>JAMXBB010000008.1:54094298-54311449 GCA_024138015.1 Lumnitzera littorea
CGTTCTGCACATAGTTCGGTAGCTCAAGTCTGACACAAGGCCTCGGCACACTGCACGACTCTCCGTTGACCACCACTCGAGCAACACCAACCCACAACCGAACAACCATATGCGCACACAAAGTTGTCCACTTGCTACTGCAAGCTTCTGCTATAGTACATGAGCACCACAGACAGTCCACATGCACATATTATGTGTGGATTCTCTTACTTGATCCCACACAGTATTTAACGTTTCTGACCATACTAAGGAAGGTTAAGTTAACTTGTAACATACTCACAAAGTTTAGAATGAGAAACTCTAAATGTAAATTCAAATGATTGAATGACTACAATTAAGGGAATCTCTCCTATATATACAAGAGAACTCTTAATATAGATGGCCAAGATCAATTTGATCTAATGATTATAATTGAATCCTATCTATCTTTACATTAAATATATCCACCTACTGTACCAATTGTGGTACAAAGAATCTAGGATTCTTTGGAATGTTTCGGCTACTTCGGAACATTTTTGATCTTTTAGAACAATCTAAATTATATATCTTTTGGGTTGAACGAACATCATGAGTTTAAGCCTTTTTGAATTATTCCATAAAATTCTCCCCCATTCAATCCGACGACCCCCTTGTCACATTTTCTTTGTGGAACTTATGAATTTTGTACTGGAATTGCCATAGTGCCTCAATAGGTTGCCAACTGACCTCACTTTTTGGCTTTCATTTCCAAAAAACCATATATTCATGCCTAAGGGAGTAGCTTCGTCGTCCTATGTTTCTATACGTGATAATCTCTTCAACTTCTTTATCGTACGACTCTCGAACCGTGACTGGACCCTTTTGTGATATTGTTCTACTTTGGTTGTCCTCATCTTTATAACATGGCATGAGCATACTAACATGGAACACTAGGTGAAATTTCAATCATAGAGGTAACTTTAACTTATGAGACACCCATCCTACCAGTTTCACAACAGGGGGCTTGGCATCTGATTCTAGTTTTATCGTATGATCCATTTCCCTTCTTAGAGGTAGCTTCTTTGGTAACTCTTTAGGCATGATGTCTTTAAATTCCTTTAGAAACTCCCTTACTCAAGGTGGAATTGCCTTTGACTCCCCATCTCTTCCTCTACTTTTAAGGCAACTAAATATGTAACTTCATTCTTTTTGAGACCCTTAATGAGTTGCATGGCTAAAAGGAATTTAGTGGCTTAATTGGCTTTCCTTGTGATGGGCACTACGCACTAAGACTTGGTATCGAGTACACAAATACAGTTAGCTTAGGGGATGATAAGTGCATCAATATGATATAGGAAGTCCATCCTTATCACAAACTCAAAGTCATCTAAGGGCATTACTTTGATCGTCTCCTTCCCTTGCCATCCTCTAATACAGAGCTCTATCTCCTTAGTGACTCCATTAGTAGAAACTTCCTTTAAGTTCACTATCTTAAGCTATGTCTTGGTTTTCTCTACTTTTAATCCAAGCTTACTTGCTACCACCTCGGAGATGAGAAGATGAGATGCCCTTATGTCAATAAGGTCATGTAGTCTCTTGCTAGCAACCATCACCTCTTTATATGTCAGCCCCTTTTGCTTCTCAATAGCTTGAGATTTCATAGCGTAAAGTAGTCGCACAGAACCTAGTTTAGCCTTATCACCTTCATCGAAGCTCTCATATTCCATAAGTGCTGCCAATTGATCTTTCTTTAGGCATTCCCTAGCATAATAGGGCCTATTATAGAAATAGCATTTCAAATCTTAAGGCTTCCATTGTTCCCCATCCTTTCCTTTACGAGTCCTTCCCTAATCACCATCTTTCTCTTCTATCTTGGCCTTTTCCCTCGAGGAACTCCCATTCTTTTCCTTCTCAACTCCCCCTGATAGGACTCAATGCATCAAATCTCTAACCTAAGCTCAAGCTCGAGGGCTTGAGAGTATGGTTAAATGAGTTCTTCAATGTCGACCTGTACTTGATGAGTCCGAGCTACTTCAATCCACCAGTTTGTTGTCTTGTTTGAGGTGAACCCTTTCATACTTATCAATAGTCTCTAATTATCGACTTAAGATATGCTTTGACAACAACTTGGCCTGCTCGATAAATAGTTTAACCGACCTAATTATGAACCACTCTAAGCATGCTTAAGCTGAACTTACCTTCAAATAACCCCTAGTCTTGCTTGGCACCTTTGCTTGGTAGTCGCTAGCCTGACCATATAGTTTGTTTATTTCAGCCAAAAATTCACCTACTAACCAATAGCTACGTGTCCGAATAATCACTTGATAGAATCTTCTAAACAAGACGAATGCTTCTCTTAAATATCTCTTTATGCCCTTTTCCATTCTTTGTATTTTGCTTATTTAGGAATTTTGACTCCAAAAGTTATTTAGCCAAAATTAGATAGGTATACTAAATACCTATTGTAAAGGTAGTTGCATCATCTTATATTTGATATTGAATATATTGTCAAGCCTGGTTTTTTACCCTCCTGGTTCTTTAAAAATTTGGTTTTCTTTAAACTGACAAGTATTAAACCTTACCCGTTTAATAACAATCCTTAACTAGGGTTTAAAGAAAACCATTTATTTTTATTTTGAAAAAACAACTTTGGAGTCACTACTTGACTGGAGTTTGGAAAAACAGTTAGGTTATAATCAATTGGGTGGATTGGTTATAACTTAGCCACTAGTTTGCGAAAAAAAAAAAAACCGATTTTTAAAATAGTTTTTGAAAACCAAAGAATTAGGTTTGGGGGTTAAAGATTTATACCCTTACGGGTATTATTAACTTTCTAAAATTAGAATTAAACTTAAAAATTACCTTCTAATTTTGAAAGATAGAAATTGGTTATTCATTACTATAATTGAATAAATGAAGTAATCTAAACTAAAAAAGGAAAATTAGGTTTTTTTAATTTTTATTGTCATCCCGTAGATACCTACGTACCTACTATTCAAGATTAGAAGTACATAGTTGTTTTTAATGAGAACTTTAGTATATTGAGTTTATTTTAATTTTCCGAAAACAATCGAGTTTACGTTTTTAGTTCAATTTCATTTATTTAAGGAAAAATATTTCTAAAAAAAAAATGTTCTAATTAGGGTTTTTTTTGTAGAAGAATCTAAAATAGTCCTAATTTGAAAAAAGGGTTCATTTATTTATATTTTTTTTATTTCTCAAAACTTTAATTTTTTTAAGTGCTAAAAAAGATTTATTCAACTCCATATTTACTCATTTTTATTTTTATATATTTTTTTTATCTCTATCTATTTATTTATTTTTTATTTTTATTTAACTAAATAAACTACTCTCTTTTTTTTTCTTTCCTTTTTTTTTTCTGTTTCTTTTCTTTTTATCTTTTCTTCTTTCTTCCCCCCCTTTTTTTTATTACATTTACAATTGCATATTACAACAAATGGGTAAATTAATTAATTAATTAATATATATAAAAAAAATCAAAATTGATTCAGACCAAGAGAGAAATACTGGTTGGATCGAGGCACTGGACTGGATCTCAGCTTAGGTTCGGATCGGTTCGTTAGATTCGAGTCGGGCTTCCATAGTAGTAACAACTACAACGTGATTCAGCTTGTTTTGACCACCAAAATGAGTGGGTAAGGAGTGTTTTGTGTATTAAAATTAGGGAATTGGGGTGGGGGGGTGGCAGGGGGTAAGATCGATGCCGTGACGTTTTGGAGCCGTTTGGGTAGTTTTTGGAAGTTAGCTATGGGTGGCGGTGGTGGTTCGGTCGTATAGAGGTTGCTAGGTGTGATTGGTTGGTTAGGGTAGGGATTTTAGAGTATGGGGAGTTTAATTGTATGGCAAGTTTAGGTTGAAGATGGCTGAAGGTGGTAGTTCGAAGAGAGAGAGGGGTGGTAGTTAGGGTTTGATGGAGGGTGTCTCGATGAAGATGTTAGGGGCTATGGCAGTAGTTGAAAGAGGTTGGGTTCGGGAACTTATGAGGTAAGGCTCTTAGTCGTGATGTTAGGTTGTGGTGGAGAGCTTGGGAAAGAGGGATTTGAAGAGAAAGAGAGTAAGCTAGAGAGAGAAAGTGACTGTGAGAGAAAAGGAGCTTGGGAATAGCTCGTGAATGTTTGTGTGTGATTGTCTATACATCCCTAACACTCTTTTATACATGAATTCAACCTTAAAACTTTGGAAAGCTAAAATTAGCCTCGAATGTAAATGCCGAAATTTTAGTTTTTCTCCTAACTTGGGAGCTCGATTTGACTGTGTCAATGGATGAATCTAGTCCTGTTCTTTGGTTCAATTCAAAATAAACCGTTTCTAGTTTGCAATTTCGCCATTGATTTAGCGAAATTACAATAAGAAGAGTTTCAAAAATCGTGTTGAAGTTAGCTATTTGAGGAGGAAAGTGCTAGAATTCTGGAGAAAAATGAGGGAAAGAGAGGAAAACGAAGGGAAAAGGAAAGAAAGGGAGGGAAAAATGGCCAAACGTGGCACCACGCCAACCGTGCCAACCAACCCCGATGTGCTACGTATCATTATATGACATATGGTAGCTGACATGGCATGCCACGTGGCACTACGTCAGCATGTCGTTCAATCTCGACCTACTACATGTTAAGACACGTGGTGCAATCAGATCCTAATACGTAATAGTCTCTGATGTGATGAAAAGTTAAAAAGAATTTGTATACCCTCTCTAAGACTCGAACCCAAGACCTCATGCTCGATACTAATGTTATGTCTATATGCTTAATTGTCAAGCTGTTGGTTTATGCCTTGCTCATATGTGCAATTAAATTGCACATATAAACTCGATCAACTTGAGTTAGATTTAAGTTTAAGCTTAGGTTCAATGGCCTAGCTTCTAAACTAAAATTAAAATAAAAAATCTATCCTTATAACATGTTATTTTCTAAAATCTTTTATTTTTTCAACTTTTCTAATTTTTTTGTAAATTTTCAATTTTCTTAATTTTTTTCCAAATTTTCCTATTTCATAAATTTGTCAATTTTTGTGTTTTTTTATATCTAAATTTCGTACTTTTTATGCTTTTCTTATTTTTTCTATTTTTTCCTAAACTTCATATTTTTTGGGTTTTCTTTATTTTCTATTTTTTGTACTTTTCCTAATTTAAGGCTTATTGAAAAAAGAAAGAAAAATAATAAAAATAAAAATAAAGGGGGCAAAAATTAAGTATCTACATATACTTTTCATTTTCGTGAGCATTGCTCTTTGTTTGCATGTTTACTTCACTCTTATCCTAACCCTTAGGTAAGATTAGGTAGCGAGCATCTTCGTTAGATTAACTTGTGCGTCACATTGAGTTAAGTTGTGAGTCTTCGGTAGTTCCCTAATGCATAATATCCTTAGAGCAAATTGAGGTTCCTATGTTGGTTTATTTGTTTCTTGTGCATTTCTACCCTTGTTTTCGAGCTTTCTACAAGCTTGGACCTACCCTTTATAACTAGTCTTGTTAGTCTTTGGTATGGATTATATCACTCCCCTTCTAGCTTTCCATTGGGGTCTTGGGTTCCATTTTCTTGAACTCTACTAAGCCTTTAGCAACTACTATGGCTTGAGAGATGTCTTCTACTCCACTTCGCTTTAGCTCCAACTTCACTTAAGGCTTTAAGCCATCTAAAAACATCACCAGAGCATCATCTTAGTTAAGATCTAGGATCTCTAACATCAACTCTAAGAATTCATTCACATGTTGCTAGATGTCACCATTATGAGTTAGGTGATGCAACTTAACCTTCGTTTCCTTAGCAGCATTTTAGGGAGAGAATTGCCTCTTGATCTATTGCATAAAGCTAGCCTAGGTGTTGATTTCATTTGCCTTCCTATGCTACTACACTATAATAGAATCCTTTAAATACATGGTAGCAGTATGTACCTTTCAAGGGTCATCCTAGATCTCCATAGCATTGAAATATTGTTCCATCCCCCATAAGAAGTTGTCTACCCCTTGAGTTGTTCGTATCCCATTGAAAGGTTCAAGTTTAGGTACATCGACCTTATAAGTAAGCTAAATGGTTACTCCATTTGCCAGCTAATGGAGTGCTGACCTCTATACTCCTCACCTGAGCTTGCCTTTGAGGCTTATAATCTCTTACAAGATGGATCCTGTCTTCTCAACCTACTAAGGACGAGCTCCAATACATGGAAGAGCTGTAGAAGAACTCCTTAAGGCCCCAGCTTGGATAAACTCTACTTTGCTTAGACACTTACCTAGTCATCTACCTATTGAGTGTTGAGGACAGCCTACTAAATGCCAAGACCTATTTATCAAGTGTTGAAGCCTACCTACAAAGTTCCAAGGCCGAACTACCGAGTGTTGAGTTAGAGGTCCTTATACATTGAGCTCTCCTTTTCCATCCTATAAAGTTACAGCTTCATCTAATCACCTCGGTAGCCTTCAATATAGCATAGTAGCAACGACGTCAACACAAACCAATCCAATATAAGTGAACCTTATCATGACATACTACTTGTTATTTACTTTTCTAACATTTGTACTATATTCCTTTTTGTCTTTTATCATATTTTCCCTTTTTGTTTGTATTAGGAATCTTCTTCTTACCTTATCCTTTATGTAATTTTCCATTACTATATTATTGCCCTAAAGGACTTACTATAAATAGTCCTTTTTACTATAGCCACAATCATCTTACTCCTTACAATGAATGAATATCCTTCTTGTTATTCTTGTGAGATACCATTCTCTGAGCACATCCTTTTCATACTTTTATCTAATTTCGTAGAGTAGCTCGAGATTAGTGGTAAGTGAGCCTTAGTATCAATGACAAGTAGGCTTAGTATCAGCTTGTGTATCATATTATGCAAAATACTCAATTGTGTAGTGTTCCTTGATGAGTCATATCCAGAGAGTAGCTTCACCGAAGCTATTGTGTTTGCCAACCTATTCATTTTCATCTTTCTTTGATACCTCAAAGGACCTACTATTTCTACTTCCTATGGAAAGCCCTAGTGTTTAACTGAGCTCCTAAGCACATCATATAATCCCGGTATCAGAGCTTGAGGTTGCAATCGAAAGCTAAGTATTATAGTTGTTGCTTCTTGTTATAGTATGTATTCTATCATACTCTATTCTCTAGTAGAAAAATGGAGGAAGTTCTTAAGTTATTGTACAATATCATGTTGTTAAGGTTGTGTGAAATCTTCTATTGAGTAGTGAACTTCCTAAAGTTCTATATCGAGAATGTTGAATCCTAGTATTCAAGGAGAGATTAATGATGTTAAGAGTGATGCTCATGGTTGCAACTATATTACCCAATAGATCTCGTGACCTACTGATGAGCAATTGCAAGACTTTATTGCTCTTGTAGCCAACTTAGCTATATTAGCATTGAGGTTGGTAAATACTAGGCGTTAAGAGAGAGTTGTTGAACAAGGCTAAGATGTGAGAGATAGGCCGAGAAGATAAGTAGCTGAGCCTAGAGTACTAGAAGCTATTAATGTGAATTTAGCTCCACTTTAGTATGTTGAGAGGCTTGTAAGGAGGAGACTTGAGTTAGATGAAGTTGAAGAGTGTGGGAAGGAGGAAGAGCAATATGATGGATTTGAAGAGCATGAGCTTCATGCTCCTAAAGGAGCCAAACATCTTAAACTACAAATTCCAAGCTTTAATGGGTCTGCTAGTGTTGATGAGTACCTAGACTAGGAGGAGAAGATTAAGATATTTGACTTCTATGATTATGAAGACTTGGTACATATTCGAGTAGCTGCTTTAGATTTTTCTAAGTATATGGCAATGTAGTGGAAGAAATTGTAGAATGTACGTTAGTGAGCCTAGCGTGAAATCTAAACCTAGAATGAGATGAAGAGAGTTTTGAGGAGAAGATTTGTGCTAGATCATTATAAATAAGACACATTTCGACTTCTTTAGGAACTCAAGTAGGGCAACTGATTTGTAGATGAGTATGCTCGAGAAATCGAGCTGCTTATAATCCAATGCAATGTTGACAAGCTTGAAGTGCGCATAGTAGCAAGGTTCATTTTTGGACTAAGATCCTAAATTGGCAATGTAGTGGAGGTGCAGAGGCTTAGAAATCTAGATGAGACCATCTAAGTGGTGTAAAGGATTAAGAGGTAGAGGTGTAATCAGCTTTGCCGAGCATAAAACAACTAACTTGGCTTGCTAAGTAGAAATAGTATGCTAAGTTAACCTGGATATGACCAAGCTCAATACAGTTTTGAGTTTAAGTTGAGCAGAGTTGATGATGGCCAAGGAAAGACTAAGGTCGAGGAACCTAAGGTTAGAAAGGATCAAGGTTGAAGCTCTAGTAGGAAGACTAGAGAGATAAAGTGTTTTAAGTGCCTTGGTTTTGGACATGCAGCTTATCAATTTCTGAATCGATGTGTCATGACCATTAAAGGAGACAAGCCCCAATTTGAAGTGGAAAGTGCTAATGAAGGAGAGGAAAAAGAGGTAGATGTTAATCACTTGTTAGACGAGTTTCAAGAAGATTTTGATGCCTTGCCCTAACCTAAAATGGGAGAATACTGTATGGTCATATGAAGATCTCTTAATACCTTTGCCTTTGATGAGAATGAACAGAGAGAGAACCCCTTTCACATGAACTACCGACTGAATGGCAACCTATGCACCATTCTCATCGTAGAGAAAGTTGTACCAATGTGATAGTATAAAGTGTGGTGAAGGCTTTAAAGTTGCTAACCTATCTTCACCTTAAGCCCTATAAGATTCACTAGCTTAATGAGAAGGGAGGTTTTCCTATTACCAAGTAAGTCAGAGTGTCGGCTACTATTTATAATAGATACAAGGATGAGATGTTGTGTAATGTCTTACCCATGTATACTTCATACATACTACTTTGCCAACCATGGCTATTTCATTTGAGAGTACTCCATGATAGATATAGGAACACCTATATGTTCCAGAAGGATGAAAAGAAGGTTATATTGACCCCTATGAGCCCTAAAGAAGTCTACGAGTCATAAGGGAAGATTTCTAGATCACTATAGAGGAAGTCCTTAATGATTTCCTGAGCCTAATTTTTCAAAGATATTAAGAAGGAAGAATGTGTACTCTTATTGGTCAGGAGACTTCTAGAGTTGAAGGAGGTTAGAGCGCTATATACTAAGGTGTAGACATTGCTCTAAAAATATGCCGACTTGTTTCCTACCGAGTTGCTAATAGGTTTACTCCCAATCGGATGTATAAAGCATTACATTGACCTCTAACTTGGAGTTGCCTTACCTAATGACTTGCCTATAGGCTCAATCCCGAGAAGGTAATCAACTTGAAAAGGCAATTTGATCAGTTAATCAAGCATGGGTATGTTAGAAAAAGCATGAGCCCTTGTGCTTTATTGACTATCCTAATGTTGTAGAAGGATGGCTCATGAAGAATGTGTATTGATGGCTAAGTTATCAACAAGATCATTGTTAAGTATTGATACCTGATTCCATCATTAGATTATATGCTTAAAGAATTGCATGGTGCACGAATATTTTTAAAGGTAGATCTAAAGAGTAGCTATTACCAGATCCAAATGAGATTGGGAGATGAGTAGAAGACTGCTTTCAAATGAAAGACGATCTATTTAAGTAGTTGGTGATGCTGTTGGGATTACAAATATGCTAAGCACCTTTATACAACTTATGAATCATGTTTTAAGATCCTTGATAGGAAATTATGTTGTAGTTTATTTTGACATCGTAGTGTATAGTGCTGACCTTAATCCCATGTCGAGAACCTAAAGTCAATATTTGATATCCTCCAAACTAAACGATTGTTCAGCAATTTAAAGAAATGCATATTCTATCAAGGCAAGGTAGTATTCTTCGGATATGCTATCTCTTAAGGAGGAATTAGAGTTGATGATGAAAAGATCCAAGCTATTCTCAAATGGCTAATGTTGACCAATTGAAGTAAGGAGTTTTCATGGTCTAGCTTTGTTTTATCGAAGATTCATTCGAAAATTTAGTTCCATAACTACCCTACTAACCAATCCAATCAGGAAGAACTTTGAATTCAATTGGTATAAGAAAGTTTTGAAGAGATCAAATCTAAGTTAACTTCTACCCCAGTGCTAGTACTGCCTTACTTTGGCGAGGTTTTTGAGATATAATGTGATGCATTCAGAGTCAGCATTGGAGTTGTTCTCATGTAAGAGAACTAACCAGTTGCATATTTTAGAGAGAAGCTCAAGGTGCCACATTGAATTACTCATCATATCATAAGGAATTTTATGTCGTTGTCCAAGCACTTCAAAACTAACAACATTACCTATGGTTGAGAGAGTTCATTATCTATACAGACTATGAATCTCTCAAGCATCTCAGAGGATAACAAAAACTCTCCCAATGCCAGGCTAAGTGGGTTGAGTACTTAGAAACCTTTTGCTACATCATCAAGTATAAGAAGAGAAGTTCTAACACTATAGTTGATATCCTCTCTTGTTGACATGTTCTTATCATGACATTATAGGCTAGAATACTTAGGTTTGGTAGCTTACCCAATCAATATGAACATGATCTATACTTTAGACCCTTAGTCAGCAAGTGCAACATTGAAGGAGTAGTGGATGGGTTCTATTTGAGTGAATGATTTCTAATGAAGGGAAAGTAGGTCTATATGTCGAGCAGTTTTGCTAGGGAATTACTTGTTTGAAAGCCTATGCTAGGGGCTTAGTCAGCCATTTTGGAGAGAAAAGGATTGTCGAACTATTAAAAGAACATTTTTATTAGCTTAGGATGATGAAGAATGTATGCAAAATTCTTAAACATTGTGAGGTGTGCAAGTGAGCTAAGGGAAGAAAGGAGCCACATGAAAAATTTACACCTCTACCCATACTTAAGTGGCTATGGACTAATCTAAGCATGGATTTTATGCTTGGCATACCTAAAACACTCGAAAACATGATTCTATTATGGTAATGGTTGATTAGTTCATCAAAATGAGCCACTTCATCCCTTGCCACGAAATCAATGATGCTTTATTTATTGCTAACCTCTTTTTATACAAGATTGTGTGGCTATATGGTGTCCCAAGAAGTATTGTGTCAAATCATGATTTGAAGCTTATGAGCTTCTTCTAGTGAACACTAAGCTTAGCACTAAGCTTATGTTTAATACTTCTTGCCATCCATAGACAAACGACTAGACAAAGGTTGTGAGAGAATAGTAAGCACTTTCCTTTGAGCTATTGTTGGGAAGAATCTACATGATTGGGATTTCTGGTTGTCCATCATCGAGTTCGCTTACAACCACTCTACTCATAGCTCGATGGGAAGGTCTCCTTTTAAGGTTATTTATGGGCTTAATCCAAATTTGCCACTAGATATGATTACTAGTTCAATCTCTTTAAGAGAAAGCTAGTTAGTTCAGTAGCACATTAAGGAATTCTAAAGATTGCATTAGAAGGATTCTAAGTAACTAGCTAAAACGGTTGCTTAACAACAAAAGTAGGGGAATAAAGGTTGAAAGCTATGTCATTTATAACCTTGGAGATCTTGTTTAGGTTTACCTTAGCAAAGAACAAATCTTAAGATGGAGGACGAGCAAGCTGTCACCTAAATTAGATAACCCTTTTGTAATACCTTAAGATTTCGAGCTAGTTTAATAACCTAAGGATTTGAGCCTCTAAATTTAGGGCGCTAAGCTAAGTTATCAATTTTATTTCAAACTTTACAGTATTAGATAAAGTAATTCAAGTAAAGTTAATTTCTCAAAATAAATTATAGAAAAATATTAATTTAAGAAAAACGTCAATTTATCGATAAAGTCAATAATCGTAAAATTTGAACTTTTAGATTTAGCGAGATATTAGAGATAAGTTAATTAACTTTCAAAAATAATAAATAAAGTTGAATTATATATAATATATATGTATTACATGTGATATACATTATACGTATTAAATATATACATACAATAATAATAACTTATCAAAATTAGGTAAAATAACGGAAAATTAATAAAAAATTTCCATGGATGAATCACCAAATGATGTGTCAAGCTAGGATTAATTGCAAATGATGAGTCAATGCTTGGTTAATGAGGAAATGACACATAGCACCTAAGGAAAATTGAAAAATGACATGTGTAATTTTACTTTTTTATGCAAAAAAATTCAAAAGCCTATAAATAGGACCTCAAACCTCATTTGCAATATTTTACAAACCTAAAAACATAAGAACATAATTTTAGAAAATTGGAAAAAATTAGAAAAAAATAAAATAAAAATAGAACAAGAAATAGGGTTGAAATTAGGTTAGAGCAATTTGTGTACCAAACCACAACCTGAGTTGGAGCGGCTTAGAGGTCCAATAGAGGGTGGCTAGAGAAGGTGTTCTAATAAGGAGTGGTGGCCAGGTGGTGGTTGGAGGCAACCGGTTCAGGTGAACCAATTTTTTGCCCATAATTTGTTAAAAATATCAAATGTTATCCATTAATTATGAAATTTGGTTTTCTAAGGTTATTTTATGTGTATATTAATATAGTAATTTTATTTTAATTAAATAATTAGTGGAAATATGGGTTCCTTAAGAAAATGTCTTGTTTGGGTGAAAATTAATCTAATTTTTATAAATATTAGATGATGTTGTTTCAAGCTCAATTTTTGTATGTAATATACTTAATATATATATTTAATTTTGGTAACAATAATTTTCAAAATTAATCATGTTTACTATTTTGTATAGTTATTTTGAATAAAACTGTTAGTTTTACCAAATTATTGAAATAATTAGTTTTTGATGAAATTAATGAATGAGGCTTACATGTTTAGACTTCTAGATGTTTATGATTATATTTAGAATATTTAATTTTTATCTCACTCATAAATTTATTTATTTTCCTTAATTTTCTATAATTTTGAACTAAAACCGCTATTTTTATAAAAATAGATAATAGTCAATTTAGTGTAATTGATGATCAATAACTAAATTACATATTTTTATGAATCTATAGGATTTTTCGTGAAATTAATTGGGCTCGTATACTATTTATTGTGTATTTTCCTAGTATAAACCTATATATTAGCTTAATATGTAATATAGTAACTAGTACTATTAGAATGTTTATTAAATTCATGTCAAATGAACACTTTGGGGTATAATAAGGGTTGCTAGAAAAGTTTAGAAAGTATAATTTTTAGGGTTTTTAGTCTATTATTAAAGTTTACTCGAGTTAGTTATGGAGTTAAAGTAGCATATAGTCGAGTCGTAATGAGAAAAGGGTATTTTTGGGTTTTTAACAATATTAATTAGTTTTGATTCTTAATATATTTTAATAGTACTCAAAATAATGATCATGACAATATAAAGTTTACTAAAATCGGATAAGAAATGAGTAAGATATGATCAAACAAAGTTCACAAACGTGGAAACGAAAGCTTATAACAGTTTGGGTTCGACCCATACTTAATTTCAAGACTATGTTATATTTTCATAGGTGTAAGATGTAAGGAAGGACTATGTCGTGAAGTTTCAGATTTTGTACTATTACTAAGATTAGGTAAGTTGATTTAACTCATGCTTAGAGTATATATATTGCTACTCATAACACTGTGTGCTATTTGATATTGTGTTGATTGAATATGGGCATATCCTAGTTGAATTGATATGCTACTATAGTAGATCCTGATGTGGTAATTTTGAATGACAGTAACTATATTCTAGTTAAATTGTTATGTTGCCATGTTAGGCGATGATTTATGTTACGAATGATTGTGCTAACTAGGGAAGTTGAGTGATTGCTAACTCAATCTTTTAGGTGTTCACTTAAGTGAACCCTAAGTGAGATATTAGAATTCCGCTAGGGAGAGTTCGAAAACTTGAATCAAGTTACTGGGTTGAATAAAATTGGAAGATTGATTGTGTTGATTGATATTCTTGAGTTGCTAATGCATATCATGGCACGGTACAAAAAGGGGCCTATGGGTTAGAACTTTTAGAATGTGGCTTCGAAATGATCATGGAAAAAGCATGGCTTTATGAACTCAGTTTTTGCATATAGATTACATTACCCAAACATTGTGACTATTTTGATAGTCAAATTTGGTAGATTATAGTGTGTTGTCTAATTTAGCAGTGTTGCCATTTTGATTTGGTGAACTACAGTGTGTAGTGTAATTTTGTAAAATTAGGGGTCTTACTCTCAGGTAGCTCCTTATTGCCCTTTTTGATAATGGTAGACTATAGTGTGTAGTCCAATTTAGTAGGGGTCCTACTCTTGGGAAACTCTTTATTGCTTTAGTTTCCTGGACATTGTATCCAGATGCCTAGCTATGTCGACTAACTGGAGGAAGTTTGGAGTGCATAGGATATTGGTACTAATGCATACCATGTGCATGAGTATAGCATGCTGCATTTCTAGCAATAAATGCCCAATTAGGCGAATGCATATGTGAAGTTGAACTTATGGGCTATGATTGAAATGTTTTAGTTGTGATATGTAATATTGTCTATATTGTGTTGTATGTTATCCACTCTCACTTAGCTTCAGTAGCTGAGGGGATAAAATGCTTTATCCTCAAGTTAATAGCATCATGAGGGGCCCAATGCTAAGGGAGGATATATTTAGAGATCTTATTACTGTAAAGATGATAAAAGTAAAAAGCTAGTTCATGTTTTGACGTAAATATTATGATGCACACATAAGTTGTAACAAAAAATCTAGCTGAACTCCGATGTAAAAACCCCTTTATTATATAAACAATGTTATCTTTTGATGAATGAGCAGGTTAAGTTAAGTTTTCAATAGGTGTTCCTATATGATGGTGCATCTCGTGTTATACTGGGATGTGAAATCCTTCAAAGTCTTGTGGAGGATAAATGACAACGCCTATGACTTGAAGTTGCTTAAAGGCTATGGGGTATCCCCTACCTTCAATGTATTTGAGCTAATGCCTTATGTGCCGGAAGAAGAAAAAGATCAAGATTTGAGGGGAAATCTTTAACAACTTTAGGGAGCTAGTAAAGTACCGACTTCTAAACCCCTTCAATGAGCTCGCCTCCAAGGCTTGCAATCTCTTACGAGAAGGATCCTGTCTTTTCAACCTACTAAGCACAAGCTCCAATACATGGAAGAGTTATGGAAGAACTCCCTGAGGCCCCAACTTAGACAAACTTTACTTAACTCTACTCTACTTAAACTCTTACTTAGTAGCTAACCTGCAAGATATCAAGACTTACCTACTGAGTATTGAAGCCTACTTGCTAAGCACCAAGGCTAACTTGTTGGGTGCTAAGTCAGAGGTCCTTGTATGCCGAGCTCTCCTTTTCCATCCTACCAAGCTACAACTTTACCTAATAACCTCGGTAGCCTTCAGTATAGCATAGCAACAATAACCTTAACATCGATCGACCCAGTATATGTAAACCTTACCACAATGTACCACCTGTTCCCTACTTTTTTGACATTTATACTATATTTCTTTTTATCCTTTGTCATATTTACCCTTTTTATTTACACTAGGAATCTTTTTCTTACCTTATCCTTATGTAATTTTCCATTACTATATTATTGCCTTAAAGGACCTATTATTAATAGTCTTTTTTACTATATCCGCAATCATATTTACACCTTATAGTTAATGAATATTCGTCTTGTTGTTCTTACAAGATACCATTCTTCAAGTACATCCTTTTCACACTTTTATTTAATCCAGCTAAGTAGCTTAAGGTGAGTGGTGAGTGAGCCTTAGTAGCAGCTTTGTTTCATATCAAGCAAAATACTAAGTCGTGTAGTGTTCATCAATGAGTCATATTCGAAGAGCAGCTTCCTAGAAGCTACTATATTTGCTGACCTATTCATTTTAATCTTCCTTTGATACCTTGAATGACCCACTATTACTACTTCCTATGGCAAGCCCTAATGATTGATTGAACTCCTAAGTACATGACCATTACTCCCTAACATGTTGATACTTGGTTCTTAAGATCTTCAATCTCCTAGCGCATTGCTACTATTATAGCATCCGTCTAAGGTTTACAAGCTTCTCCTTTAGTTTCTAAAGTCATGACTTAGGCTTGGAGTGCTTATCCCTTCCCTTCAATAGCCTCATTACATTACTTAAGCTCCTCAATTTCTCGATTCAATGCTCCTTGCAACTTGCCTCGAAGTTCTTCCTCTATCTCCTCAAAGCTACCTTGTGGCTCATCAAATTATTTCTTGGCCTCAACAATGCTTGGCTCCACCTTATCTATCCTATTAAGGAGGGAGCTTAGCAAGTTATGAGACTTGGCCCTCTACCTGGTTACCCTGTGGTCGTCATAGTTATCTAACTCCTTGACCATCAAAGTGTTATTATTTCCTTCAAATGACATCTTCTCCACTCAGTCTCTTTCTCAAGCTTTGATACCGTTTGTCTTGGGATGATTCCTTCATTCAATCCTGTACGGTACTTAGTGTTCTTAAACATACTATAGAAGGCTAAGTCAACCTGTAATACACTTACAAAGTTTAAAGAGAGAAAGTAGAGAGAGAAACTCTGATTGTAAATTGTATTTACTTAAATGACTAGATGATTACAATTGAAGGGACCTCTATCAAGATGGATGGCCAAGATTAATTTGATCTAATTGTTACAATTGAATCCTACCTATTTTTACATTAAATACATCTACCTACCCTACCAACTATGGTACAAAGAATTTAGGATTGTTTGGAATGTTCTAAATACTTTGGAACCTTCTAGATCTTCTAAAACATTTTAGATTATCTAGCATTGGGCTTGAACTAACCTCATGAGTTTAGGCCTTTCTAAATTAGTTTGTGACACACATATACCTATATCCTAATCACTTAGAATAGTAGTTGACACTCTTCCTTTGAAATCAGAAGACACACAACCACTTCTATCTTTAGTGGCATACTATGGAATTTGGTGACCAAAACAACAAAGTCTACCAAATCACAACTATCACACTATCTTCCCTATACAATTGTAGCAGCAAACTTCTCTGAACACACCACGTTTGCCTTAACCATTCACTCATAACACTACTATAGTTTCAAAATTGCGAAATATCACTCGAACAACAAACTCACATGACTCTAACACCATTACAATAATTTTCTTTTTTTTTTCTCTTTATATAAATATATATATATTACGTCTAAAATATACATCAACTAGATAAAACTTTTCTCTAAGTAGAGAATAGGCCTAAATTATATAAAATAAAAATTATATTGTGTCTTCTAAAACTTGATTATATTCAATTAGATTATCTCCGTTATTATCTTTAGTTTTTTTAGACATTAAACATTTATTATTATTTTATTGTTCTTAATATGTGGCTTTGTGTATCTAAGAACTTAGGAGGCCTTCAAAATCCTTGCCTGTTCTTTTGATTGGTCTCAGTTTCCAACTAGAATATTAAAGAACTTTTATGATATTTTTATTATTGGAATATTTCAAAAGATTTTTATGATTTAATCGGTATACTCTAAAATATTTTCAACTCTCCTAAGTAACCAAAAATATAATTTATGAAAACGTTTAAGAAAAGTAATATAATCTTCTAAATAATTATAGAACAATTCTATATCCTGTTCATTTTCACAGGAAGGATTATAATATAAAGACATAAATATTATATGAGAACAATTAATACCAATTACTATTAACAATTAAAGTATAATACCACTCAAGAAATTCTATTGCACTATTTAAATAATCATAAACACAAATATCAACGACAGATTACAACATAAATATGTAAGCAAGATATTATTAAAACCATCACAGGCGGCAGTGGCAAGACTAGTGGGGCATTATGTAAATATGAAACCTCCAAAGACGGTACTACCGGTCGATTATGCGGTTTTGTTCAACTGATAATTAAATAGATAAATTAGATCTTGTGGAATTACACCCAAATTGATTGGAGATTTCTCACACGAGATATAATATAAAAGAAGGGATAATCAAACTGAAATTTTATTAATTGAAATCAATTTGTACAACATACAAGAGCATATATAGATATTGGAAGAAAATATTGAAAATATTTGGATGGATTTGGAAATATTGAGAGGTAATGGTGTATTACCTCAAGAATAGAGAGAAGCAAACAATATGCTTCTGGGAAAGACAATATTGAAGCAAACAATTATGCTTCAAAAAGGATATTATTTGATTATTGAAAAGGAACCGATTGTTGGAAGCAAGATTGGGAATATGAGAAGGTACTGTATGTGTATGAGAAAAGGAGAATGAGTAGAGATGAAAGAAGATTAGAGGAGATGGAGAGGTAGGAGGAAGGAGAAAGAGGTTGTATGTGTGTGTTCCGACCTGCCTCTCGATGGTGAAAGAGACATGCTTTTATAATGGAGAATATCGACCAATTAATAATATTATGGCCGATAGGGTATTGTAGAAATGATGAAAGTATTGACACATTTTACTGTGTAAACAATAATATGTCAGATGGTGGATGTTGACATTATTGATGATGATATTGTATACTGTGGTACATGTGTACAAACAAATACCATATTTCTACTGTATTTTATAGTGCAGAATTATATTGAAGAGTAAAATTTACAATATTCACGAATCTCTTACATTTATCCCATAACAATCATCTTCATTTTTATTCCCACTGTGATGAGATGTTGACTCTGAATCTAAACTTGATCCTTGGGTTGATTCGTTGATATTTGCCAATGCCTTTTCCAAAATCTACTTTATTTAATCTGGAGAAGTTGTACTTACCAAAGAAGAGATTAAAAACCCTCTATTGTGATATTATGGGGTTGAGACTTTGGATGGTGGATTTGAGGAATTAGTTTTGATCTAATTTAAAATTGAATATTTTCAAGTTTATTTCAAATGTTGAAATTATCGCACTATTTGACTGTATACATTCTGACCAAATTGGTTGTATTTGATGTTCGATTGGGTTTGTAATTAAACCACCATGCCATGACCCAAGATACACCAATGTGTATAAAATATAGCATTTCTTTTTGAAAATTTTTCTCATGAGGTGTTGGATTATATTCCTTCATGAAAGTATTGAAACCATCCTTAGCATTTTCATGAATGATTTCAGGAACTGCTCCAAATTATTCCTACCAATGTACGAACCAATTGGGAAGATTTTTAGAAGAACAATTATAAAAAAATATTGGCCAAGTACGTGATCTTTTTGGATTCATTTGGTAGAAAACATCATACCAAGCCTGTTTATAATCAAAATAATTATAACTAGCTTGATGACTTGACTGTGTAGAAAAGGGTTCTATATTGAGCTTTATTGGGGTTGTTGGATGAGTTTGTTATTCTTTCAGATTGATTATTCTCAAAATTCTAGCTATAGAATAGCTAATCATCTCTTCCTTTTCAAAATGTTTAAACCTTATTGATCCAGCTTCAGTCAAAATCTTTTCATAAAACTAGATTGTCTTATAAACATCATATGGTATATAATAAAAATCTTTTGTAAAAATTTTTCTTGTAAATACAAAGGGGTCCTTTTCAGATAGGTTTTCTTCAACAGAGAAAACATATCTAGAAATAGGTTTTATGAAAATTTTTTACCTTTAATTTACAAGTATTATTACGAAAGATGCTGAAGTTGCTACTTCAATGAGATGAATATTTTGATTTTTCCTTTAGGTTTCTATTTAAGGAATTTCGAGCAACATTAGGATTTCATTTTTTTATTATAGAACTATTGAAATTGCCTTAAGAAATCCTGGGGTGACTTCTATATCGGCTAAATGAGAAAAAGCATCATTGGATTGAATATTGGGAATGGATTGACTATCTGAAGATATTAGTTTCGAGGTCCTAGTAGAGGATTATTCTTTGAATGTTAATGGGAAGTTAGATGACTTACAATCATTTAACCATGATTTGATATTGGTCAACCCTTTGTTTAAGGTTGAAGGAATTTTCTCTTTTCCTTTATCCTTCTCTTTTTTGGGAGGCATCTCCCTATAAGAATTTACGAGTAAGGAAATCAGGAAGAGAATTGGAAGATCCATCAATATACTCTATTTTAAAATCAAATATAGAAAGAATTGATTGCCATTTGGCAAAGATTTGTTTAGATGCAATATTTTGAATATCTTTTAATAAAACATTTTTTGTAGCTTTGCAATCAATACGTAAAAGAAATTTCTGATTTAACAAATCTCCTTGGAATTTGAAAATTGCTAAAACAATTGCTAAGATTTCTTTTTTGATTGTGGAATAATTGTGTTGATAATCATTCCAATTTTTTGATACAAATTGAACAACATATTCTTTATTATTTTGTTTCTACTTTAGAATTCTTCCGAATCTTAAATCAGAAGCATCAGTTTCTACTACTTTTGGTAGAGAAGGATCCGCAATGTGCAAACAAGGAATTTCTTTAATCTTTTATTTGATTAATTTGATTGCATTTGTATGTTCAATTAACTATTGAGGTGGATTTTTTCGTAATCTTTGGTATAATGACTTACAGATTATATTGAGATTTGAGAAAAAATCTACAACATAATTTAAGCTTCCTAAAAATCCTTGGAGTTGATTTTTATCCTTGATTTCATTAGGAAATTTTTCTATAAACTCTATGGATCTCTAAATAGGAATTATTGTTCAATTATGGATATTGAAACCTAAGAACCTAATCTTAGTCTAAAAAAGACTAATCTTAGAAGGTGAAACAACTAGGCCATTCTTATTGACTATATTAATGAAAATTTTTATATGTTTAAAATGTTGTTCTATGCTAGATGAGAATATCAAAACATCATCTATATAGATTATTATAAAATTAGTTAAGTCATTAAAAATTTCATTTATTATTCTTTGAAATTCAAAAGGAGCATTTTTTAATCCAAATAGTATTACATTTCATTCAAATTGACCAAAAGGAACTGTGAAAGTAGTTTTATACCTATCATTTTCCCTAATCTGGATTTGCCAAAAACCAGATTTCATATCGAACTTTGAAAATATTTTGGCATTATTCAACCTATTTAGCAAATCTCTTTTATTAGGTATTAGATAACTGATCCATTTAAGAGCAGAATTAAGAGGTTTATAGTTGATTACTAACTTTGGGATGCCTCTTTCTATTTCTACATTTTTATTACCGTAAAAGCATAACAACTCCATGGAGATTTACTTTTTCTGATTAATTTATTATTAAGTAAATAATTTATTTCATTTTTACAATGATTTAAGACTTCATTATTCATTTAGGATGATTTGGCTTTCGTTAGAATATTTTTTTTATCGAAATCATTTTTATATGGTAAGTCCACAATGTGTGACTTATGATTCTAGAATGCATTTGGGAGTGTAGAGCAAATTGAATTTTTTATTTCTGATTCTAACAATTCTGTTAAATTCAAGATCATTTTTCAAATACATCAAATGATTTTCTTTGCATTGAATTAAACAATTTAATTCAGAGATTGAATTGTTTTTTAATTCATTTATATATTTGGTTTGTGGTTTTGTGATAAATTTGAATACAATTTCCCTTTTGAGATATTGTGTTTTAATTCCATCTTTATCAATAAGAAATGATTAGATTTGATTTATGGAAGGAGTTCCAAGAATGACATTTTTATTTAAATTTTTAACAAGTATAAAAGAAGTTTTGTATGAAGTATTATCTTTTAATACTCCAGCATTGGACAATTTATAGCTGATCCGTAATTTGCTACCAAATGCAGAACTTAGGGATTAGGTAGTTTTCCCAAATATTTGGTTGGAATTAATCCTTCTCTAATGCAATTTAAATCTACACCAGTATCAAATAATGCAAGAGTTTCAAAAATAAATTTATTATTGATTTTGATTGAAATATTAATCATCCATTTTCTTGTTGTTATTTGAACAAGATGCATTAGATAATCATTATTATCAAATATTGGCAAAACTTTTGAATTTTTTTCATTTGAATTTTCAAGATTATTTTCTTGAATTGTTATTTTTAACTATAGTTCAAGATCCTTTTGAAATTTTATTTGCATTAATTTTAAGTCTTTCATTTCTTATTTTTGGATATTGATTTCATTGTATAGATCATGAATTGTTATTGATTTTTTCTATTTTCTTTTACCTCTTTCAAGGATTTCATTAAGATTATAAGGTAAGTTTGATGTAAGAATTAAATTAGGCTTATTAATATTTTTTATGAAATCAAGTTTTTCATTATCATTGGATAATTGATCAATCTTGCAAAGAATTTCTTCTTTTTCATTTATTAAAACATTGATTTCATTTTCCTCTTCAGTTGATGAAGACAAAGTGGAATCCATGTCATTGGCTTGAATTCCATCATCACAATTATTTTTTGATGAAAAAGATTCATTATCACAAATTATTTGCAAGATGTTTTCCATTGTTTGTTCATCCAGATTCAATTCATTAAGTTTATTATTAATTTTACAAAAATTTGCTGTGTGACCAATTTTTTTACATTTATAACATCTTAATTGTTTATATGATTTTCTCTTATATTTTTTATTTTCAAGTTTCTTTTTACTTTCAAATTTTTTAAAGGACTTTCTTTTGAAATTTCTTTGGGGTTTATTATGCATACATTGAGGATATTTTGAAGAGGTATAAGAAGATTTTTTATTCTTTTTTAATTTTTTATTGACAAAAGAGGGGTCATATTAAGCACAAAAATCACAAAAGCTTTGGTGTTTGAAGCGCTATTCATTCTTTAATTGTTTTTGCAATCTTATTGTAGTACACAAATTAGTTCTAATTTTATTAACATATGATGCTAATTCTTCATATGACAAATTATCATGGGGAATTTCACCATTGTTTTCTTCTCTGAGCTTCTTTTTAACTTGTTCACCTATCAATTTTGGTAAACCAACTAAAAATTTTTCTTTCCAAAAGGGTTGATTACAATCATTCCTAAGGAAAACTTTCTGAAAGAAAATATCTTTATATTGTTTAAATTCTCCTAGAGATTTGCACTTTATATTGGACAATAGATCTAAGGTTTTATCCTTAATATGTAAAGGGTCTCCTATGAAATGTTGACTTATTGAAAATATTAAAGTATTGACCATGTCTTGAATTGGTTCATTATTATCATCCAATATTCTTCTGCTATTTTCATCAATTTTGCATGAAGTGAGGATATTGATTCTTTGTTCCTCAGTGAGATAATTATCCCACTATCTTTTTAATTGTCCTATCAAACCAGAAATTAAAAGGAGTGTTACTTGATAATTAGTAACATTTGGAATTGTTTTATTAGTATTTGAAAACATTATCATTTGATTAAGGACATTGAGAATTTTTTATTCTAAGCATCTATCTATATTTCATTCATATATGAATCCTATAGAATACTTATTTTGATAATTATCATTTCTTTTCTTTAACTAGTATATTAGGAGGTGATGCTCTCTGATAGTACAATTTTTGGGGTTCTTTCCATTTAATTTTATTAACTTCATCATTTGATTCATTAATATTTAAATCTTTTAGAGAAATATTAGACATTGTTTCATTTATTGATTTATTATTTATTTCTCTAAGACATTAATTTTTTCTGAAGGTATATCATTAATAACAATTCCCTTTCTAATTAAAGTTGGCATATCCATATCTAGAAAATTGATTGGTCTTGAAGACAAAGTTTCTTCTTTTATTGTTTTATTTTTTAGTATCTTTTTCCTATCTTCTAAGGCTTTTAAAAATTCATTGCCGGGGTTTTTAGGTTTTTCAAAAAGTTTAAACAAGGGTGTATTTTTATTGGTTTTATTATTTAAGGTTTTTTCACTAATTTTATTTATCTCATTATTAACTGTATCTTCTATTCTATTTAATTGCTTTCCTATTGTATGTAAATGTTGGTTATTAAAATTATTTTATCTTATTATTTTCTTTATTCCTAAGCCCTCTTCATTTGTTGCATTTTTTAAAGGAGTAAGGGTTATTTCAGTATTTTTATGAGTAGTTTTTATATTGCTAAGTGGAGAATGATTTGATTCTATTGTTTGTCCATTACTTAGTTTCCACTTAAAACATTCATTAATTACATTTATTTCTTTGAGTTTCAGATAATATTTTTCAAACCATTCAAAGAAATATATCTAAGCCTCGATTTCACTCATGAAATTATAATATTCATCTTTTATCTATGTTTTAACATTATTAAATGTTTCGAAGTACCATTTTCTAGTTTTCTTATTTTTAGGTGAATTAAATTGTTTGTTCAAAAGAATCTTATCTGGCTTGAAAGGTTTTTCTATGGCACTAAGTTTTGGGTCACCTATTTCTAAAAGTAAAGGCTCTCTATGTTCTAGTTCATTGGATGGTTGTTAAACTAACTAGGTTATACCAGACCTATTATAGATAATTCCAGAAATGGATGGATTATCTTGAATATTTGGTTACCTATTTGACTAGTCATTTGGTTGAATATTTGATGGAGTATGGAAAGGCGTATAAATATATATATATATATATATATATATATATATATACCAGCTACTACTATCTTGAAACCATATGTTTTTTAATCCTTAAGTCAATGTACTACTTTTTAATTTGTATAGCTACCACTTCAAAACCATAGTTACTATTCCTTTTTTATAATGGGTAAGCCCTTGAAAACCCTTATTTTGTATATAAAATAAAACTTTGAATATTGTATTTCTTCTTTAATATTTCATATACAATGAATTAAAATCATGAACCTAGTATTCGATAGTAGGAAATAAGGCCATACAAATGAGATTACGAAATTTGAAGTCCTTATAACAAGATATCACAATAAACCTCCAAATAATATAGCCAATGAAGTAACTTCAGCACTGTAGTAACTATAGAAAAGACATAACAACTACTAACAGCAAACACGAATAAAACTTTACTATAACTTAACATACTCTCTTGTCAAACTGTGCTCTGATACCAGTAAAGTTGATGTGTCACCGAGGCCATACACATGAGGGCTGCACCATAATAATCCGAAAAAAAGAAAACAAAAATAGGGTTTAGCAATTTGTGAGCTATTTAAATGGATATGATGCACTAAACAAATATTGTATGTTCCAATCTATCACCCAATATGATGTACGAATGATAAACTAGGGTTGTTTGTTACAATCCTTGATAAATGGGTTGATAAGAGCTAAGAAGAAGAGTTTCTCATGAGGAAGAGTTTCACATGAGGAAGAACTCAAAAGGGTTTATCATTAAATCTAACAATTTATCTAAAACTCTACATGTTTCCTATTTATACATAGTGGAAAATTTGTAATTAAAAAGACTAAAAGGATGCCCTAGTGGTGTTCTAATAAATACAAAATAAACATAAGGACAATTTAGAAATAATATAAGAAATGAAAAGTCTAAATAACATAGCCAAAAATTGGTTATCACATGAGCTATTCAAGTGATGAGTTGTTGAGATAGACTGATGGGCTATTGGGACCTTATAGACTTGTTTTAGGTTGATCTGAAATTCTACCAACTTATCGACTTGATGATGTAAATTAATGACCTAACGACCTAAATAGGTCTCTAACATATCCTATAACTTGGCAATTAACTTTATTGGAGTTTGTGTGGTTTAGGTTGATACCCCTAAGCCTATCACCATATTTTTTCTTTGATCTCTTTGTCAAATCTTCCCCATTGTGATAATATCTCTAAGTTTTGAAGGTTTTGTCTCCCAATACTTTTTTGTCTTGTAATATTATATAGGATTTGAAGAACGAGATGGCCTTAGATAGTTAGGGCCTAGATAATTATACGTAGCTATCATATTCTCTAGAGATGTATGCATTGCTATGTCTCTGATCCTTTAAAACCCTAAGAGAAAATCCATAATCAAGTTCTTTTCTCCTTTAATGTATTCACCTATATAAGATTATTAGGAAAACCATTCAACCTCAATGATTAGGGATGTAAAATTGTCTTTTGTTTAAATTGTAGCATATTCGAAATGGAGGGCATGTCCATTTCAATCTTTAAATGGCTTCCCATTAAGATGATATTTAAATTTTTGGATCACATATTTGATTGCATGTATTTCCATGAAAGTGGAAATGATAATGAATATTTTAATCTTTGAACCACCTGCTCTTGTATCCATAAATTTGCCTCCTCTTATAATTTTGTTCTATAAGTATGGCTTCCCAGTAATTATCACTTATATCATATTTGAGTATAAGTTATCCTGCAAATGGCATTCTAAGGGTGGCAATTCAATGGATTGTCAACCTTAAGACCCCTTACTTGAGCGTTCCTTTATGGTCTTCAAGGTTTAGTCTAATGAAAACCAACTTTCAACTAGCTAAAGACAAGCTCCCCTATCAAGATAGCCTATGGCTAAACTTCTTACATCTTTAGCTCAGCTTTACCTTACTCAATATCGATGAATGTCCTGATGCCAACCTTCTTGATACTATGGTCCTTATCTAAGATCTTTAATGGCCAACCAAGTTGTCTTCCATAGAAGACCTAGCATTACCTAAGCTCTTACCTTTTAACCTATTGTCACCCTTGATCAGCTTGGCTTTAACAATCTTCTATGCTAGTGTATGGAACCAATAGCAAAACACGATTTGTTCTCACTTTTTTGGCATTGTACTATCTTCCTTTTGTTCGTTTGTCTTGTTTACCCTTTTTAGCATGTACTAGATTCATTTACCCTTATACTATCCTTCTTGTAGTTTAACGAACACTCATGTTGCCTTAATGACTTATTATAGATAGTCCCAATTCCTTATAGTTGGAATCATCTTGTTAACTAATGAATATTCCTCTTGTTGTTCTCTTGATAGAAATCCTTCCACGAGTCACACCACATTCTTATCTAATCTTGTTTAGTATCTCAAGATTAGTAGTAAGTGAACCTATGTTCTTTGCTTGTACGTCATCGAAGGAAGGCTAAGTCATGTTGTACTCTCCAATGAGTAACATTTGAAGGCTAGCTTCACAAAGCAACTATGATTGAACTCCATCTGCCATTTCATCTTTAATATTTCAAAGGATCCATTCTTTGTGCTACGATGAGTCTTAATGATAACTTAAGCTCCTAAGTACATCATATTTGCTTTCTTGGTATTAGAACCATTGGTTATGATTGAAGAGCAAGTGTAGTAGAATTAAAGTGGTGTTGCGAGTGTTATGTCATGTTGTGTGCTTTGTTGTACTCTGTTTCCTTAGTTAGAAATAGAGCAAGGTGTTGAAATGCTACTTGAATAGCATAGAGGTGTAGTATTTTTGATTTGTGTCATGTTGGAGGTATAATTGTTGTGAAGTTACAGTATTGGGAGAATGTTGAATCTAAGTGTATCGAGAGAGATAGCAGACATAGAAAGTGACGCACCTAGATGTGGTTGTCATGGTTGATAGACCCCATGATTTATAGAAGAACAAATACAAAATCTAATCGCCATTGTTACTAATTTAGTTGTTTTAGTTCAAAGGCTCATAGATGCTCTACCTAATTAAAACATTGTTAAGTAAAGCTAAGTCAAAAGGGACTAGCCAAGAATGTATAGAGGAGGAGTCTAAGCTAATGTTGTCATAGATGCTCCACCGACTTGACCTATTTGAGTCGAAGGACAAGTACAACAAGGGCTTAAATTAGAAGATGTTGCTAAGGGAGAAGCGAATCAGGAGGAAAATGAGGATTACCATCAATAATTTTGATGAGCATGAAGTTCAAGCTCTTAAAGTAATAGAAGATACTAAAGTACAAATTTAAAGCTTCTCTAGAGGACGTAGTGCTTACGAATATCTAGATTTGGAGCAGAAAGTTGAGAAAATATTTTACTCTTATGATTATGAGGATGTTGTAAGAGTTAGAATAGCTACCTTAGAATTTATAGTGTATGCAATGTTGTAGTGGAAGAAGGCACTAACTATACATCAATAAGCTTGATAAGAAATCAAGACCTGAAATGAAATGAAACGAGTCCTCAAGAATCAATTCATTTGTGAGCATCATGAGTAGGACACTTTGAAACATTTACATGAGCTCAAGTAGGGTAGTTGAATCGTAGATGATTTTGTTCGAGAATTTCTACTATTAATGATTTATAACATGGAAGAGCCAAAGGCCAAGACTACTACCTAATTTATATTAGGCCTACAATATGAGATCAGAAATGTCGTGGAAGTGCAGAGGTTTAGAACATTAGACGAGGCAATTCATGTTGCTAAAAGGGTTAAAAGACAAAGGCAAAGCATGTTAAGCCCATTACTTATCGGCTAACTTACTATATAGAACCAACCTAGCGGAAATTGACTTACTTACAATTTAAAGATGGACCAACATGGTCTAACCACTAGCCAACTTAATGATGATAGAGGGAATGCAAAGGTAAAGGAGCATGCAGCTAAGCGAGACTTAGGTCAATGCTTTGGCAGGAAGATGAGAGAAATCAAATGCTTTAAGTGCCTTAGCTTTAGAAACACTACTAACTAATGTTTGAACCGACAAGTAATGACCATCAAAGGAGAAAAATCGTAGTTTGAGGTGGGAAGTGCTAGTGAAGGTGAGGAGGAAGTTGATATCTAACATTTGCTAGATGAATTCCTAGAGGATCTTAAAGTCCTAACCCAACCTAAGCTTAAAGATTATTATTTGGTCATTAGGAAGGTTCTTAGTACTACTATTGTTAATTAGAGTAAGCAAAGGGAGAACCTTTTACATACGATGCTAGATCAATCGTAACTTGTGCACTCTAATCATAGACAGTGGATGTATAAGGTTATCAAATTTGTGATTCTGCTTAGAATTATTTGGGGGATTGTAGATTTAGAATGTAAAATTGAAATGCAAATTTCTATAACCTATGTAAAATAGCTTTAAAAAATTATTAATAGAGTAGTTATTCAAAACTCGAAATATATGATGGAAATAAAGAATACAAAGTAATTAAGTCCTTTTTTTCATAAAAAATTCTTAATATAACATGTACAGAAGAAGGATAGATAGAGTCAAAACTAAACTTTTTCCCATTATTATTATTTTTTAAAAAGCAATAAATTAAAAAGAATCAAACATTTCAACTCATTTTAAGTTATTAATGGTATAAAATCAAGCATATAGTTTTTCTTGTAAATTTTGTTATTGGATTGTAACCTAGATGAAGGCTATGAACATAAAATAAGGGACTAAGAGAGGGAAAAAAATGGATTATGGATAGGATAGGGTAGATGATATAGTTCAACATAAATTAACACACAACGTTTAGTATTGCATGAACTAAAAGGGGGATAGGTTGGAACCTCAAGACAATTAGAAGGATAAATGATGGTCGAAGGTTAAGTAGGGGTCTTCATGCACCAACGGTGGATATGATGCACTAATGTCTCACATGAGCATAGGTTATACTTAATATGATACATAAGTGTAGCTAGAGGTCACTAGCCACTAGTTCATGCTCAATGGGCTAGATAAGAGTAGTTGAGAGGAAGTAAGATACACTTAGCATATGGAAGAGTAAAATGTTTAGATATCACTATATTGTCTATTGCGTCTATTGCGTCTATTACAATATACAAGTATTTATATGACCCAATTAGGGTAAATCCTAGGTTAGAGTAAATTACAAATAAAGGATTCATATTAGTAAAGGAAAAGGGAATAATTTACAAGGGTAACATTATAATCAAGCAAAATGAATATCCAATGATAGAAAGGATAGTATAGATGTCAAAAAAGGCATTACACGCATCATTTGGTCATTTCATGGTCACAATGATATTGTTGGTTGAGTAGAGTAGGTTCTGAATAGGTTAGATCATCATCAGCAGTTAGGACATTAGGGATTGGGAAAGGGTTAGTTTGAGTGGCGACTCATTATTAAGTTGGCTTTGGAGAGTTGTTAGCTCAGCCTTGGCACAAATCAGGTCGGCAATATTTTAGTTTGATACTTGAGTAGGTATCTTATAGAGAGCTTGGCTTAATACGTCAACTGGTCACTTCGGTAGCTACCTGGATGATTTAGACAACAAAGTAACCCCGCAAGTCGGATTAGGGTATGTATTGCTCTTTGGCATTCAACTCACCTCGGGCAGCTCGAAGAACCATCTAAGCAAGTCCTCCAGCTCAAAAGTGCGTAATTGGTCCATAATCCTCATCATCCCCTCTAGGCTATTTGAGATTTGGGATCAAATCTGGCTCAACTCTATGTTGCTCATCTTCGGGAGTATACGGGTGAAGATTAGCAATGTTGAAGGACTTTAAGACTCCGTACTCTTTAGGTAGTTCAATCTTGTAGGCATTAGGATTAATCTTTTCAAGTACTTTAAAGGGTTCATTGGCCTTAGTATATAACTTGCTCTTCCTCAGGTTAGGGAACCATTCCTTGCTGAGGTGTACCTAAACCAAATCTCTTGGCTAAAATTCTCTTTTCTTTTGTCCTCCACCTCATCTCTTGAGCTTGGTAATAGCTCAGTTTAACTACCTTACAACCTTTTAGAACATGGCTCTAATGGCTTTGACTCTCTCTACAACTAGTTGGTCATCATTTAGGCTTGGAAGTTGACGCGTCTCTAGGGTCAGACATATGAAGAGGCACTACAACGAGCAAGAATAAGAAAATAAAATGGGGGTTGTCGAGCTTAGATTTTCACCCTCTTGGTTCTTTATAAAATTAGGTCCTCTTTAAACCGACTAGTATTAAACGTTACCCATTTAACATTAGCCCTTGACTAGGGTTTAAAGAAAACTAGTCCTTTTATTTTCAAAAAAACAACTTTGGAGTTACCACCCGATTGGAGTAGGGAAAAACAGTTAAGTTATAACCAATTAGGTGGCTCGGTTATAACTTAGCCACTAGTCTAATGAGAAAAATTGATTTTGTAAAACGGTTTTTTGAAAACCAGAGATTTAGGTTCGAGGGTTAAGAATTTTAAACCCTTACGGGTATTATTAATTTTCTAAAATTAGAATTAAACTTAAAAATCACCTTTAATTTTGAAAGATAAAATTTTATTATTGGTTATTTTTATTAGATAAATGAAATAATCTAAACTAAAAAAGGAAAATTAGGTTTTTTCATTTCTATCGTCGCTCCGTAGGTGCCTACGTACTTGCTATTTGGGATCAGATGTACATAATTCTTTTAATGAAAACTTTAGTGGGTTAAATTGATTTTAGTTTTTAAAATAGCTGGGTTTATGTTTTTCGTCAATTTGATTTATTTAAGGAAAGTTCTAAAAAGAGGAAGGTCCTAAATTGGATTTTTATTTACTTTTGAAAAATTCTAATAAAGCCCTAAATTGTAAAGGGTTCGTTTATTTTTATTATTTTTGAAAACTTGATTTTCTAAGTGACAAGAAAAAATAATAATCTTTATTCTTTCTATTTATGTACTTATTTTTTTATTTTATTTATTATTATTATTTTATTTATTCTATGTAATTTTTACTAAAAAATAAATAAATAAATAACAAAAAAGCTACTTTTTCTTTTTCTATTTTTCCTTTCTTTTTTTTTTCTTTTTCTTTGACTACATTTACATTATAAACAAGTAAATAAATAAACAAAAAACAATCTAAAAAAGAATCGAACCAGGAATGGCTCATATACATATGGGTCGGGTCGGATGCAAGTCAGTTCAGGCGCTGGATCGAATTGCAGATTGGGTCATGGGTCGAATCTCTAGGTCGGGTTGGATCTTAGGTTCTTCTTCAACAATAGCAACAAGGTACGATTTGGCTTGATTTAGCTACTGAATTGAAGGGGAAAAGGGGTTTTTGTGTATTTTTGATTGGGATTGGAAGGGATAAGGAGGTTGCCTTAGCGTTTAGGGGTGGTTTGGGTGGTGTCAGTAAGACATGACTGGCGGTGGTGTTGTTAGGGGTTGCTAGAGTTGAAAGGAGAGTATTGTGTAGGGTTTGAAGACCTAGGGATAGTGGCCATAGGGTCAATTGGGATCGAAGAGTGGCTGGGGTGGTGGTTTAAGGAGAGAGAGGGGCAGTAGTTAGGGTTTGGGTGGTAGCAAGTTAGTGGTGATGCCACAGGCTATGGCAGAGGTCGAAGGTGGTCAGGTTCTAGAGCCTAGGTGATGGGGAGTTCTATCATAGTGGTGGTTTGGCTTGGGAGTGGCTAGAGAGAGGGGTTCGAAGAGAGAGAGAGTGAGTTAGAGAGAGAAAGTTTGCAAGATTGAGAGAGAGGGTGTTTCGAGTGATTGTGCAAGGTTATGCGTAGTTGTGTGTATCCATATGAACTCTTCGAAACTCCTTTTATACTCGAATTGTTCTTAGAAAACATGGAAAGCTTGGATTAGATTAATGAAGAACACCCAAAAAAACAGCTATTTTCTAATTTTTAGAGGTCCAATTGAATGCTCCTTTGACTATATTTAGATATGTTAAAGGGCTCAATTTATAGTAGGCTATGTTTAGTTTGCAATTTCGCCATTGATTCGGTGAAATTACAACAAGAAAAGGTTCAAAAATCGTAGTGAAGTTAGCTGTCTGAAGGGAAAAGTGCTGGAAATCTAGATAAAAACTAGGGAAAGGGAGGGAAAGAGAGGAAATCGAAGGGAAAAAGAAAGAAGGGGAGGGAAAAAATGGGCTGATGTAGCACCATGTCAATCGTGTCGACTAACCTTGATGTGCTACGTATCATTACGTGACATGTGGCAGCTAGCATGGCATACCACATAGTTGACATGTGGCGCTAAGTCTACATGTTGTCTAATCCGGTCCTGTTACGTTTCAAGACACATAGTCTAATCAGATCCTGATATGTGACAATCTTTGATGTGATTGAAAACAAAAAATAAGAAAAAGGCTTCCCTGCCTTTGCCAAGCTTTGAACCTAAGAGTTCATGCTTAATGCTAATATTATGTCCTTATGTTTAACCAATAAATCATTGGCATGTACCTTATCTATATATGCAATTAAATTGCACATATAAATCAGGTTAACTTAGGCTAGATTTAAATCTAATCGCAAGTCCAACAGTTCTTTATTCAAATTTATTTAAATTAAAATCTTATTCTATTTAAACAACCTAAAATATTCATTATATTCTAAATTCCTTATTTTTTAAATTTTCTGTGACTTTTCAAATTTCTTATATATTTTCCTAAATTTTTCCTTCTTTTATTTTTTCTAAATTTCTTAATTTTTTGTGCTTTTACCCATTTTTTGTGCTTTTCTAGAATCCCTATTTTTTTCTAAATTTCTTCATTTTTTGAGTTTTCTTTAATTTCCTATGTTTTTGAATTTTTTCTAATTTAGAACCTTATAACCTAGTCTAAAAAAGGAGAAGGCAAAAATTAAGTGTCTACCTACCCCTTTTTATAGTAAAGTTTAAGCAAAATTTTGTTACAAAGATATAATAGACACTATTTTTGCCTTCAAGAAGAATGACTAAACTATCCTAAAATTGATTTAGATGAAGAAAAAAACCTCGTCATGCTTCTCTAGGCTTACTAACCTAGGTTGGAGTATCTTTAAGGGATAAGCAATCTTATGTTGGAATCGGCCTAAAACTAGGTCGTGCCTCACTAAGCTCACTAACTCGGGCAGGAGCGTCTCTCGAAGACTAGTAACCCTAAACTAGGATTGATTTAAAAGCCTAATCGTGCCTCACAAGGCTCACTATCCTAAGCAAGAGCATCTTTTAGGGACTAGTAACCATAAACTGGTGTTAATGTTGTGCTAAAAGGAAACAATGAGGAGAAGTGCCCTATAAAACTTAGTGAATAGAGGGGAAATACCCTATAGGCTTGCTTGAGAGAAAATTTGTGAGGGGAAGTGCCTTATGGATTTATTAAGAGAATATTGGGAATGATGAACTAAATGTAGAAAGTGAATGCCTTATTGGCTAGACAGAAGAGACGATGAAGAGAGGTACCATACTAGCTTACTAAGAGAAACTTCACGAACAGAGGGGCCCAATGGGCATGCTTAAGTGAATTTGGTGAACAAAAATAACTCATAGGTTTGCTAAAAGGAACTAAGAATATTAACAAGTTTACTAAAAGGAAGAGAAACACCCAATGAGCCCACAAAAACCCTAAAGAGAATGATGAGGGAAATTGCTCTATAATCCTATTGGAATGTTTGAAGAAAGATTAGTAGATGAGGAAGTGCCCTATGGGCTCGCCTGAGAGACACTTAGAAATGAGATTGAGTTGAGATTATGACTAGAAGGTTGGCTTAAAAGAAACTAATGAAGAGGAGTGTCATACAGGCATGCTAAGAGGAACTTGGTGAACAGAGGGGCTTGATGGGCTTGCTAAACAAAATTAAGCATCCTATGGGCTTGCTAAAAGATCTTGATGACTTGAAGGGCCCTATGGGCATGCTAAAGGGAATCGAGGAACAGAAGCGCCCTAAGGGTTTGTTAAAGACCTTAAAGAGAGATGAATGGATGGAAGGCAGGATAACCCAATTGAGAGCTTGTCTGAAATGCTACCCCATTTTGAGGAAAATATTTATAGAAAAACCCTTTTTGTAAAGACTACTTATGTTGAAAAAAATGTTGGGGATAATTTTCTTTATTTTGTAAAGAATGAGAAAAGCCCACACTCTTAATTTTTTTTTTTTTTTGTTTTTTAGAATGGATTGAAAACTTGGCCACTTAAGTCAACATGAACTTGAAATCTTTCTCTCTTTTTCCTTTTCTTCTTCTTTTTATTATTATTTTTTATTTTTATTACTTTTTTCTTTTTCTTTTTTTTTTTTAATTTGCTAACAAGTAAAGAACCCCTTCTTTAATAATCACATGGGGTCTCTTATGTTCCCCCTAACTTGGATGCTAAGTCATTTGGTGGGGCTTTGTGATTTCAAACATCCTTAAAAGGTAACTCATGACTAGTTTAATGAAAGAGGACTTCATTACAAACTCTTGACCCATATTATACTCTTGGCTATAGTCGTAAAATTATAGTCCATTTTGCATGTGATATGCCTTGATCAATCCATTAGGTCTTTTTCGGTTTAACATTATGAATTTAGGCTTTTGGTTCAAGGGTTTCAAAAAGAACTAACAAAGAAGCCTATTTTGAAATATTAATCTTGTGAATACAAGTCGAGAACCTTAGGAACAATTAGAAATATACTTGCATTAGTTTCAAAAACAAATTTTATTAACCATAAATTATCTTTAAAGATTGGAAGAGCTTTTACTTGTGTAAGGGTAGTAATGTGGGTAGGAAGGCCAAGTGTAAGAGAGGCTTCAAAGTAGATGTAGAGATTTTAGGTTTTTGAGCTCGGACTGTGATTCAGAGCTTTACATCTTTAGGGCTATTTAGGCTTTAACTTTCGATTTAACTACCCCTATTAGGATATGATATGGCTTTTACTTAGCTCTTAACTTACACTTAAGCCCAATTTTCCAACCTCTTTTCCTTTTTCTATTTTGTTATTACTTTGCTCTACTGTTCTTTTGTTGTTCTTTCTTTTTCTTTCAGCCTCAAGTCAAGTTTTTACCTTTTAAGTGATTTAAGGTCCTATTTTGTTATTCATTGATGTTTATTGCATGGGCTCGGGTGAGGTAAGTAAAAGCTTGAGATGTTTAAAAAGGATGGGGTTCTTCCTTATTTCAAAAACATAACTTATTAGAAATAAAATTCGCTTTTAAATTTAACTTTATTGAAGCAAGTACAAACCAATTTTAATCCCATTCTCCTTATCAGTGGCCCTAACCTTCAAATTGCCCTATTGTGGGGTAATTCTTGACAGGGTTTGAATTTGAAAAATTCTTCAAATAGATCCAACAAGGTAAACAAGAGATGATTATGTTTAGGATTTGAGAAATGAATGCCTAATTTCATCTTAATTTGTGTATCACATTCAAAGTGGACCTCCTTTAAGCAATGAGTCCAAAGTATCCTCGCTTTTATGTCACTCAACTCTTAAAGTGTTTCAGGTTAGTGTGTGGGAAATAGTTTGCCTCTTTTCATTCTAAACCTTTTAAAAGTAAGTTACCAATTTATTGAGGAAAAATTATTTGCTCCAAACAAAACCACAATAATTGAAAAGGCGATAAGATTATATTATTCCAACTGTTACAAACTTTATTGACAAATAACTTTCTTTTTTTTTTTTTTATTTCCCTGTCTTAACAAGCACCCAATTACTTAAAATAACCCGTGAGTTTATCAGAAGGCATTGGTAAGTTCAGAAGAAATGGAGCTCTAGGTGACTTAGTTGGATTATCCTCATGACTTGAAGAAGGAATGTCTTATTGTAGCTCTAGCTGAATGACTTTTGCATCAATCAAGTCTTGAATCTTGTTCTTCATTCTTCAGCATTTTTCAGTAAAGTGTCCCTTTTGACCCATATGATAGTCGCATCTTGCTTTTGGGTCAAAGCTACGTGGTTTGTAATTCGGATTAGGGGCTTCACAAGCTACAACCCTTATTGCTTTCAAATGATAAAAGAGTTGGGTGATTTTGGTTTGTTCTTTTTCGCTTCTCCTTAGCTTTTTCCTTGTTGGGCCTCCTTCATCACTAGGGCTACCTAACATTTGATCAGTACTGAACATCAGGTGTTGGAATCTTCTAAGCATGGGGCCCATTGTTGTTTTTAGCTCTATAATGCTCTTTTGTATTATGGCTACCTTTTCTTCAAGATCAGGAGTCTCCTTTCCAAGTTCAAATCTTGGGATATCTGGAGAGTGGTGATTATTGAGAACAAAACTTGCCATTGTTAGGTCATCTAATACATCATCCTTTCTAGGGAGGTGAGCCTATCATTAGCCATATGAACTTAGTTAGAAGAATTTCTTTACTAGTTAGCAACTTTACTTCTTTTATTTTATTTTATTTTATTTTTTGAGAGAGAAAGATAAAGCTTTATTTTATAGAAACCAAATAAAAATTATGGCTTTTTTAAAAAAAAAAATTTTGATTACATTTCCTTAAATGAGAGAGTGAATGGTTAGATAAACTCTATTAAAGGACTTCCTACAAAGAAGGAAAGAATCAAAGAATGATGGGATAAAGAGAAAATTTTTATTTTGGAAAGATCAAAGTACAAGGAAAAGGAAACCTAACAATTATTCGAAACTTAAATTTATTCAAAGCCCTTCAACTCCATCTAAAGTTTCTAACCTAACTCTTGCAATTGGGCCTTAATCTTGTTCAATATTTCTAAAGCCCAATTTATGGTTCTCTCGCTTTTCTCAACTTGAGCTAACAAGGCCTTGTTAGAGGCCTTAGTATACCTAGCCCTCTACTTTTAGTAGGTAGCTTCAGCTTGTAATAGCTGCTCATGGATTCCTAGAGCAACTGGCAGCCTTTGATTGTTCTCTTGTTGGTTACCTGCCATTCTTAAGTCTACATATCTCATGGATAACAATCAATCATTAATGTAGAAAAGAAAGCACATGGAAATATGCAGGTGTTGGGATTGTTTAGGTTAACACATTACCTCCCTTGAGATACAATCCTATTATTATTTTCAAAAACTTAATTACATTAAAAATCTTGAACGAGTAGTAGGGTTGCAATTTCTTAAGGGTAGTGTATTGACTCAAGCGTTGGAGGGAAGTCTATGCAATTAGGGTAGGTCTTAAAAGGGTCCTTAAGCTTTGTGATCTCAATTGTTAAAAAACATTTTTATTGGTCACATGGAGCTTAAGTGAGTAGTCTAATCAACCCTGAGTGGTGATTACACCATAGCACCCGAAGCCTATACAATGGCCCTTTTCCCAAGGTCCTAAGACAGCCCAAGTATGATCGCATCTACCCTACATCTTTGATGCAACAAATGATCCCCTATATCCTTATACATGTGATATGCAAGACTGATAAACAAAAGCTAAGAGTGAACTCTAGGAAAGAAGTTTAAGGTTTGTCCTTTTCTTTTTCTATTTTGTAACAATGCTGCCCTATTAGCTATTTGTCAAACCTTGAAGAATGTATGCAAGAAGGGTGGGTTCTAAAGGTCCTTAAACTTTGCGACCTCATACGTTTCTTACAAAACAATTCCTTGGTCACATCGAAGTTTAAGTGGGTTAGCTTAATCAGCCCCGAACAGTGGTTGCCCCACTATGCCTAGAACTTATACAATGGCTCTTCGTCCTAAGGTCCTAAGACGGTTCGGGTATGATCGTATATATCATGCATTTATGGTACATAAAATAAATTCTCCCTAAATTAAATAAATAAAACTAAACTTGTAATGAAAATGTTAGTACAACAATGGTACAAACAAAGGATGAATAAGTAAATGAATTACACAAAGGTGGTTTTTAGGGATTAATTTAATTTTGGAAAGTCGAATGGTTAACCCTCTTAATGGTCCCCAGTAGAGTTGCCAAGCTATTGAGCCTAGATTTTCACCTTCTTAGTTCTTTATAAAATTAGGTCCTCTATAAACCAACTAGTATTAAACCCTACCCATTTAATACTAGCTCTCGATTAGGGTTTAAAGAAAATCGGTCCTTTTATTTTGAAAAAAATAACCTTACAATCGCTACTTGACTAGAGTCAGGAAAAATAGTTAAGCTATAACTAATTGGGTAGATCGGTTATAACTTAGTCACTAGTCTAACGAGAAAAATCGATTTTGTAAAACAGTTTTTTGAAAACTAGAGATTTAGGTCCGAGGGATAAAAATTTTAAACCCTTACGAGAACCATGACTTTCCAAAATTAGAATTAAACTTAAAAATCACCTTTAACTTTGAAAGACAAAATTTGATTATTGGTTATTCTAATTAGATAATCGAAATAATCTAAACTAAAAAAGGAAAATTAGCTTTTTTCATTTTTATTGTCGCCCCGTAGGTACTTACGTACCTACTATTCGAGATCAGACGTATGTAATTCTTTTAATGAAAACTTTAAAGGGTTAAATTGATTTTAGTTTTTAAAACAACGAGGTTTATGTTTTTAGTCAATTTGATTTATTTAAGGAAAGTTCTAAAAAGAGGAAGGTCCTAAATTGGATTTTTATTTATTTTTGAAAAATTCTAAAAAAGCCCTAAATTGTAAAGGGTCCATTTATTTTTATTATTTTTGAAATTTTGATTTTCTAAGTGACAAGAAAAAATAATAATCTTTATTCTTTTTATTTACTTACTTATTTTTACTAAAACATAAATAAATAAATAACAAAAAAGCTACTTTTTCTTTTTCTATTTTTCCGTTTTTTTTTCTCTTTTTTCTCTTTTTATTTCTTTTTTTTTTTACTACATTTACATTATAAACAGGTAAATAAATAAAAAAAAAATTCAAAAAAGAATCGGACTAAGAAGGGCTCTTAGATGCGCGGGCCAAGTTGGATATGAGCTGGTTCGGGCGCTGGATTGGATCACAAATCAGGTTACAGGTTGAATCTCTAGGTCGGGTTAGATCTTGGATTCCTTTTCAACAACAGCATCAAGGTATAGTTCGGCTTGATCTAGCTATTGAATCGAAGCAGAAAAGGGGTTTTTGCGTATTTTCAATTGGGATTAGGAGGGGTAGAGAGGTTACCTTGGCGTTTGGGGCTGGTTTGGGTGGTGTCGGTGAGTAAAAGTCGGTGGTGGTGCTCGGGTGGTGCTGTTAGGGATTGTTGGAGTTGAAAGGGGAGTGTGGTGTAGCGTTTAAAGATGCGGGGAGAGTAGTTATAGGGTCAATTGGGATCGAAGAGTGGCTGGAGTGGTGTTTCAAGGAGTGAGAGGGGTAGTAGTTAGGGTTTAGGTGGTAATGAGTTGGTGGCGATGCCATAAGCTACGACGAAGGTTGAAGGTGGTCAGGTTCTTAGGCCTCGGTGATGGGGAGATCGATCGTGGTCATGGCTTAGCTTGAGAGTGGCTGTAGAGAGGGGTTTAAAGAGAGAGAGAACAAGTTAAAGAGAGAATGTTTGTGAGATTGAGAGAGAAGGTGTTTTGAGTGATTGTACAAGGTTGTGTGTGGTTATGTGTGTCCGTATGAACTCCTTGAAGCTCGTTTTATACTCAAATTGTTCTCAGAAAACATGGAAAGCTTGGATCGGATTAATGAAGAGAGCTTAGAAAAACAGCTTTTTTTCAATTTTTAAGCTCAAATTGAATGCTCCTTTGACTATATTTAGACGTATTAAAGGGCTTGATTCATAGTAGGCTATGTTTAGTTTGCAATTTCGTTATTGATTTGGTGAAATTGCAATAAGAAAAGGTTAAAAAATCATGTTGAAGTTGCCTGTCCAAAGAGGAGAATGTTGGAAATCTGGAGAAAAATGAGGAAAAGAGAGGAAATCGAAGGGAAAAGGAAAGAAGGGGAGGGAAAAAATTGGCTAACATGGCGCTACATTAGTCGTGCCGGCCAACCCCGACGTACTACGTATCATTACATGACACATGGCGGCCGACATGGCATGCTATGTGGTTGACACATAGCACTACGTTAGCATGTTGTCTAATCCCGTCCTACTACGTGTTAGGATATGTGGCGTAATCAAATCTTGACACGTGGTAGTCTTTGATGTGAATGAAAACAAAAAATAAGAAGAAGGCCTCCTTACCTTTGCCAAGCTTCAAACCCAAGACCTCATGCCCAATGCTAATGTTATGTCCATGTGTTTTACCAATCGACCATTAGCCTGTGCCTTATCCATATGTGCAAAATTGCACATATGGACTAGGTCAACTTGGGCTAGATTTAAATCTAAGCCTAAGTCTAACAGGTCTTTATTCAAATTTATTTAAATTAAAATCCTATTCTATTTAAACAACCTTAAAAATTTATTATATTCTAAATTCCTTATTTTTTAAATTTTCTGCGACTTTTCAAATTTCTTATATATTTTCCTAAATTTTTCTATTTTTTGTATTTTTTTCTAAATTTCTTAATTTTTTGTGCTTGTACCTATTTTGTGTATTTTTCTAGAATTCCTATTTTTCTAAATTTCTTCATTTTTTGAGTTTTATTCAATTTCGTATTTTTTTTTTAATTTTTTCTAACTTAGGATCCTATAACCTAATCTAAAAAAAAAGGGGGCAAAAATTAGGTGTCTGCAGGAGTTTAGCAAATCAATGAGTTATCTAGTTAGATATAACATACTAAAAAGTTCCTATATGGCCTACAATCTGCCAAATATGGCACATCGGTCTGAACTAAAGGGTCACTTACCACTACTCCTTACTAAAGGGAATAGATAAAAGTTGAAGAGTAATGAGAATACTAAGGTTGCTCAAAGGATGCTTACATAATCTGATATTGATTAGTTAATTATTTGTATACAAGAAAGTAAGGGTTTATATACCCATCCACTAAGGTTACTTTATACATATGAAAAGGCAAAAGGGGTATTTTACAATTAGGTTACATGAAACTTATTAAAAGGAGGTAAGAGACAATGAATATTCTATGCGAAAAAAGTGAAGAATCCTTTTAGGAAGATTGTGCCGAAAGACATTGTCATGTGGTGCATGGGAGTTAGGACTATGATGCAAAGTAGACAAAACAAAATGTGTTAGAAGTCAAGGGCTAGCCTGATTTGGACCAGGTTGGGGACCAATTATTTCTTTTGAAGAGAAGTTAGTGCAATTTAGGGTTGGATGCTTATAGTCTATTTGGGAGCTCACCTCAACTATTTTAAGGCCATCTTCTAAGATAATGCATCTCCGTTGAACAGGGGTGGATTGACATAAGTAAGGATTTGATAGTCAGGTCAGTAGGAAACCAACTTGGGATAGGAATCTCCATCTCAGCTATGGCTTAAAGTTAGTATCCTTCAAGCGAGTCCTTGGAGTCCTCTAGCTCAACTACGCGTGATCAGTTCAAGGGGTTGGTTCCTATCATCTACTTAGGGGTCGAAAAGATTTTTCCTCAAATTTGGAGGGCTGACTGCTCTTTCTTCTGAAGCGCTTGTAGGGTCTTCTATTGGTTTATGCAGAATCAGGTTTGATACATTCAAGGTGGAGAAAACACCATAGTCATTAAGCAACTCAATTTAGTAGGTATTGCGGTTGATCTGCTTTAGGACCTTGAATGGACCATTAGCTCGAGGTGATAGTTTGCTCTATCTCAAGTGTAAGAATCATTCTTGGCCGAGGTGAATCCATACTAAGTCTCCTAGGTAGAAGGAAACAATTTAATAGCTTCAGCTTCTAATTTTGTGTTGTCTTTGATTGAATTTGGCGATCTTCTTGGTTATAGATTGGTGTAGTTCATGCAATTCTTAGGCTCGATCAACTTCGGATTGACTCTCTTCAATAGCTGCTAGAGCGCCAATCATATCTAGGTGAATAGTAAGGTTGAGGCCATAAACAACCTCAAATGGGGTCTTCTTGGTAATGCTATGGATAGTTTGGTTATATGCAAACTCCACAATTGGTAGGCACAGATCCCAATCCTTGAAATTCTTTCTCACAACAGCTTTAAGTAGATTGCCTAGCATCTTATTCACTACTTCAATTTAGCCATCGATCTGAGGGTGGCTGTTAGAGCTGAATACAAGTTTAGTTCCAAGTCTTCTCTAAAGAGTTTTCCGAAAATAGCTAAAAAATTTTGTATCTCAATCTAAGACAATAGTCTTTGGTACCCCATGTAGTTAGACAACTTCCTACAAAAACAAATCAGCAATATGTAGAGCATTGTTAGTTTGGCGGCACAGATTGAAGTATGCCATTTTGCTGAAGCGGTCTACGACAACAAATATCAAATCTTTTCCTCTAGATGTTCGGGGTAACCCTAAGATAAAGTTCATACTAAGGTCGACCTAAGGTAAGGTTAGCATCGACAAGGGCATGTATTCTCCATAAGGCTCTCTCTTCCCTTTAGCTTGCTTACATACCTCACAACAACCAACTACCTTAAGGACATCCTTAGCCAAACTTAGCCAGTAAAAGTTCTCACTTAATAGATTAGCAGTCTTAGTTTCCCCGAAATGACCAAATAATCCTCCACTATGAGCTTCCTTGACCAATAGCTCCCGTATGGAGCAATTTGGAATACATAGCCTGCGGTCCTTGAATAGATAGTCATCCTTAATATCCTCCAACAACTAGTCCTTCTTTGCATTGTTCAATAACAGGACCAAAGTAAGGGTCATTAGCATACTACTTAGTGATGAGTGAGAATCCCAATAATTTTTTCTACAAAGTATTTAGTAAAGTTTGCTGTCGTGATAGAGCGTTGGTGACCACATTTATACTTCCCTTCTTGTGCCGAATGATGTATAAGAACCCCCCCCCCCCCCCCGCGCTCACCCCTCCTACACAGACTCCAATCACTTGGCTTATCTCTTTGATAGTTTGTTCTGACTCCTAAGATGCTTCAATGATTTATGGTTAGTGTAAATAATAAACTTTCGTAGTAGCAGATAGTGTTGCTAAACAACGAGGGCTCGGAAAAGGGAGTACAACTCCTTCTTGTACATAGAATAGTTCAGGGCATGGCCATAAAGTTTTTCACTATAGTAGGCGATACGGCCACACATCTTCCTATTAGAGGGCACATTACATGGTTCATCAACCTCATGAATGTACTCGGTACATTAATAAGTCTGAATGGCATAACCACCATTCATAGAGTCCATGCTTAGTCTTGAAGGTAGTCTTCCATTTATCTCTTAGTTTCATATGAATTTGGTGGTAGCCACTTGGCAAATCAATCTTTGAAAATATCTTGGCACAATGAAGCTCGTCCAGTATATCATCGAGCCTCAGTATTGGATATCTATACTTCATAGTAATCTAATTGATTACCTGGCTATCAATACGCATACACCATGAACCATCTTTCTTTGGAATGAGCAGAGCCGATATTGCGTAAGGCTCATATATCTTCGTTCTATGAGCTCATCTACTTATTTCTTCAGCTCGATAGCCTACATAGGGTTCATCTTGTACACAGGTCAGTTGAGTAGGGTAATGCTTGGCTGCAAATCAATATAATGCTCTATGCCTCGAACTAGAGGCAGTCCTCTAAGCAGTTCTTTCGAAAATAGGTCAAAAAAATCATTGAGTAAGCTTCAGATCTCTTTTGAAATACCTTCTAATTCCATTATCTCTAACAGTCTCCTAACCAATAGGAACAAGGGTTCTTTAGCCTTTTCAGTAACTTGAAGCCTTCTCTGGCTCATAACTAAAGTCTTCTTCTTACTGGCTCAGGTAAGCTATCTATGGGTCTCATTCACTTGGGACGGGATCATGGGTTGCAACATAATTTTCCTTCTATCCTTAATAAAGGCATAGGTATTCTTATATCCGTTGTGACTAACATGTTGGTCAAATAACCAAGGTCATCCAAACAGTAGATGTGAAGCTCCCAAGGGGATGACATCATAAACTACTTCATCCTTATACACATTCCCAACATTGAACGATACGGTCTTGTTCAATTACATGCAAAGCACCCTTATCATGAAGCTAATGCAACTTGTAAGATCGATAAACCTAATCTTTACATAAAGGACTGTGTAATGACATTAGTATAACTTCCTCTATCTACAATAATGGTGCTCAATTGTCCCTTGATGGTACATTTAGTGTAGAATAGATTTTTCCTTTGGTCTTCCTCGGAGCTTAGCAGGGAGCTCGGTACTAGTCTTAGAACTAATGTCATCACTTCTCCTTCATCGGCACAGATACAGGTCTCCTCTTCCTCTTCGGCTTTGGGTTTTCTAACATCTTCTTTCTTAGGCTTGCTTTCATCGGTGCTATCCACCACTTCTCCTCCCAGTACCATGATATGTCGGTTTGGACACTCAATAACCATGTTTCTAAAGCTTAAGCATTAAAAGCACTTCACCTTGCTAGTCTTTTGTCTAGAGGTCTGCCCCTTCTCGTATGTCCTTAGGGTTGTCCTATCCTCGGGTCAACCTATCTGATTAGCTCGGCCTTGCTAGCTCGCTTGACCATCATCAGATTGGTCATTCCTATCATTGCCTCGGTGTGGGCTCCCTACCTCGACTTAAATAGGTCGGCGTGGAACTAGGGTTCGAGAGAATGTTGGCTTAGGTTGGCTTGGAGCACTTCTCCCCTATTTTTCAATCCTCTACACTATTTTTATCAATTCTTCTAAGGTATGAAATCTCTGCATTTTCATGATGTTACAAATCTCATACTTGAGCTTAGAAATGAACCTTGATACTATATAGGCCTCAAGTTCTTCCACGTCGACTCAGATAATAAGCATCTGGAACTCTGTTACATAGTCATTAATAGATTGGCTTTCTTGGCGAAGCTCCTGCAACTTTGCAAACATATCTTATAGGTACGTCTTGGGTACAAATCTACCTCTTGATAACCTTTTCATCTTATCTTAAGTTCTAACACCTCATCTTTTATCCCTTTCTTTAGTTGCATCCAATTTTTTCCACTACATTGTGACATACCTAGTAAACTCTAGTGCAACAAATTGGACTTTGACAGCATTTGTATACCCATAATAATCAAACACCTTCTCAATCTTCTCTTCTCACTCTAAATACTCATTAGCATTTCTACTTCTACTGAAGGGTAGAATTTGAACCTTGACATTATCTAATCGTCAAGGAGCTCGGCGTACTTGTCCCTATACTTAGTCAACTTCTTCTTCTCCTCTAAACTCTTCCACATCTAACTCCTCATCATCTTCCTCAATCTCCTCTAACTCCATTCTTCATCTAGTAGCTCCTTCAACACGAAGGGGTCGAATTGGGTAATGGACTTGACCAGCTTGGTCACGACCTCTCTCTAGAACATTTTTAGGTAGATTTTGTGGCAACATACCTTGAGGTTGTTGCCTCTTAACTTGCATCGCGGTGACTAGACTTTCAATAAGGTTTGTGAGTTTGTTGTTGACAGATCCTAGGATATTACTATCATTATGACCATAACCAAGTTGAGCACCACTACTCTAGTCACCAATAGTACTCTGAATACTTGAATCTTACATAGTACAATACTCTTTGTATAGATTGACAATTCACTAACAACTTTAATACCTAATAGTTACTCAAACAGAATGGGAATAAAGTTACTCTGTTTTCGCAATGAATAACATAGTAAAAACAAAGTAATAATGGAACCACATTTGCTATCACACAAATACACTATAGTATCTACGGGAGGAACATAGCAACCACTAATTGTAAAGCCAACCAAAACTTCACTGCAACTTCATACACTCTTTCGTGGAATCGTGCTTTGATACCAGCGAATTGATGTATTTGTAGGGTCGGACATACGGAGAGGCACTATAACGAGCAAGAATATGGAAATAAAATGGGGGTCTAGCAAATCTATGAGCCATCTAGTTGGATATGATGCACCAACAAGATCTTATATGGCCTATAATCCGCTGGATATGACACATCGGTTCGAACTAAAGGGTCACTTGCCACTACTCTTTGCTAAAGGAAATAGATAAGAGTTGAATTGCTCAAAGGATACTTGAATAATTTGATATTGATTCATTGATTATCTACGTACAAGAAAGTGTGAGTTTATATGCCCATCCATTATGGTTACTTTATATGTATGAAAAGACGAAAAGGGCATTCTACAATTAGGTTATATGAAACTTACTAAAAGGGGATAAAAGAGATAGAGAATATTTAGTGTGAAAAAGTGAAGAATCCCTCTAGAAAGATCGTGTCAGAAGACACGTGTCATGTGGTGGATGGGAGTTAAGACTATGATACAAAGTAGATGAAATAGAAAGTGTTGGCAGTCAAGGGTCGGTCTGATTTGGATCGAGTCAGGGACCAATTAGTTCTTTTGAAGGGAAGTCAGCTCGATTCAAGGTAGGGTGCCTGTGGTTAGATCAGGAGCTTGCCTCGACTAACCTAGGGCCGTCTTTTAGGATAAAGCATCTTTGCTAAACAAGGGTGGATATAAGATAAGTAAGGATCTGATAGTTAGGTCGACAGGAGACCAACTCAAGATAGGATTCCTTGTATCAACCATAGCCTAGGGCTAATATCCTCTAAGCGAGTCCTTCCTCTAACTTGGCTACACGTAATCGGTCCAAGGGGTTTATTCCTATTAGAAGGGGTGTTCAGTTAATTGGGAGCTTAGGGTTGAACCCATAGGTGATCTTTAATGGAAACATGTTTGTTATGCTGTGGGCAGTCCTGTTGTAGGCAAACTCTATGATCGGTAGGTATAAATCCCAATCAAACATGTTCCAGCCAATGAGAACCGATAGTAAAGTTCCGATTGTTCTATTGACAACCTCGATCTATCTGTCCATTTGTGAATGATAGGAAGTACTGTACAATAGTTTGTTTCCCGTGCGTTTCCATAATGTTCTCTAAAAGTGGCTCATAAGCTTTGGGTCCCAATTTGAAACAATGGCTCTGGGCACTTCATGAAGCTTGACTTCTTCTTATAAGAAAGGAAAATAAATAGCTGAAGTGTCATTAGTTTTTGTAAAGGGCACAAAGCGTGCCATCTTGCGAAATCGATCTACAACCACTATGATGGAGTATCGAGCCCTATGTCAGTTTCCTCAATTCAATCTATATTAAGCCTAACTCGCTTAATATAAATTACTTGATATTAAATTAAAGGAACATTTTTCTTCAAAAAAATGTTTAAAAAAGATAATCAGAGTCGCCAATCAATTAAACTGGTAAAAAAATCAAGTTAAGGTTTTTGAGTGGGAAAAGCTTAATTTAGCCACTAATTTACAAAGATTCTAAAAAATACTTTTCTAGAAAATTAAACTAGAAAATTTAAGCTCAAGAGCTAACCTATTAAGATTAAGTCACTATGGAAAAAAAAGTCAATGGGATTTTTTTTTTTTTATAATTTTTCTCAAAATGCTAAGATATGTATAGATATGCAAAAGTGTAATCAAAATGATTTTTTAAAATATTTTTTATTACGAATTTTATAAAAAGGAAAAAAATTTATTTTTTATGTGGTTGTCTTGTAAGTGTTTGCGTACCCATTAGTTGGGATCAACCCAATGTAGTTCTTTTTTTTTTTTTAAAGATTTAGTAGGTAGATCTTTTTAAAAGAAAACAAGCTAAATTTACGTTAGTTATCAAATAATTATTTAAAAAAAAATCTCAACAATCTAACTTTATGAATCTATTAAAAGAAAAAACCCAAACTAATTAAATCTTTTGAAAAACTTTAGTTAAGATTTTTTTTAAAAAAAAAAAAACACTACATGCCGAGAATGAATTTTTTCTAAATCCTAAATGCAAGACATACTAAGATACATTCTTAGATACGTATCTTTTCTAATGATATGCAACTTTGCAAAAAAATGCAATTTTAGGTGAAAATATACAATTTAACTAAAGAACAATGAAATTTATCAAAAATTACAATTTATCTAAAATTTGCAAAACTACATGACATATAGTCTATATTGAAACAAAAAAAAAAAACCTACGCTAAAAAAACAAGTTAGCAAAATAAATTGATTAACCAAAAAAAACAAAATAAATAACTAGCTAACATAATTTATTTAATTACTTACGTAGGTCGGATCATATATGATCAAACGCATGGTGAAGCATGGCTTAATCAGACATAGACAATAGACGTACGTTTGAGTATGTGTTGATTAATGTGAACAGTGGAAGGTAGTGTTGTGTGAGTGCCAATTGTAGTGGATAGTGTAGTGTGTGATCAGTGCTGATAGTGGATGGTAGGGTATGTGTAGTGATTAGACAATGCAGGCGTAGAATGTGTGTAGCATATGACAGTGTAACATGTGACCGTGTTGTGAAGTGGACTTATGTGTAATGAACTATGGGTGCTTATGAGTTTAGTCATGAAGTGCACTTGTGAGTTAGCATAAGTGTGAGGTTATGTTTAATCAGTGGTGCAGTGTGTGAGAAAAGTAAACAATGGGTCGAGTATGCAATGTGTTGTGTGTGTGTGTTGTCGTGCAAGTGCAGGACATGAGAGTGCAAATTGTCTGTAAGTGCTTGAGTGTGTGTTAGACAGATGCATGTATGAATGAATGATGTGAGTGGGTGTTGTGTGTATTAAAATTGTATGAATGTATAGGGAATTAGGAGAGTGGCGTATGGAATTGTGTGTGAATTTGAAAACATCTAAAAACTTTATAGCTAAAACAACTATTTATGGACCATGGATTTTGAATCTTTTGGATCTTTTTGTTATGAATTTAATCTAAATATACCTAAGATTAATAAGATATGATCATACTTGATTTGGATTCATTAAAGATTTAATCTAGTTTCTAGAAATCCTTCATTGATTTGGGCTTTCTATCTTGGGCTTGATTCAATTCATCTTAATTTAGCCAAAAAAAAAAAAAACATATTAAACCATTTAATAAATTGTAAATCTATTTAGCCCAAAATAAATTACATAAAAATCCACTTTATATTGGATTAAACTAAAAATTATTTCTAATGAAGCCCAACTATTTAAGACTCAAAATTTATTAAATTGAATGTAGACCATTATCTAATCTAACCCTAAACAACTCGACTCAACTTAAATTAACTTGACACTTTATTTCTTATTTTCTTTCAATTTTCATTTCTTTTATATTATTTTTTATCTTTATTTTTCCTTTTTTTAATTAATTATTTATTTTTTAAAATTTGACCTAATAAGAAAAGAATCTTAAGGGTGGCAAAAATGATATGTCTACAGCTGTCTTTTTTTTTGTAATGAAGTTCGATTAGAACTTTACTACAAAGACAAAAGAGATATCCATTTTTGTCTAACTTGAATTGATAGGGTAAAGATTATTGACTTGAATGGTTGATGTAAACAATAAATTGCTCGTCTTGAAAGGATAGGGTACAGGAATGGGGGGCCCATCTTGAAAGGATGGGTAAAGGAATAAAAAGCTCATCTTGAAAGGACGAGGCAAAAGAATAAGAGGCCGGTCTTGAAAGGACAAGGCAAAGGGATAGGAGGGCCTATCTTAAAAGGATGTGACAAATGATTGAAGGGGGGCTATCTTGAATGGATAGGGTAAAGGAATAAGGTACCTATTTTAAAATGATAGAGCAAATGATTAAGATTCTTATCTTAAAAGGATAGGGCAAAAGAATAGGGTGCCTATCTTAAAAGGATAGGGCAAAAGGATAGAGTGCTTATCTTAGAAGGATAGGGCAAAAGAATAGGTGCCTATCTTGAAAGGATAGGGCAAAAGATTGGGGGTCAATTTTTGGTTTGATGGATGATTCAAAGAGGATAGATCTCTAAGATTTTCACAAAAACTTCAAAATTCTCCTAAATATCTCTTTCAAGGACTTTAGGATCATTTTACCTGGGAAAGGAGAATTTTGCAAATAGTAACCAATTGGTACACCTTATACTAACTCCTAATATTCACTCATTCAAATAGTAGAATGTCACTAAAGTGCTCTATCAACATTGTGCTTTTTCTTAGACAAAAGTCTTCTTCACTTATGGGATCCAATCATAATTGAAACCTTTAACTGATGAATCTTTTAGCCATACCATGATCATGTCTTCATCTTACTCTTGTTGTAGCCGGGTCTCAATTTTTTCCTCTTTATGATTCCTAAAGAATAAATTTCTTTTTGAATAATAGGGTTAAATCATCAAGAGTATTCGACTTCACTTTATTTGGTGATTTAAATTCATTGGCAAGTGTTTGGTGGTGTGTGAAGTTAATAATCATGGCATATAAGGATTTATTGGTGAAGTATTTGTTGGTTGATGACCACCTGAATTGGAGAACATTCATGGGTATCAACTTTGCTTGCAAACGATGAAAGATTAACCACAAACAATTCTTAAGAAAAATTGGAATCTTTGTTGAGCTCAATTTTCATAGGTAATACAATTTAATAGCGTCTGAATTCACAAGACCCCTTAATTTTAGACAATCCATTTCTATTAACACTAATGCACCTCTTGACAGTACCCTCTTTACTACATAAGGACTTTCATAATTTGGAGCAAATTTTCCCTTATGGTCTTTTACATTTGACAGTACTTTCTTCAACACCAAATCTCCTTCTTTGATGTACTTAGGGCGTACTTTCTTGTCAAAGGTTTAAACTATCCTCTATTGGTAACATTGACCGTAGCATAATGCTACAAGCCTCCTTTCATCTAGGCGATTCAAATGCGCGATTCAAATGCTCAATTCACTTTCTCACCCACTTTGCTTCATTGAGCTGAATTTCCATCAACACTCGAAACGAAGGTATTTCTACTTCTACCGGTAGTACTGCTTCAGTTCTATATACCAACAAATAAGGCATTGCACCTGTAGAGGTTCTATAAGTCATGAGAGCAAAAGGGGGCATCTCATGCCAGTCTCTATAAGTGATTGCCATCTTCTTTATGATCCTCTTGATATTCTTATTAATGACTTTAACTACCTTATTGATTTGAGGTTGGTATGGAGTCGAGTTTCTATTATTGATCTTAAATTGGTTGCATACTTCAGCCATCAGCTTATTGATCAAATTTGACCTTTTGTCCATAATAATAAACTTGGGTACACCATATCTAGTAATAACGTCTCTTTTCATAAATCTGACCACCACTCCTTTGGTTAACGTAGCATATGATGCTACTCATAACCATTTGGTCAAATAGTCGATTGCGACTAAGATAAATCTATGTTCGTTTGATGTCGTTGGTGAAATTGGACCAATCATATCTATCCCCTACATTGAGAAACGCTAAGGAGCTAACAATACATATAATTATTAGGGAGGAGTGTTGATCTTATTAGCATATACTTGAAACAAATGACAATGCCTTATGTACTTGATACAATCTAATTCCATCGTCATCTAAAAATAACCTATCCTCATGATTTTCTTGGCTAACATGTACCCATTCATATGAGGACTATAGACCCCTTCATGTTCTTCTTTCATCAATTTCTTAGCTTCTTCTTCATCTACACATCTTAGCAATGTCATATTAGGTGATCTTTTGTACAACGTAGCTCCACTAAATAGAAAATGAGCAACCAATCTTCTTAAAGCTTTTTTATCTTGTCTATTAGCCTCATTAGGGAATGCACCCATTTGAAGTAACTTTTTGATATCATAATGTAAGGGCTTCTTCGGTTCCTTCTCTTCAACAGTCAAGCAAAAAGTCGGTCTTTCCTCTACCTTAATCTTCAGGGGTTGAATCTTTATCCCATCCGTAACTTTCAACCATTGATGCTAACATGGCTAATGCATTAGCAAATTGATTTTGGGTTCTTAGAAAGTAAGTGAATGAAATTTCTTAGAATCTTTCAATCAACTTTCCTAATGCTCATGATAAGGTATCAACTTCCTATCTTTCATCTTATATTCTCTAAGGATTTAGAGAATTATAAGAGAAGAATCTCCATATACTTCAAGCCTTTGCATTCCCTTGTCTAATGCCATTTCAAGCACCAGAATGCAAGCCTCATATTCTTCTATATTATTCGCATATGGAAATGCCAACCTAGTTGCCATAGGGAAATGATTGCCCTTAAGTGATACCAATACTGGCCCTATCCCACATCTAAACTATTAACTGCTCCATCAAAATAAATTCTCCATTTCGATTTTTCACCACTCAGTTCATTCACCACCATCACATTTTCATTAGGAAATTAAGCTTCTGAACTATCATTCTCATCTTCTAGTAGATATTTCACCAATTGATAAGCTACTGCTTACCCTTTGATTGAACTCTAACTTACATATTTGACAATAAACTCAAAGAGCAACATTTTCTAATTCGATACTCTCCCAATCAATGCTAGCTTTTCTACTAAATATCTCAATGGGTCATGTTTTGTCAACAACTCTACTGAGTAATAGAGAGTGTACAGCTTGAGCCTATGCATTACCCATAGTAAGGCACAACATGTTCTTTCCACCTTGAAGTATTTCTGTTCGCCTTTTGTGAACTTCTTACTTAGGTAATTATAAGATGCTCTTTTCTACCCATTTCATCTCTCTACCTTAGCATACATCCCATCGATTTAGGAAAGATTGTTAAGTAAAGAATCAACGGTTGTCCTGGTATAGGAGTGACCAGTACCAAAGGATTCATAAGATACTCCTTGATTTTAGCAAATGCTTGCTCGAATTCTTAATCCTATTCTATTGCTGCATTTTTCCTCAAAAGTTTTAATAATGGCTTACATTTATCGGTTAGTTGTGATACAAACTGAGTGATACCTTAACTTTCCCATTCTTCTTCAAAATTGGCACCATATTAGCCACCCATTCAGGATAGTCTAACACTTCAATAAACCTGACTTTCTATAATTTCTTCACTTCTTCCTTTATTTTAAGGAGTATATCTAGCCTAAACTACCCAAGCTTTTTCCTCTTAGGTTTAATATCATCTCTTGTATGCAACTTGTGAACTACAATCGATGAATCTAAACCAAGAATGTCCTCATAGGACTACGTGAATATGTCAAGTATTCCAATAATAATCACAACAACTCCTGCTTCTAATCATCCGCCAAATTACCCCCAATTTTCAAGTTTCGTAGATTCTCTTTTGTCCCAAAATTAATTACAACTATCGATTCATCAATAATCACTCTCCCCTATTCAAATCGATACCAACTATCTTGTATTTTGATTGGGGTCTCATCATCTCCGATGTCTGACCCAGTAGGGTCGAAAGTGATATTGGTACTTTCATCATTTATAGACGCAAGATATCCATTATGTTCATCATTTTTATTAGATCTGAGGAGTAAAGAAAAAGGATAACAAGTAAATAACAAAGAAGAATTGAAAGAAAGAAAGGAACTAACTTTATTGAATGAATTCGAATTGTTTGAATGAAAAAGGCTTAACTGATCAAACTAACCATGAAATCGAATGCTCGTAATTGATTTAATGTTGCTTTTTTAAGGAGACTTATTAATAGGAATGGAAAACTAGTTGCATAAGGAAACTAAGGTGCCAATATCTTTGAACTAGTCCAAATGTCGAGACAAAGCTTTAGCTAAACTAGCTACTTTGAGTTCTTGAATGCATGTTGGTACCAAGACTATATGGCAGATGTTTAGAAAATCCATATGAACATGGTATAGTTGATCTCCTCTCTTACCTCTTGTTTTGGCCTTCATTTCTTAGATTTCTTCCTCTATGGGCTAATATCCAAGCTGAATGTTCCAATTTATTGCTTAGGTTGTTCAAAGTGACCCTATGCCCCTTTTCTTGATACTTTAATCATGCTGACCTCATAAAAAATCTACAATCCTGGCTCCTCCAATTCTTTACTCTTGATATATGGAATGACTATCACTTTGTAAATCTTGTATTCTTGCTCTCTAAGAATAGTGACCAATTACCCATTGGCTATGAATTTCAGCTTTTGATGTATACTAGATGGAATTGCCCTTGTTGAGTGCATCCACAGCCTTCCTAATAAAAGATCAAAGGTTTGCAATATATTTAGGACCTGAACGAAATAGTAAACATTTGTGGACTGATCTTGACCTATAGCCCAATTTCTCTAAGTATGTCCCTCTTTGATTAATCAAAAGCCCTTATTAAAATTGAGCAGGGCTTTATCTCTATCAAATCCACTTCAAGCAAATTCAGTATCGCCAGCAGACACACATTTAGTGAAGAACCATTATCAATCAATACCTAAGCAACAATTCTCCCTACATACTTGACCACTAAGAAGAGGGGTTTTGTATTGGTCTCCTTCTTCACCTAGCTCATCTAGTAAGAATGAAACTTAATCCATCGCAAACACCGAGTTGACTACTAATCCCAACTTTTCAATGGAAATCCCTTTAGGTACTTTGATATCTTTCAGAATATTGATTAAGGCTTCTCGGTAAGTATTAGATGACAATAGTAATCCCATCAAGGAGTTTTGGGCTGGTACCTTAGCTAGTTGATCCGTAATCTTGTATCCACTAGCTTTCACTATTTTCTTGTCAACACTATGCTCTTTCTCATCTATATCCTCAAAGATCCTTCGAGAAGCCTCTTCTACAGTATTCTATCTCTTAGCCTCCTCATTTTAGTCATAGACTCATCCTAAGTGAGTAAGCCTCCAACCATAGGTAGAAATGACTTAGTTGTTTGATTCACCATTTGATAATCTAGATGGGTTGCTTCGTAATTTTCTAGGGCTATTAGGACATTAAAAGCTATCTTCTTAGGTTTACTTAATTCTTCAACCCTCTCATTATTCTTGTGGTATTTAAAAACCAAAGGTTTAAGCCCCTCTCCAATCATTCTAACCATCTTAGTTATCTTCTTGGCTTACAATAAGCTTGTCTTCTTCCTCAAATTTGGAACCCCATTTAGTAGGCGATTCATTTGCATATATTGCGGGTGCATTAGTGTAATCAACTAAGTACTCAAATTTGCCTGATGGCTCTCACAAGGTGTCGATCGTTAGATCTTTGGCTTCATACCTTTCTCTAAGCTCCTTTTGAGTACATCTGTATTGTGGTTTTGGAACTATCATAGCCATAATGTCAACCTTCTTTATCTTCCCATCCTTCAACAATCGATATATTATTGGTTTAGTCCAAGTTCTATCTCTAAGATTCATATTCTACAAGTGTTCTGCTTGCCTTAGATTTTAAGCTAGCTCTTCAATAGTGATTGGAAGACTATCTAGATTAACTTTTGGTTTAGACACTTCAATGATGATCATGTTGGTTGAGTGTCCATGATCCAATAGTAGATTATTACCCATTTTGGGAGTGAGAGTTTGAATGAAGTCCAATTGTACTAACTTAGCATCAATGAGATCCTAGATCATATGTCTAAGTCTTTAGCATTGGTTTCTAAAATGTCCCACTTACCTTAAATGATAATCACAATGGAGCTGTGGGTTGTAATCCCTCAGTCTCTATCCTTCCTTCATTTGGTATTTTAATGTCAAGAGACTCTACTTCCTTAGTCATGCAAGAACCTAGCTTAGAGGAATGGGGCTATGAGTAAACTGTCTTCTTTGTAAGTGCTTATTCTAATTTGGATTCGGTGGGGGATTAGAATTTCCCGACATGGCTACCGATGCTATAGGTCTAATAAGGTTGCTAGTATTGACAAAGCTAACAGTAGCTTCTTTGCCTTTGTTGGAGAATCTTGTAAGAGGTATCTTCTTCTTAATTGCTTTAGTATTAGGAAGCCTTCTGGTAGAGATAGCTTTCTCAATTCGATACCCGAGGCTATAATCTCTACAAAGTTAGAGGAAGGATGACTTACCAGATGTTGTTAGTATAGTCTTCCAAGAGTATTAATAAAGGCAAAGGTTAGATCCTTTTCTATTAAGGAAGGAGTCACCTTAGCCACCATACCCCTCCATTTTTTAGCATACTCCTTAAAGTTTTTGTTGGTCTTCTTATGTAGATTATTCAAATCCTACATGGATGGAGCTACCTCGATATTGAACTTATACTGGTTCTAGAAAGCCCGAGCTAATAGGAATTAGGCTACTAGACTACTGACCCATAGTTGAGCTCAATGATTAAAGGGATTGGCAAGACGTATCCTCTTGTTCTAGCCGATTCATATGGAGGCCGAGTATCTCCTTGCTGACCCATTCTGCTTATTAAGCCAAGTGATTGCCTATTTCTCAGATATTGTGTGCTGAGAAGTGGAAGGCTGAGAAAACAACCCATCTTCATTCTCACACATGCTTGGTCAATTACTTGAGCGTACCCTTGCTGAGATGCCAAGAAAAAGAGTTCGAACTAATTAAGCCACCTTTGCTTAGACAAGTAAGCTGTTCGTACTTTTTTTGTCCACATCTTCTAATGGCATCACCATTACAGCATCACTACGTGTATAGTATCATGTGTAGAATCTGTTACACCAATGATTATTTTCCTTGTATATTAATTTTTACCTTTTTGTATCTTATACTTTACTTCCTTAGGCAATGCCCTTTTTTTCTTTTCCTTTTTGGGCAAGTTGCTTTAACTTATAGGTATAAATACCCCTGTACTTATAGTTGTAAGCATTAAATTATTATTAATACACTTTTAAGTACTTTTTCCTTGTGTAAACACTACTTGTTTACTCTAGGCATTACTTTTATCCTAACCCTTCAGCAAGGTTAGGTAGTAAGTAACCTCACCGGACCAATTTGTGCATAATATTGAATTATGCCATGAGTTATCGGAAGTTCTATTGGTGTATCATATCCTCTGGAGTTGTTCATATGTTTGGCTTATTCTTCATTTGTCATTTCGTCCTTTGGCACATTCCCACATTATGTCCTTTTCAAGCTTTTTGCATGCTTGGACCCATCCAGCGATCGACCCTATCTTTCCTTAGTCATGGTTTGTATCACTAAGCTAACTTATCCCATATATCTGTCTCATTCAAATCTAGTTCAACATACCAAGTCAGGGCAGGCCCAGTTAAGCTATCTAGAAAGGTTTGGACCATCACTTTGTCATACTTCGTCTATTTTCCCATCTTTCTGATGTACAACCTTGTGTGGAGCTTAAAGCAGCTAGTCTCATCATATTTCTTGAACTATAGAACTTTAAACATTTTCGAAAAGTCATCATCTTCATACATCGGCAAATTGATCATTCCTATATGCTTAAGCCCATTAACCATTTTCAAGGTTTTCATCTTCTCAATCAACTTCTGCATAAACTTCCTTTCTATCTTTCAATGTTTTTTCTTGATCTCCTTCCTCTATGTCTCAACATTGGGGATTGATTTTGCATGTTTTAGTTCAGGGGGATGGGTTGCTTCTGCATTCCGAATTGGGTGGACTTAAGATGCTTGTCGATCATTAAGAATTCCAATAGCTCAAGCGAAAGCTTGAATTTGTTCAGCCATCTTGTTTATGTTTTCTTCTAAGGTTACAACTTTTGGGTTAAGCTCAATTTGACCGTGAGTTGACATTCTTGCTTTGGAATGAGTGAATATCAAGGTTCTAACAAAGTCTGCTCGCTTGGGTGTTATCTTCAAAATTTTATGAAAACCCCAATTTAGACATTTTTATCAATTAAAATTTTGTTGTTCTTTTTTTTTTTCCCTTTTTTTTGTTTTTGTTTTTGGTTATTCTGTCATCATTTATTATATTTTCTTTTTTTTTAAAAGGCAATTTTCAAAGGCAAAAAATAAAAATAAAAAAATAAGCATAAGACTATGCAACTCATAAAGACTTTCATTTAATAAAGCTGTAAATTTATTAATAATCATAAAATCAAACCTATACAATGGACTTAAAAAAAAAAAATCCTAACTAAATCTTCCTAAAAAATCAAAACCTATATCTAAAAAAGCTAGTAGATTACACTAGAACAAGTTTCACAAGGTTGATACTGCCCTAACTTCCCATGTTTCTATTACAAAAAACATGAGATTACACAATTATTTACAACGAAACTACTAAATTTACAAAAAGGCTGTATATGATATTAACAATTTTGTAACTCCTTCGAATCTTTTAAATTACGCTGCCTTTTACTCATTAAGAGACAATGTAAGAAAACACATAATACAAGATATAAAAATAATCACATAGAAACAAGCATTAGTAAAAATAAAATCAAATATATAAAGAAATGTAGTAAGCTACATATGCATATAATGCAATAAGGGCTGGTAATTAATAAATTATAAGAATTATTATGAACCTACGGTCGAAGAGTACACTAATATATAAGTAGATCAAAATAAGATTTTAAAAACAAAATGAAACTTGTGAACACTTATATATAAGGGTTACTAATTTTTTTATTTCCTTTTTTTCTTTTAAAAAAGAAAGTTGAACCAATCGTAAATTAATCAAACTTTTTCTATAATTTAAAAATGGCTACCACTTATTTAAAAAAAAAAATGATGTAGGAGGGTGGGGACATGGGATCTATATGTCTTAAGCTCTGTAACCTCATGGATTTCCAAAGAAAACCTAATAGGCTATATTAAAGTTTGAGTAGGCTCGCCTATCACCACCAGGTGAGTATAAAGAACCCAATGACCTTGAGAATTACATAATGGCGGCTCATCTTAAGTTCTTATGATGGCTTCGGTCCAATCACATCTATGTACACAAATAATTTTTTTCTTATAAAAAACCCCTTAATCCCCAATAATGGGCCTATTAGGCCAAGCTTTTCTTAAAGGCTTACATTACTAAAACCTGGTTAACACAACTATATTACAATACTTAAATAAAATGAAAACCCATTAATTAATTTTTATTTTTAAATAGCTAGCCTACTAAGGTCCTCAGTAGAGTTGCCAATTCTATCGAGCACTATTTCAGTTTTCTTAATTCAATCTATATTAAGTTTAGTTCACTTAATATAAATTGCCCAATATCAAATTAAGGAAACATTTTTTCTTTAAAAGAATGTTTTTTTAAAAAAGAAAAACGGAGTCACCAATTAGTTAAATTGATAAAAAAATCAAATTAGGGTTTTTAGGTTGGAAAACCCTAATTTAATCACTAGTCTATAGATATTCTAAAAAAAAATTTTTTTTAAGAAAATTAAACCAAAAAATCTAAGCATGAGGCTTAACCTATTAAAATTAAGTTGCTATGTAAAAAAAAAAAAAATTAATGGACTTTTATTTTTTTTTATAACTTTTCTAAAAATGCTAAGATATGTATAAATATGCAAAAGTGTAATCAAAATAAATTTTTTAATATTTTTTATTACGAATTTGCTAAAAAGGAAAAACAATTTTTTTTATACAGTTGTCTCAAAAGTACCTATATACCTATTAATCGGGATCAAACCAATGTAATTCTTTTTTTTTTTCAAAAAGATTTAGTGGGTGAATCTTTTTTAAAAACATCGAGTTAGATTCATGTTAGTTATCAAATTATTATTTAAAAAAAAACCCTAAAAAGATCTAACTTTACAAATTTATTTAAAAAAAAAACTAACTAATTAAATCTTTTGAAAAACTTAATTTAAGATTTTTTTTTAAAAAAAAAACACAACATGCCAAAAATGATTTTTTTCTAAATCCTAAATGCAAAATATACTATGATATGATTTTAGATATGTATTTTTTCCGAAGATATGCAACTTTTCAAAAAATGCAATTTAACTAAAGAATAATGAAATTTATCAAAAATTACAATTTATCTAAAAATTGAAAAACTACATGAAATATAATCTATATTGAAAAATAAAAAAACCTACACTGAAAAACAAGTTAGTAAAAAAATTGATTAACTTAAAAAAAAAAAACAAAATAAATAACTAATTGACATAATTTACTAAATCACCTATGTGGGTTGAATCGTGTGTGATTGGATGTGCGGCAAAGCTTACTGTGATCAAACGTAGACAATAGACATGCGTTCAAGTATGTGCTAATGAGCGTAAATAGTAGAAGGTAAAGTTGTGCCAGTGCCGATTGTAGTGGACTATGTAATATGTGACTGGTGTTGACAATAGATGGTGGGCTGTGTGTAGTGATCAAACAGTGCAGGTGTAGAGTGTGTATAGCATATGATAGTACAACGTGCGACTGTATTGTGAAGTGGATATATGTACAGTGAATTGTAAGTGCCTGTGAGTTAGTATGAGTGTGAGAGTGTGTCAGATCAGTAGTATGTGTTGGGGTGTGATTGATTAGTGGTGCAACATGTAAGGAAAGTGCATAGTGGGTGAGCTATGCAATGTGTCATGTGTGTGTAGAGTCGTATAAGTATAGGAAGTGAGAGTGGAAATTATGTGTGATTCCTTAAGTGTGTGTTGGACAGATGTATATGTGAATGAATGATGTGAACGAGTGTTGTGTGTATTGAAATTATATGAACGTATAGGGAATTAGGAGAGTAGCATGTGGAATTGTGTGTGAATTTGAAAATGTTTAAAAACTTTACAGCCAAAACCACTATTTATAGACCATGGATTTTGAATCTTTTAGATCTTTTGTTATGGATTTAATCTTAACAAATCCAACATTGATAAGATATATCATACCTGATTTGGATTCATTGAAGATTTAATCTAGTTTCTAGAAGCCCTATATTGATTTGGGCTTTCTATCGTAGGCCTGATTTAGTCCACCTTAATTTAGCTCAAAAAACATACTGATCCATTTAATAAATCCTAAATCTATTTAGCCTAAAATAAATTAGATAAAAATCTACTTTATATTGAACTGGACTAAAAAATATTTCTAATGAAGTGACTATTTAAGGCCCAAAATTTATTAAATTGAGCGTATACTATTATCTAATCCAACCCTAAATAACTTGACTCGACTTAACTTGACTCAACACTTTATTTCTTATTTTCTTTCAATTTTTGTTTTTTTCCTATATTATTATTATTTTTATCATCTTCTTTTTCTTCCTTTGTTTATTATTTATTTATTTTTTCAAATATGGCCCAATAAGAAAAGAATCCTAAGGGTAGCAAAATGAAGTGTCTATATGGAGGCCTTCCCTAAGGATGTCCTTGGCAATCCTAACATAAAGTCCATACTTAACTTAAACTAAGGTTTAGTTAGAATAGGCCAGGTAAATAGTATCCTTGCTCGGCTTGGCTCTTCACTTTTCCAATGTAGATTAGACATCTCTCATCATTCTTGACTAAAAGAATCTTGAGGATGGTACCTCATGGGTATGGTGTTAGCCAAAGTGTTCTGACAATTTTTCTCCATGCACCTCACACACTAACAATTCTCTCATCGAATAAGTCGGGATACAAAACCTCCTCTTCTTGAACAAGTATTTTTCCTCCTTATGATAGTCATCAAATGTCTGTCCTCCCTCATACTTGTTATAGATGGGACTAAAATGTGGATGCTTAGCATATAAATCTTTTATTATTGAAAAACTAAGCAGCTTGGTCTGTAGCTCAATTAGGAGAGAATGTCATCTTGATAGAGCATCGACCTGAACAAGTATTTTTCCTCCTTATGGTAGTCATCAAATGTTTGTCCTCCCTCATACTTGGCATATATGGGACCAAAGCGTAGATGCTCAGCATATAAATCTTTTATTATTGAAAAACTAAGTAGCCTGGTCTGTAGCTCAATTAGGAGAGAATGTCATCTTGATAAAGCATTGACCACTACATTATTCTTCCCATTCTTATACTTCATAACATAAGAAAATCCTTCCATAAACTCAACCCATTTAGCTTATCTTTGAGGTAATTTAGGTTGGCTCTTCAGATATCTCAAGGATTCATGATCAATATAGATCACAAATTCCTTAGGTAGTAGATAATATTGCCATATAGTAAAGGCTTGGATCAAGGAGTAAAACTTCTTATCATAAATAGAATAGTTGAGTATAACTCCTTTAAGTTTTTCACTAAAGTAAACAATAGGTTGGCCTTCTTACATCAGTATGGTACCTATGCCTAGTCCAGATGTATCATACTCCACTTCAAACACTTTGCTAAAGCTCCGCAGAGCTAAGACAGGGTCTGTAGTTAGCTGCTTCTTCACCTCCTCAAAACTCATTTACTCTTTGTCTCCTTATTTGAATTCAACATTCTTCTTTGATAGTTCAATGACTAGAGCCATGATTGTACTGAAATTCCTTATAAATTTGAGATAGAATGATGATAGGTTGTGGAAACTTCTTACATTAGCTAAAGTGGTTAGCACAGGCCATTTAGTGATCACTCTAATCTTCTAATCATTGACTCGTATTCCTTTACCACCTACAACAAGTCTTAGTAAGATTACTTCAGATTGGCAAAAGTCACACTTCTTTAGATTGGTGTAGAGGCTTTCAGATCGAAGTTTTGTAAAGACGGCTTGGAGATGCTCTTGGGGAGTTTCTAGATCAAGGCTATATACTAAGATGTCGTCAAAATAAACCACTACAAATTTCCCTATTAGTTGTTGAAGCACATGATTCTTTAGTCGCATAAATGTGCTCAATGCATTTGATAGTTCAAATGGCATCACAAGCCATTCATTTAATCCATGGCATGTTTTGAATGTGGTCTTCCATTTGTCACCTTTGCGCATTTCAATTTGATGGTATGCAAATTTGAGATCAATCTTAGAGAATACTTTTGCTCCATTTAACTCATCTAACATATCATTAAGCCTTGCTATGGGATTCCTATACTTGATGGTGATGCGATTGATTGCTCGGCTATCTACACACATTCTCCATGACCTATCCTTCTTAGGTACTAACAAGGCTGGTACGGTATAAGGGCTAAAGGATTCTCATATATACCCTTTCTTCATCAACTCATCTACCTATCTCTATAGGTTAGCAACCTAATCTGGGTTCATCCTATAAGAAGGCTTCTTAGGTAGTACGACTCTTAGCTGTAAGTCAATTTCGTGTTTAACACCTTGGATGGATGGCAAACCTTTCGATTGTTCACTTAGGAACAAGTCGACAAATTCATCTAATAAGGTCTTCACCTTAGTAGGTAGCAATCCCTCCTTAAATCCCCTCATCTCATGTAACCTTTTGACTTATAGATAGGTTAGCATTTCAAGCTCCATCTCTCTCTTCAGTTTTGCTCGAGTCATCACTAAAGCGTCTTTCTTTAGCATTTGACTCAATGGAGTCTACATGCTTTTTACTTGCTCAGTAGTCATAGAGCTCAACTTCATCCTCCTTCCATCATGCTCTAAGGAGCATGTATTCTTCTTTCCATCATATATCACTGCTCGATTAAATATTTATGGTTATCTAAGTAAAATGTAGGATGCACCTATGGGTAATACATCATAAAACACTTTATGTCAATAGTTGCCAATACAAATCGGCATATACACCTATTTGTTCATTTGTAGGGCTCCCTCATCATTGAGCCAATTTAGCTTATAAGGTTTTGAGTAAGGCTTGGTTAGCAACTTCAATTGTTAGACCATGGAAGTAGAGGCTGCATTGGTATAGCATCCACTATCAATAGTCAAGGCACACAGCGACCCATTCACCTTGCATCTAATGTGGAAAAGATTATCTCTCTAATTATCCTTGGGTACAAGACTCACATTTGTTGTTGTAGACACCCTAAAAAATAAGAGATTTATGTAAAAAGTAAAAACATAAAAAAATTAAGGAAAATCTAAAAAACAATAAGTTTATAAAAATACAAAAAAATAGGAAAATGGGAAAAAGTACAAAAAAAAAAATCTAGAAAAAATATAAAAAAAATAGCAAAATAGGCAATTACTACATGTCACTATTGGATATGTGGCACACTGTGATTGGTTGGATTGGTTAACATGGTGCTAAGTCAACGTTATGTCAACATTTTCCCTTTCTTTCTCCCTCTTTCTTGTAATTTCCTCTACTTTCCCTAGCAAAACTACTTCAAACCCTTCATTTTGGATCCATTTTCAACGTAAATTCTACACACATATACATATGATTTCTTGGTTTGATATTATTTACCACATGACCTACTTAGAATAGAACCCAAGAACTCATCCAAATTCATACATTTGAGCATTCAAATTAGTGTTCAAAATTTGAAAAAAAGCAGAAATTTCAAAAAATTTCATTTAATCTGATTTTAGCTTTCCTTGATTTCTAAGTTGATTTGGTGTATAAATAAGGGTATTAGGCTTGTTTCACAATACATACAAATACACATAAGCATTGGAATCACTCGCGAACTCTCTCTCTCTCTCTCTCTTTTGTGATCACTTTCTCTCTATAACTTGCGGTTGCTACCTCTCTCTCTCCTAAAAACACCATTATACCTACCGCAGCAAAGAAAAACAACCCCACTACGAGACTTATAACACCTCTAAACCTAAAGCCACTCTTCCCTTGCCTCTTCAGCAACCACCAATGGTGGCAACACCTAACACTACTGCCAACTGCTATTCATGAACACTACCTAAATAACTACCCTAAGCTGTGGCAATGATCCCAAACCCCCTAAGTCGAATAAAATTCACACAAATCCTCCTTACTTAAAATTCTCCCTGAATAGCCTTGGATTTCCCTTTGCTGATGCCATTGCTTCTTTGACATAATTGGGTCATTTGACCCAAATTCGAGCACTTGACCCAACCTAACCCGATTTAGATCAGCGCTTAGATTCGACCTGTACACTAAATTTAACTTTCGATCTCGCTTTAGTCCTGTTATTTATTTATTTGTTTGATTAATTATTTATTTATTATTATTTGAATGTAAATGTAATAAAAAAAAAGAAAATAATGGAAAATGATAGCAATTGAAAAAAGAAAAAAGAAAAGAAGAAAAGGAAAAGAAAAAAAAAAGGTAGTCTTTTATTTATTTATTTAGTTTAATATAAATAAGTAAAAATAATTATACAAAATAAATAAGATAATATATAAAAAGTAATAATAAAAATAAATAGGTTAGTGAATAAACAATTGTCTTATTACTTAGAAAAACATTATTCTAAATAAGCAAAATAAATCAATCCATGTTCAAAATTAGGATATTTTAGAATTTTTTAGAAAAAAAAAGTTCCAATTTATGACTTTTTTTAGAAATTTCCTTAAATAAACTAAAGTTGGGTTAAAAAATGTAAATCTGACATATTTTCAAATTAAAATTAACTCAACTCACTAAAGTTTTACAAAAAAGAAAAAAAAAGAAAAAAAGAACTATGAATCTTTAATCCAAAATAATAGGTACGTAGACATCTATGGGGTGACAATCAAAAAATAAAAACAAAAATCTTAATTTTCCTTTTTAGTTTAGATTATTTAAGTTATCTAATTTAGTTAAATAATTAAGTTTTGTTTTTAAGTACTAAAGGGTGATTTTTTGAGATTAGGATTAAAATTAGAAAGTTAATGGTACCCATAAGGGTTTAAAAAACCTAACTCCCAAATCTAGATTTTTAGTTTTAAAACCATTTTACAAAATTGGTTTTATTATTAGATTAGTGGGTAAGTTATAATTAATTCATCCAATTGGTTATAACTTAACTCTTTTTCCTAACTCTAGTCGGGTGCCAACTCCAATACATTTTCAAAATAAAAACTAGTTTTCTTTAAACCCTAATCGAGAGTTAATATTAAATGGGTAAGGTTTATTACTAATTAGTTTAGAGAAGACTAATTTAAAAAAAAAAACAAGAGTAAAAAAAATAGGCTTGACAATTGTCCTTCTCGATACTAAAGTGGCCCATATAAAATTAGCTTCCTTGTTATGGATTACTTCCTCCTCTTCAGATAGTTCAGTTTACTCGGTCTCTTTCGGCTCTTCTACTTCCTCATCAATACTATCTACCTCAACAATTAACGCTTCACTCTAGACCACTATGGTTCTTCTATTCAGATACTAAACAACCATGTGTCTAAATCCTTGATATTTGAAACACTTGATCTCACTCATCTTTTATCTTAAGCTATAACCTCTCTTGAACTTCCTTAGGCTCTCCTTCTCCTTCTCCTCTACTTAAGCATTTTGAGCAGGTTGGGTCTCAATAACCTTACTTAGTTCCGTCCATATAAGTTTGCTTAGAATAGATTGACTACTACTAGGTTGGCTGACGGGGGATCAGAACCTTCCTGATTGGTGCCTTTCGATTCTCTAAGCAACTCGAATAGCATCATCAAGTGATCTAATATCCATGATTTCTAGAACATCTCTAATCTCGTATTTCAATCCATTAATGAATCGAGACATAGTTTGGTCTTCGGGCTCAATAACTTCGCATCGGATCATTAGCATATGAAATTCCTTTACATATGCATCAATAGTCGATCCTCCTTGTATTAGCTCTTATAATCTTTTGAAGGCATTCTTTAAATAGTAGCTTAGTACAAATCTCCTCCTCATGACCCGCTTCATCTCATCCTAACTCCTAACTTCACGTTTCTCCTTCTCTTCTTCTGGTGTCTTGCATGTTCTTCCACCATAAGGTGGCATAACCAGTAAACTCCAACATAGCAAGTCTATCCTTTGCATTTTCTAGTACTTCATGGCATTCAAATTGCTTCTCAATTTTATCTACCTAATCTAGATAGTCCTCGGCATCTCCACTCCTAGAAAAACATAGAATGCACATCCTCAACCCTTCAACTTTAGGGGCTCAAACATTCCTTTTTTTGGTTCATAGTACTCTTCTAGTTTATCATCTCTTTCCTCTTCATTTTCATTGAGTGCTAGCCTATGCCTAATAACCCTACCCACTCCTTTAGTTCGAGGCTATCGAACTAGGGCATTAACTCAATTAAACTAACCATTGCCTCTCTTAGGCTATTCATGTCCTCTATCTGGGCCATTTTTAGCTCGTTGCCTATCTTCATTTATGATAGTCACCAAGCTACTTACTAGGCTAGCGAGTCTATCCAGTCGGTCACCCATTGATTGGGGTGTGAAGCTTCCTTGTTGGCCTTGGGCATTTTGAGCACTACTTTCTTAGTTACCAATAACTCTTTTAACACTTGAATCTAACATTGTTGGCTAACTGACAAGATTGATGGTTAAAAATACCACTCAAAGTCCTCTCCATTAATGATAATAGTAGAACAATAATTAATACCCCTACCATTAGGATGGCTACACACGATAAACTAGCAAGCAATCTCACTCTGTTTTGCATACAAGGAATAGGGGAAAACAGAGCATAGAACTTCTCCATTACTATTCACCTACCAAACTCCTATGTTAACAACAAAGCTTCTAATACATAAAAGCATTAACAATTTACTCAAAGAACAAAGTAGTAGAAGCTACCTCTGAATGTAGCCAAGCTCTAATATCAGGATGATATGGTCTAATGTAGATGAACATATGGTATTTGGTATTGTACAAACTAAAAGGGGGATGGGTCCAAACCTCAAGACAATCCGAAGAATAAATGATAGTCAAGGGTCAAGCAAGAGTTTTTATGCACCGATGATGGATATGATGCACTAATACCTCATACAAGCTCAGGTCATACTTGATATTATGGATAAGTGTGGCCGAAGGTCACTTGCCACTAGTCCATACTTAATAGGCTAGATAAAAGTAATCAAGAGTAAGCAAGAAACACTTAGCTCACATAAGAGGAAAATGTTTGAATATTACTGTATTGTTTATTGCGGCTATTATAATATATAAGTATTTATATGACCCAATTAAGGTAAATCCTAGGTTAGAGTAAATTACAAAAAAAAAAAGGATTCCTATTAGTAAAGGAAAAGGGAAAAATTTATAGGGGTAACATTGTAATTAGGAAAGAAGAATATTTAGTGGCTAAAAGGACAGTACAGATGTCAAAAAAGGTAGTACGTATGTCATTTGCTCAATTCGTAGTCCTAATGACACTACTAGCTAAGCAAAGTAGGTTTTGAACAAGTTAGATTGGCATCAGTAGTTTGACAACTTGAATATTCAAAACTAGGAAAGGGTTAGTTTAGGTAGCTGCTCATTGTCAGGTCAGCTCCCAAGAGTTATCAGCTCAGCCTTAGCATAAATCAAGTTGTTAGTATTCTGGTTTGATACTTGGGTAAGTGTGTTGTGGAGAGCTAGACCCAAAATGTTGGCTTGTCATCTTGGTTGCTACCTGGATGACTTGGAGAGCAAAGTAACTCGGTAAGCTGGATTGAGGAATGCACTACTCTTCAACATTCAACTCACCTTGAATAACTCGACGAACCATTTGAGTAACTCCTTAAGCTCAGGAAAGCATGACTGGTCTATGATCCCTATCAGTAGATGATGTCATGCCCTAATAGTTGATGGTTTATAAAAACTTAGTTGTAATTTTTTTTTTAGCCCATTCAACTTAGTTATGCAGAATAGGCAAACTCAATTAAAAACTGTAAGTTTCTAATGAATTTACATATAAACTTGATTAAAAATGTAAGTTTCTACACATATATGATTTTATACCCAAGTTAACTCGGAAGAGCCTACTAAAATCATAAACTTATAAAATTGCATGTAGAATTGCGATTAGTCAGAGAAGGAGCAGCAAGTGCTCTGAAGTTACCGACCTATACTCATCCTTGACCTTACAAATTAAATTGGCTGAATGAGAAAGGTGGACTTTAAGTTACCCAATAGGTTAAAGTGTTGATCTCTATAGGTAATAAGTACAATGACAAAGTGATGTGTGATGTCCCACCTATGTGTACATCATACATACTTCTTGGTCAATCTTGGTCATTTGATTTGAAGGTACTCCATGATGGATAACATAATACTGACATGTTCCAAAAGGATGAGATGAAGATTATATTGACTCCTATGAGTCTAAGAGAGGTATAAGAAGCATAAGCTCAAATCAGCAACTCATTAAAGAAGAAATTCCTATTGATTTTTCGAGCATAATTCTCTAAGGTATTATGTCCGAGGTATATGTTCTCTTGTTGATGAGTCCTTATGATTTCCTAATGAGTTGCCCGTTCAAGGCATTAAGCACTATATCGACCTCCATCCTAGAGTAGCTTTGTCGAACCAACTTACTTATAGGCTCAACCTAGAGCAAGTAGTTGAACTTAAAAAGCAAGTTGATGAGCTAATTGATTAAAGATATGTTAAAGAAAGCATGAGTCCATATGCTGTACTAGACATTTTAGTGTCAAAGAAAGATAAGTCTTGGCATATGTATATAGATAGTCGAGCTATTAATAAGATCATTTTCAAGAATCAATACCCGATACCTTGATTAGACGACATGTTAGATGAGCTTCATAGTGAATAAATCTTTTCAAAGGTTGATTTTAAGAGTGGCTATAACCAAATCCACATGAGATCAGGTGATGAGTGGAAGATAGCTTTCAAGATAAAGGATGGTCTCTTTGAATGGTTGGTTATGCTACTTAAACTTAAGAATGCACCAAGCACTTTCATGCGACTCATGAATCATGTGTTGTGAACATTGATTGTAAGTGCATTGTAGTTTATTTTGATGATATTCTTACATACAACGTTGACCTTCCATCTCATGTCAAGCATTTGAGAGCTATGTTAAACATCCTTTGAGATGAACACTTGTTCGGTAATTTAAAGAAATATGTATTTTACTAAAGGGAAGTTATGTTTTTAGGGTATGTTGTATCTGATGGAGGTATTCAAGTAGACGATGAGAAGGTCAAAGCCATTCTAAATTGATTGATGCTGACATATGCCATAGATGTTAGAAACTTCCATTGTTTAGCTTCATTTTACCATTAGTTTATTGAAAACTTTAGCTCCATAGTCATACCCTTAACTAAACTAACCAAGAGAAACTCTAAGTTTAAGTAGTTGGTGAAGGCTTAGAAGAGCTTTGAGGAGATAAAATCTCCATTGATTTCCACCCCTATACTGACCTTGCCAGATTTTGATAAAGTCTTTGAATTAGAATGTGATGCTTCTAAAGTAAGCATTGGCATTGTTCTCATGTAAGAACATCGGCCTATTGCATACTTCAACAAGAAGCTCAATGCAATTGTATTGAACTATTCTACATGTGATAGGGAATTATATGCTCTTATTTGAGCTCTTTAGAACTAGTAGCATTACCTGCTACCAAGGAAATTCATCATTTATTTGAACCATAAATCCCTTAAATATTTGCAAGGTTAGTAGAAGCTCTACTTATATCATGTAAAATGGGTATAATTCCTTGAAACGTTCTCCTATGTGACAAAGTATAAGATGGGAAACTTTAATAGTATGGCTAATGCTTTATCATGTCGGCATGTACTTATCATGACTTTATAAGCTCAAATACTTAGTTTCGATAACCTTTATGAGTAGGATCCTTATTTTAGACCTATGGTGGTCAAATGTAGATATGGAGTTATTGTAGATGGGTTTATTTGAACTAAGGGTTTTAATGAAGGAAGGATGAATATGCATAACGAACAACTTGGTACAAGAGTTATTAGTTAATGAGGCTCATGCAAGAAGCTTAGCGAGTCACTTTGAGGATAGAAGAATATTTGAATTATTAAAAGAGCACTTTTATTAGCGAAATATGATGAAAGAAATTTACAAAGTTTTAAAGAGGTACGAGGTATGTAGACATGCAAAAGGTCAAAAGGAACCACATGGGCAATACACACCTTTGCCTATACTTGAACGCCCTTAGAAGATTGAGGCTATGAACATTATAGCTGGAAGCTTACTATGAGCAACTATTGGGAATAATCTACGTGATTGGGATTTATGTCTTCTTATCATTGAGTTTTCTTACAATTGTTCTACCTACAATTTGACAAGAATGTCCCTCTTCATGGATGTATATGGGCTTAACCCAAACTTGCCCTTAAAGCTCTACTATGAAAGGAGAAAGTTAGTTTGAGTTACAGCGTACCAAAGAGTTTCAAAAGTTGCATAAGAAGGTCGCTAAGTAGTTAGCCCAAATAGTATCTTGATAGAAGGAACAAGGCAACGGAGGCTAGAAGCATATTATCTATAACCCCGACGACTTAGTTTACATTTACTTTAGCAAGGAATGGTTCCTAGGAAAGAGGATGAACAAGCTTTCACCTCAGCCAGGTGGTCCCTTTAAAGTTTTTAATAGATTAATGAAAATGCTTACAAACTTAAATTGCAAGAAGGGTATGGTATGTCAACCACCTTCAACATCGCTAACCTGACACCCTATGTACCTAAAGAGTAGTTTTAGTAAGATTTAAGGGCAAATTTTCAACACCTCAGGGAGTTGATTGATTGTCAACCTCAAGACCCCTTGCTTGATCTTGCCTTCATGGTCTTTAAGGCTTAGTAAAAAAAAAAAAAATGCTAAACTTACAAACAGCTGAAGACAAGCTCCCTTATTAAGATGGCCAATGGCTAAACAGCTTAAATATCTAGCTTGGTTTTACCTTAATTTGTACAAATGAACATCCTGACCTTAACCTCCTTGATACCAAGGTCGTTGTCTCAGATCTTTAATCACTGACTAAGCTGTCTTCCATAGAAGATCACCTTGGCATGACTTAAGCTTTTACTTACCAACCTATTTTCACCCTTGAATAGCTTGGTTCTAACAATCCTCTACGCTAGTGAGCGGAACTAATAGGCATAAATTACTCTACACATTTTAGGTATATTTAGGCATAAATTAATCACAATTTTGTTCATTTCTCAAGTTCTTGGTATCTAATTGTGTAATATATCAATTTTAGATGATTCAAGAGCAAGGAGATGATATTTATTCAAGACAAAGTGAAGAGGAGATGAAATTCCACAAGAACAATGAGATTTAAGGTAATCACACCCATGATGAAGGAATAATTCTAAAGGAAGATCAACATGTATTCAATTACAAGCATAATCAAAGAAGATTTGAGTACCTAACACTTATCATGCCATTTATCATGAGCATGACCAAAGGAAAGATTGCTATCTACCTGTTCATCATGCCTATGATTGTATATCAAGAGGGTGGTCATGCCTTCTATCATGGGAGTGAAGAGATGAATTATTTGTGACAAGGCATTCACGTGACACATTACAGTTGTGAAAAGTGGAGATTATGCTTTTCCTTAACTATCATACCCCAAATCACGAGCATAACGAGAGTGGGTACAACTATTCCTCTTAAAAATTTTTCATACGAAATGGTGTGTTTAACGAGTTTTAGATTCCATGAGGTATCTGGAAATGGTGTATTCAAACCTTTTGACGAGGAGAATATAAATACACCTGCAAAATTTCAAACAAAAAAGATAGGTTTACTATAGATATCTTAGACTTTTACATTAAATGCAAACCACAAACACATCTATTCATCTATTTTTATACTCATTTTATCTTACGTTTTTTGTACATTTTCTAAGTGCTATACTGTATACTTTTCCTAGAATTCCTTGAGAGAGACAATGAGAATTCATTGTTTATGCATTGTAAAGACTTCTAAAGTGGATCTAAAAAGGGATTTTATTCTTCTACTATTTTTATGTTGTATTCCTTGTTATTTATGCGTTTTGTTGATATGTGTTGTTATTTCATCATGTGTGAGTAGCAATCTAGGACTTGTTACATCTCTTTACCATGAACAAGTATTTCATCATGCGTTTTGTTAGTTTTGGTGAATTGAACTTAATAAATCTAAGTAAGGTATAGTACACGATACTAACTTAGGACATATTTCAATTGAATATATCGAGAGACAATTCTATTGAATAGATCTAATTCATTAAAACAACTTACTCTTGATAGTAGAGATATTATTAGAAAGTTGTTGCATCCTTAAGGAATTTGATAAATTATCATAATGTTAATGTGATCCTAATCGGATGTTAATTCAAAAGAGATTCTAATAGACACAATTAGGGTTAGGAGTAAGTAATTCTCAAAAGAATGCATACAAACTAGTAATTCCCTATAGATAACAATCATGATAATAAAATTTGAGAGTGACATCATGTTATGTAGTGAAGCAAGTCTACATGATAAGTATGGTGTTGTTAATCATTTTTGTAGTCATCATGTTAGATGAAGTTTGTTTGTAGATTAGTTTGTTTAGTTAGTAAATTAGATGTTTTAATACTTAATCACTTGATGATTTGGTTTGTTAGATAATAAGAAGATTAATTAGTACTAGTGCTTATATTTGTTCCTAATGGAGATGACGCTATGCTTATCTCTACTAATAAACGATAAGTACACTTACCTGTTAAACCCAGTTAAGGATAAACTATAGGTTTATAAATTTTGAAAACTCGGTAGCTATAATTAAAGGCGATCAAGTTTTTGGTGCTATTGTAGGGGAACAACATCATTAGGAAATTAAATTTCTTGTGCATCTAGCTTGTTTTTTTCTTTTTTTATTGTTTTGTTATTTTAAATTTTTTTGTGCTCAAATTGATTTAAATTTGCTAGTTTTTGTAGTTTATGAACTGGAGTAGCACAATTGAACTTGCTGATTTCAATCCTGAACCCGAGAGAACACTCAGAACAATTTGAAGAAAGTTCGTGACTATTTTGAGAGGCAAACATTTGGTAGTAAGGAAGTGAGAGTACGTGAACTGTTGAGAATTAGAACATAGATATCAAAATCATCTAGAATGAATAATTAAAACAAGAATGTCGAACTGCGATTTAGGAACCAATTTTGGAATCCTAAAGGTGATATCCAAATAGTTCCGCCATTAAATGGGGGTCCACTTCTTGAAAAGAATGGGAACTTACGTCGCCTGTGGCTCCTAGGATGATGTTCAATTATTATAGGCCTAATTTGGATAGGGCTAGTACTAATATCGCTTAACCTCATGTTCAAGAAAACACCTTTGAGATAAAGCCAAACATTATTTAGGTAATTTAGCAGTACATCCAGTTTGATGGGTTCAATGAAGAAGACCACAACTATCATTTGTAGTAGTTTTTGGAAATATGTGATATATTTAAAATAAGCGGTGTATTGGAGGATGCTATCCACTTAAGGCCATTTCCATTCTCATTAAGGAGTAATGCTAAGTAGTGGCTAAACTCTATAGCAAGGAACTCCATTAATACTTGGCAAGAGATATAAAAAATAAACCAAGTTCAGAGTAGATATCTCATTATTTGGACAATTAGATTCGAAGACATTATATAAGGCATGGGAGAGATGGAAGGATCTACTTAGAAAATGCCCCCATTATGGGCTCCTAGACCTTCTATAGCGGTTTGAACCACACAACCAAGTAGCTGATTGATACGGCTGCTAGTGGGAGCTTAAATCACAAGTCACCAAAGCAATGCATCCAATTACTCAAAGATATGGCCAATAACCACTATTAGTGGTCATTTGTAAGAGCTAGAGAGAAAAGGCTAGTGGGAAAGTATGAGTTAGATGCTACTTCTCTCTTAGCACATAAGGTAGAAGTGTTAGGGAGGAAGCTTGATAGCCTAACTATGGCTTAGAACAAAGCTTTGGCAGTGGTAGATTCTGACTTCACAAGTTTATCTAAAGTAGATCAAATGGAGCAGGTTGACTACATGGGAAATCTTATCTAGCCTTACAATGATCTGTTTAATAATACTTATAACCTAGGTTAAAGGAACCATCCAAATTTTAAATGAAGTAATAATAATGGGAAGAGTTTGAACATGCAACCTCTTAGATTTCAAAGATAAGTTCCTCTTTCATAAGCTAAACTAGTATCCTTAGAAGAAATGTTAGTTCAGTTTGTCAAGTCTTCTAAAGCACAGCACTAGGCTACTGAAACAACTTTGAGAAATCAAGGGGCATTCCTTCATAACTTGGAAAACCAAGTTAGATAGATTGCATAAACACTTTCTAAAAGGACTCTAAGATCTTTACTAAGAAATATTGAGGCAAACCTAAAAGAATAAGTTAATGCTGTAACCTTAAGGAGTATAAAAGAGTTGCATGCTCTTGAGAGAACTAAAGAGAAGGAGAAGAATGTGGTTGCTAAAGTGGAAAAGCAAGCTAAGCAAAATGATTAACCAGTAGAAAAAGAGCTTCCTGTCTTAGTCAATGAGTACAAGCCACCATTACCTTATCTAGCAAGATTGAGGAAGGCACGAGATGATGAACACTACAGCAAATTACTAGAGTTGTTTAAGCAATTGCACATCAATCTTCCCTTCATAGAGGTGTTGGGTCAAATGCCTAAGTATGCCAAATTTCTCAAGGAACTGTTATCTAATAAGAAGAAGTTGGAAGAGCTATCTACAATTACCCTTGGAGGAGAGTGTTCTGCTATGATTTTGAATAAACTACCTATGAAGCTCAAGGATTCGAGTAATCTTACCATACCATGATTGATTAGTGATATACCTATTGAAAAGGCTTTAGTAAACCTTTGGGCAAGTATTAATCTCATACCATATAGTCTATTTAAGCGTTTGAATCTAGGTGAACCCAAGGCTACAAGGATGAGTCTATAATTGGTTGATAGGTCTATGAGGTTACCAAAAGGTATAGTGTAGGATGTGCTAGTGAAAGTTCAAGATTTTATCTATCTAGTAGATTTTGCAGTCCTTGACATGAATGAGGATGTAAATGTTCCACTCCTACTGGGTAGACCGTTTTTAGCCATAGTAGGGGTAATAATTGATGTTAAGGATGGTAAACTTGCCCTTAAAGTTGGAGGGGCTGAGATGGTGATTAGAATGCCGGATGTTTTTAAACAATCCATGACCACTGATGATGAATGTTTTGCTATTGACTCTTTTGATTCATTGTTTCTAATTTTGTGTAGGATCTTCTAAGCAAGGATTGCTTGGAGTTATGAAGGGAACATTTAGATGAAGTAAGGGAGATACATGAGGTGGTCGCTCCTTTAGAAACCTAAGTTGCACAAAAGAAAGATACAGGGGTAGAAGAGATCAATAGGGGCAACATCGTTCGCTTAAGGCCATCAATGGAAGAACCACCTGAGTTAGAGTTGAAACAATTACCTTCTTACTTGGAGTATGCATTTTTTGTTGCTAATTCAAGACATCCAGTCATCATTTCATTAGAACTTGATTTATCCCAAAAAGAGAAACTTCTATCAGTTTTGATGGAACATAAAAAGGCAATAGCATGGAAGATAACTGATATGGGATCGGCCATCCTTCTGTACTTACATGATATTGATGGAGGAAGGTTACAAATTAGTAGTGCAACAACAAAACAAGATGATGAGGTTATTAAAAACTCGGTAACTTTAATTAGAAGTAATCAAGAACCAATAGCGACACACCATCTGTTCTCACTTTTTGGCCATTGTATTATCTTCCTTTTGTTTAGTCATTTGTTTACCCTTTTCAACATGTACTAGATTCATTTACTCTTGTACCACCAATTTTATAATTTAACAAGTACTCATGTTACCGTAGTGACTTACTATAATTAGTCCTAATTCCTTTTAGCTGGAATCATCTTATCAATTATTGAATATTCCTCTTGTTGTTTTCTTAAGAGAAACCCTTCCTCAAGTCACACTACACTCCTCTTTATTCTTGTTTAGAAGCTCAAGATTAATGGCAAGTAGACTTTAGTTCTTCGCTTGTGCATCATATCAAAGGAAGGTTAAGTCATGTTGAGTTCTTCGGTGAGTAACATTTGAAGGAGAGCTTCATAAAGCTACTATAACCAATCTCCATTTACCCTTTTTCTTTAACATTTTTAAGGATCCATTGTTTAAGCTACATAAGCCCCAGTGATTACTTATCTCTTAGACACATCACAATTGTTGACACTTTTCTTTTAAAAACCTCATCGCTTGCGTTTATTGTTCTCCTCTTTATAGATGCTCCTTTTTGAACATTTTTGAAAGAGCACTTATATGGTGGGAGATGCTCGATACAAAGTCTTTGAGGTAGTTTATTGTTTTTCTTTTGGTTAGCAGTTTTTGAGGTAGTTTACTATACCAAGAAACTATTGTATCTGCTTGGTTTTGTAGTGTTTGTAAAGGAATTGAAGTAGTTTCTAAGCTATGGATGGATTTGGTTGGTCATTACCATCTTTAATCTTCATATCTAGAAACTCCAACTTGGTCTTTTTGGTCTTCATCTTTTTTTTAGATAGCATGAGCTCATATGATTTCACATTTTCATAAAATCTTGTCAAGAGCTCTTCATGGGATTCTTCATCTAGGCTGTAAAGTAGAATATCATCAATGTAGATGATAGCACCATTCATAACAAGCTCAATTATTCTTATCATTGCTTTCTAGAGTGATGATGGCATTATGTTAAGCTTAAGAGGAGAACTTTCCATTTGTAATGATGATTTGACATGCAAAACCTTGTTTTGGCTCAATCTTCTAGATGAATTCCTAATCTTTGAAATCCGACTTTAAGATCAAACTTTGAGAACATTCTAGCTTTAGTTATGTTTTGGAATATTGTATTCATATTGGCAATTGGGAATTCATTATCTTATAGAAAGTGATTAAGGGATTGACAATTAATTACCAATCTAAATTTTACATAGCTTTTGTTTACATAGAAGGATTTCTAGGCCCACTAACAATTGAATGTATCCAATAATCCCTATTGGAGAAGTTCTTAGCATTCTTCGTCAACTAGTCAAACATGCTCGATATTCATGTTTAAATGACTAGCCTTTGTAAGATTGATATTTTTATTACTTTTGAAGTTGAGCCTTATAAAGAACTCTTCATTTTTCCATAAGGGGTGAAACACTTTTTAAGAAATTTAGTGTAATATTCTGCATAAAGCTTCTTGCTTTAATTTCTCTACTATCTCTGACATTGTTAAGCCTTTGATGGCACTTATCATGACCCAACAGTATCATTGTGATGATAGATTGCTGTGTACCATACCAAGATCTAAAATCAACCCCCTTGTTGATCACAAGCCTTTTATATGATACATAAGGCTTCTTCTACTCAATTTTACCATCAGGTCCATAGATATGCAATATTGAGCATATTAACTAAAATTTACCATTTAAATACAAAATACTAAAGTTAAGATGTGGATTCATAGAATTCCACAACAAAATATTTAATATATACAAATGACACAAACCATCAACTAGGTCTTAACACTTTAGGTTTTTATTCCACTTGCACCAACATGCTCAAATCAACTCAAACAAATATATAATATATACAAACTTTACTTTTCATACGGAAAATATACTTTCCTTTTCAAAAATCAAATTAATGCCAAAATCCTAGGTCTAATGGCATAGTAGCTCCCGCAATCTATAAACACATGCCCTAAGCAAAAGTCACAAGATACAACGCTTTGCTAACAATTAGCGTCCCCCAGTGCCTAGTAAGCTCGAAAGCTCAAGATAGAGACTCAATAATATATAAATGACATACCATTGCCTAATCCCTGTAGGAGTCCCCCCTCCTATGAGCCCCTTCCCATATTTCATGTGAGGTGGCTATTGATATAATTAAAATATAAATATGAGAAATACATGACTCATTGAATTTCTCAATCGAATACTTAATTAATTCAATTTCCATTGTAATCAAACAAATTTCATTCCATACAACTATGCATAATTATCACCACAAAAAATTCCCAGTATTATTTGATTAATAGGTCATAGCATTCAATCATAATATCATATACATGGATTTCCCACATCCTACAAGCATTTAAGTTCATTATACAATTTTAAGTGCATCTACACTTCAAGCAAAACTAAGCACAAAGTCATTGAGAATCACTCACTCAACCATAGCAGGTCAGTCATAATAATCCGAGGGTAGGTCGTCTCCAATAGTTAGGTCCACTAAACATCGTAAATATGATAATATTAAGAGTTTGAGATAAAATTTAAAGGCTAACTTAAAATTGTTTAAGTTATACTTTTAACTTAGTTTCATGTTTTTCTTCTGTTTTACTTAAAACTTCAATCGCATATAACTTTCTCATTTCAAATCCGATGTTCATGATTTTATAGTCAATTTCCATCATTTTCGAGTGTACTTTAACATGGTGTGGTTAGATTTTCAAGATAAGGTCCACAATTCTACCTATTGGTTAGAACAGTAGTAGTCCTCATGTTTTGGTGCTCTTTTGGGCTTAGTTCAGTTATTAGGCTTTTTGTTATCTTAGAAAATCTTTTAGGCTTAGGCTTAGGAATTTATTCTAAGTTTAAAACATTCTTTAAAATCAAAATTCCATTCTTATCTTATGGCCTTCATGCTATCAACATTTTCTTGGACTTTTATGTAGGCTTATGGGCTTGTTTTTATTCTAAACTAAAGTTGGTGATTTTGTTGGGCTTAGGGAGTTTTATGTAGGCTCCTTATGGGTCTTAAAACAACTTTTCTTGAGTCATTTAGGTGCTGATTAGAAGTCAATGAAGGCCCAACTTGGAGTTGTAAGCTTGTTTTAAATGTTTTAGACTCGGTTTATGAGTTTTAGGCTTTACATACTTATTATACTTGCTTTTATTGGTCTTTTCACTTTGTTTACTTGGTTTTATCATATTTTTAAGTGAGTTTTCTTGGGGTTATAGATCTAGATGGTTTGGAGTTGTGACTTCCAACTTGATTTTCCAACTTGTTTCATCATTTCCTTAAATTTAGGTGATAGATCAAGAACCTATGCTACTTATATTCCAACTCTAAGTTAACTTCTCTTTCATGAGGTGATTATTTAGCTTAAGTACTAAGTAAAAGTTATGAATTATATACTTATCCTAAGTTCTATACCTTAGTTTTTATCTCAAAAGGTTGATTTCCTCATAAAACATTATGTAATAGATTTTCCTTTACCTAAAGCAAGATTTGAGCTTATGTAACCAAAGGAAATAAAAAATAGCATCTAAATACCCTACATCCTCTACACATCTGGCATGTTACTCCTTTTTCCACACACATATTTCATGATTTTCTCAACTTACAAACTTCTATTCTAAGTATTAGATATGTATCATTCATAACACTAACTTAGGATGCTCATAGTCCATTTTTCATAAAAGAGGTTTATAAGCTTACTACTTAAAGCGATCTAGCTATGTTATCACCTTATGTTTGTACCAATATCTTCATGGAAATGTAGTCTCCTAATATGACATACTAGAGTACTTAATAAGGAAACAAACTTACTCATCTTAAACAATTAAAAATGGGTGGTTATGCATTAAGAGTCCTCTTTTGCTCCTTGTTTTCCTTCCCTTTTTTGTAAGCTCTTTTAGTAACCAAAGACTTGATGATTGAGGTGGGTTTTGGGGATGTTTTAAGGTTTCCTAAAATAGCTTTTGAAGTGTACAAAAGGAAGGCAACAAAAACAACTTTGTATCGTAAGTGTGGGTGTAAATATGTAAGGGCGAGTGTGGGTTTGTGGGGAGTGGTTTCCTCTTTTAGTTTGTGTGCTTAAAGTGAGAAAAAGGGAATCAAAGAGGGGAGAAAATGAGAGAGAGAGTGCCAATTGGATATGTGTGTATAATGTATCCATCAAGCTCCTTTTTGTTGGCTTTTATCAAGTACATGAGCCACACTTTAACATGACTAGATGATGTAATCAATAAAGGGTGAATAGTGCTTGTAAAAGATAATTGGTTTAATGTGTGATTGATAAGGTTTGAGCCCTCATCCCCTCTTCTTACAATTGGCCATGTAGGGGTCAAATAGGGGCATGGTCTTTGTTATTTCACATATTTAAAATTGAGTTAATAAAGTGATGAGATAGCTTATCCTTATTTAATATAAGTTATGGTGATATATGGAATCGGTTTTATCACTAGATTTTGATAGGTTATCAATCAATAATTGATTCCAACTCTCAATTGATAAGTTATTTAATATGATTTGTTGGCTTACTTATCTATATGTGACAATGCTTATAAGTGAAGATAAGGGCATTGTTTTATAAGTGATTCTTCTAGGGTTTGGTTTGTAAGTTATAATTTGCTTCTCATTAAATTTTGAAATTTTCTAGAGTTGAATAAAATTATTCAAATTAAATTCTCAATTAATCGCTTGAGGTCACAAGTCCTTAACTATATTAGGCTTTAGGGTTTCGGATGACTTAAAATCCATTATTCTTGTGTTCTAGTTTTTAACAATAATTAACTTTTGAATTGAAAAATTTAGTTCGTTTTCTAAATGTAAACATAAATTCTTAGTTTAGTTGATCCTTAGGAATAATCGAGAAGCACTCTTAGTTAAACCACATGTCCTTTCAATACAAGTGTTTACAGCACTAAATCATAGAACACCAGTGTATGGGAATGACTAGGGCTTACCAGGAGCTTTAGTGAGTCCTTCTAATAGAGAAGAAATGGGAATGAAGGCTAGCTAAAATCAAAGGCCAAATCGAGGATATTTAACTCATGAATGGTGCAAATGAGGGTACTTAACACTAATTCCTTACTAAAGGAAACTGGATAAGAGTAGGGTAAGGGATTTGTAAACCTTACGAAAATGGAAAATATTTAGTATATTGATAAAGATAGTGATGGTTGTACATTTTATATGACTTCATGTAGTTGCCAATTATGACCACATATTAAAAAGGGAAAATGAATATAATGGTACATCTGTAAAAGAAGAAATACACATGTGCAATCATGGTACAAATGGAATAACAAGGAAAAGAAGTTTCATTGGAGGACACCTACTATCTTTGTCAAAACATGTGTCCATTGAGCATTGGTTAGATGCCTGGCAGAAGTAAATAAGAAGTATAGACACTATTACTTGCATCCCGAGCTAGCTTAAGTTGCATCTAGTAGTTGGGTCGACAACAAGTTGCCGTAGCTCAAACTTGAGGATAGCAAGCAGAAGGTCGATTAGTTTAAGTTGTCTAGTTGTAGTTTAGAGATTAGGTTAGGGCATGACGACTTAAATGACTAAGAAGTAGCTCAATAGGTGATGAGAAGGGAAGCTTCAGGTTTTACACCCCATATATGTAAAGTTGTAACAGTCTTACCATGTAAACTATCTTATGATAGAAGTTAACCTTATAGCCACTATCATAAACCTACTTTATACAAGGCATACTCGACTCAATAGCATTGAAGTGTCACCATTTTTTTTTTTGTTACAAAATCTATAATATAATTATTTCAAAATAACCATTCTTTATAAAACTTATAGCATAAAATTTAAGGTTATAATAAAAAGTTAGAAGATTTTATTTACATGAAAAAGTTACATTTTCAAATGAAAATTCAAAATTATAAGTTTATGCTATTTATATTACAAACCAAGAGTTGAAAACTATTGGGCTACTCGAGGGACCTAGTTAGTTTTTCCCTTAAAAGTTACATAAGTTGACAAAAGAAAACAAAATACCAATAATATGTTCTTTTAACCTCACACCCTGACCTAGTTAACTGCTAATTGGAGAAGTGGGTGAGACTCGATTGCAACTCCAGACCTACAAAAGAATCTATAGGGGAATGAGTAATAACTCGCTTAGTAAGTGAGATGAAAGTAGAAGTATACATTTAGCTCAAAACAAAAAGGGTTTTCAATTAAGTTGGTTAGAAGCAATGCATGTATAAGTAAGTGTTATTGCAAGATATTATCCGATTAGTCATGAGATTAGAGAAATTAGACTTACTCTAATCTGTATTGAGGGGTTTAACGTCATGAACTCATGAGTTGAAGCCAAACCAAGGCTTATGCAAAGGAGAAAGGGGTAAATTTTATTGTAGTTTTACTAGTCGAGTATTTTTAATGTCAAGCAACTCAAATTAGGGAAAGGGATAAAATTTGTTGTGGCCCCTGTGTTACTCTATTGGTGTAGGGAATAGGATTACTAACTTAGAATTTGCACCCATGACACTTATAGGTGACATATTGCCCATGAGGATGGAGACATTTAGGCATATGTGAATCATATATGATGAGAGGCATGATAAGCATGCTAGTATTAGTCATGGGGTTAGGTCATAGCTGGACAAATTGGACCAAATGAGGAGAGAAATGATGGTCAAGTAAGATAAGTTTAGTGATAAGATGAAGATGCGTGTTACATGATTGGCAATTACATAACACAAATTTTGAAATTTGCTGGAAATGCAGCAAAGAATTTTAATTTCAAAATTAAATTGCTTGACCTAATCTTGCCTACTCCTTCTAGCTAAGAAGAAGAAGAGGAAAGAAATGGAGAGGAAGAAGGTAATGAAGAAGAAGAAGTTGATGAAGAGGATGAAAATGAAGAGATTTGCAATGAAAAAGTTGATGAAGAAGATAAGGAGGAAGATGAAGAGGATGAAGATGATGAGGATGAGGTTATGGATGATGCCTTTGATGATGATGAATGAAGATGGAAGAGTTGGAGTTTAGTGGATTCTCACTTTATGAAACTTTCTATACTTTCATATTTCTAGACTTTGTAGTTTTGTGGGTTCTCACTTTATGAAACTTTCTATACTTTCATATTTCTAGACTTTTATTAGTCTTTTCTAGACTATTTTCTTTTTCAGTTTTTTTTTTCTTTTCTTTTCAATTATTTGGTTTTCTTTTATTTTCTTTTCTTTAGTCCTTAGTTGGTTCTAGTGTCAAAGGTTTCACAATCACAATATTGTAGTGCATGAGGTGGATGATGATGATTCTAAACTTTCAATTTTATGCATGTAAAAATGTTTCGGGGAAGCACTTTTTCACCATTAGTATCTCTTTCACCCTATGGATGTTTGTCTTTGATGTATGTTTTGAAAACTATTGCTACTTAAGAGACCTTTTTTTTTTCTTTTTGCTTTTAACCCCATTTTTGGGTTAACTTGAAACAATTTGAGAAATTAACAACTTCTAATTGAATTGTATTGAATATGAATTGGTACATAATCATTAGTGATTGAATTACAGTTTGCTAGAGTTGATTAGTAGAATCTATATGGAGTAAAATTACTGGTTATTTAGCTTCGGATTTAGGAATTAGGATTGAAGCAACATCATTAGTTAAGTGTTAGTTATGATTACTTTTTTATTTACTTTAAGTATATTTTTACCTTAGAATTCTTTAGAGCTCTATAATCCTTAGTAAACAAACAACTGAAATTTATTTTTTTGAAAATTTCTAGAAAAATTGAAATAGTTAGAGGTTAAGAAAAATGGTAAATAAGGTAGTCATGTTAGTAAGGATCGACCTTGGGTCCTCAAAAGAGTAAAGTTCTTTTTCGCTACCAATGTGAGGATAAGTTGATATAAATTTGCCTTGGTCTATTAGAAGAGCAACATTTGAATTTTGTTGCCAATGAACTTCAATTGAAGTAACTTTGTATAAATAAAATAAATGGAAATCAAGTCTTCTAATGAAAATACATACTAAAGAGGTGATTAGAAGATGAATGGATGTAATATATATTTATTATAAATTATGGTGCTTAGTGAGATTGAAGAAAGGGATGTATACATTTTAGCTAAGTGGATAAAAGTTTTTATGAGTTTTATTATGGCTAGGGAAATGTGAAATTTAATTTTGAGTTTATGAATTCTTAATTAAATGATTCGGGTTGTAGACACCTCATTTTTGCCAATCTTTTTAATTTTGTTAATTGAGCCAAGTTAATAAAATAAAAATAAATAATAAAAAATACATTAAAAAATAGAATTGAAAATTAAAAGAAAATTGAAAAAAAATAATAAAAGAAGAAAATTAAGTTAGGTTATAACAAGTTGAGTCATGAGTAGAGTTGGAAGTGAGTTGAGTTGTTGGATCAAGTAGCGAGATGAGATGAATTAATTAATTTGTCTAACTAGAGTAGGGAATTATTAAGCTAAATTAGATCGGGTTGAGCCTGGAAAGAAAAGCCCAAAAATAACTAGGTTTTTTTAGAAGTTAGGGTAAATCTTGGAAGAATTGTAATAGAATCTTCTATATCTTCGATATGAAAGATTCAAATTTGCGCTTATAAATAACATGTTAGCAAGAGATTCAAAGAGGAATTTTTTTAAAAATCACACTCCTACCCAAAAACACCACACATATACCACTCGCCACCATGCACCACCACTATACAACCACCACATCACTACCCTAGCACTGCCACTGCCACTGCCACTGCCACTAGAGCTACAATATCACTAGTGTTGCCCTCATACACCTACTGATGTACTGCCAGCTAGCAATCCCATTACTCGCGCACGCCTCTGAGGCCTTTAATCCCTCTCCCAAAGAATTCTTTCTTGGTAACCTACTAATGATGAGAAACTATACATTAAAGAAAGGTGGTTAAACTCCTTAAGCTCCCCACATTGTCATACATTAATTTGTACACTCAATAGTGATGATGCCAACCATTCCCTTACCGAGGACCCTGTATCAAGTACTCCGACAAATTACTGCTAAGAATATCTTACCAAGTGACGAGAGACTCACTTAAACAGCCAAGTAGTTTTCTCTCGGCATACCACCATCTCTCTCGTACCGGCCCCTTTAGTGCCACAACATTTTGACCCTTCCCACTTGTTGTGCTCAGAGAATATTCGTACAGGACCAATGCTGCATTGTTAGCTGTCTACCTCATCTGACATTTAATTACTTTTCCATTTTTGGTTTGTTGTCCTTTTTATCCTTTTCATATATACTAAGAATCCCCTTTTTGTAAATACTTTTTTGTAATTTCTTTATTTGTAATGCTACCCTAAGGACTTACTATAAATAATCCTTTTCTCTTATAAGCCAGAGATAACTTATACCTTGATATTGAATACTCTGTTCTTATGAGACAATCCTCTTTAAGTCTATACCCCTTACACTCTTATCTAATCTTGCCAAGTAGTTGAGGATTAGTGGTGGGTGAACATTGACATCAACTTATGTGTCAAATCAAGTGAGGTGTGAAGTTGTGTTGTGTTCATTGGTGAGTCACATCCATCGAGTAGCTTTACGTCAACTACTCTTGTTCAATTGTGGACCGTTTCCCTCTAATTTTCTTCGATATCTTGAAGGACCCATTTTAGTTTAATTCTACCTTAGTAAGTCCTAGTGATAATTGAGCTCCTAAGCACACCATATATTCTTGGTATAAGAGCTTGACGTTAAGACCAAGAGCTGTATAGTGTTAGTCTACTGTGTCTGTTACTTAAGATATTTGTATGTAGAAAGCATTTGTGTAAAGTATCCTTGCTGAAGCTTGTAAAGTATCCTTGCTGCTATTGTGGCCAACTTAGCTATCTCAGTAAATAGGGTCTTAGAGGCTAGGCCACGTGAAAGAGGTACTGAGTATGGCTAAGAAACGAGAGATAGGCCAAAGAGGTAGGTGAACAAGCGAGCTCCGAAAGCCTTTCCTATGAACTAAGCACCACCGCGACATGCCGATAGAGTCACGAGAAGAAGGTTAGAATTATACAAAGTGGAAGAGTAAGAAGAGGAAGAAGACTAGTATGATGGGATGGACGAGCGTGAGTTTAGAGCGCCAAGAGTTACCGAGCATCTTAATGTACAGATTTCGAGCTTCAACAGGTCTAGTAGTGCTAATGACTACCTTGATTAGGAAGAGAAGATCAAAAAGATATTCGACTTCTACGATTATGAAGGTGCTGTCCGCATTAGGGTGGCCACGTTAGAATTTTCTAGGTATGCAGCAATGTGGTAAAAGAAGCTATAGAATGTTTGTCTAAGGGCCCAACGCGAAGTCTGAATATGGAATGAGATGAAGAGAGTTCTGAGAAATAGGTTTGTTCCTGAACATTACAAGCAAGACACTTTCTGATGACTCCAAGACTTAAGGTAAGGTAATAGATCTGTAGATGACTATATTCGAGAGTTTCAGTTGAAAGGCAATAGCAGAATCGAGCTAGACGAATGCCGAGTAGCTGAACCATGATGCTGAGTAAGAATGGCCTGCCAAGTCAAGTAGGGAGTGATAGGGCATCAAATAGATTCGAGATTGAATGCCGAGCTCACATGTCAAGCCGACCAAATACAGCACACCATATATTCTTGGTATCAGAGCTTGAGGTTAAGACCGAGAGCTGTGTAATATTAGTTGCTATTTAAGATATTTGTATATAGAAAGCATTTGCGTGAAGTATCATTACTGAAGCTTGTATTGAGAATACCTACTGTCACCCAAGCTTCACCCAGTACCGCCTACAACAGTTGCTATCGCACACCTATAGTACCCAATAGTCGCCCATCACTCACCCACAGTGCCCACTATCACCCATTTTTGCCCAATTACACCTGTGTCACCCCACTATCACCTAATCTCACCCAGTCTCACCTACGTTGCCCTCACTCATGCCCGATCTTACCTACATCGCTCTTATTTGCGCCTAATATCGCCGCGTCTTATCCAATCTCACTTATGTCTTACCCAGTACATGTCTGCTGTCGCCTAGTATACGCTCTCTCTTGCCTAACGCATGCCTAACATATACCCATCGTCACTTAGTGCACGCCCAAACATACCCACCATCACCCAACTATCACTCGTGCTTGCTTAATGCTAACGTAACCTGACCTAGGTAAATTTATTTATTTTCTTGCGATTTTTTCTAGTTAAGTTAGGTCTTTTTTTCCAAAAAATCATTTTTTAATAAAAATATATTTTTGACACTTAAGGTTTTGTTTAAATAAAAGATTTAAATTAAGTTTCTCGAAAAGATTTAATTAATTAGGGCTTTTGTTTAATTTTGGAAAATTAGATTTTTAGGGTTTTTCTTCAAATAATAAATTGACAAAACGTAAACTTGGCTCGATTTTGTTTAAAATAAAAATAACCCACTCACTAAATATTTTATAAAAAAGAACTACGATCGGTTTGATTTTAATTAGCAGGTACATAGGCACTTTCGAGACAATCATTAAAAAAAATAAAAAATTTTCTTTCCCTTTTTTATTTAGAAATTCGTAATTAGAAAAAAATAAAAAAATTTATTTTTAGTTATTTTTACTCATTTAGATCTATTTTTAATATTTTTAGAAAAATTACAAAAAGCCCATCAATTTCTTTTAGTTTTCATATGGTGACTTAGTCTTTATAGGTTAGTGCCCGAATCTAGTTTTTCTGGTTTAATTTTCTAAAAATCATGTTTTTTAGATTACCCACAAACTAGTAATCAAATTAAGGTTTTCCTACCCGAAAACTTCAATTTTATTTTTTACCTGTTGAAATTATTGGCGACTCCATTTTTTTTTTAAAAAAGATAATTTTCTTTTCCTTAGTTTAATGTCGTGTAATTTATATTAAGTGAGTTGGGCTTAATATATGTCAAATTAAGGAAATCAAAATAGGACTTGACAAAATTGGTGACTCCATTAGGGACGCTTAATGGGTTAACCATGTGATAGTTAAAAAAAATTTTTAATGGCCTTTTGTATTATTATTTTCTTTTTGTATTATATTATAGTTGAACTAATTGTCTTTTAGTAATGCAAGCCTTAAAAAAAAGGAGCCTAGCCTAATGGGCCTTCATAGGGAAGGGGGGTTTTTATTTTTCAAGTAACTATCCATGTGTTTAGATGTAATCAAACTTAGGCTACCTTAGAAACTTAGGACAAGCTGCTATTGTATAACCCTCAGGTCTTACCCCTACCTAACAGTAATAGGTGAGCTCACTCAGGCTTCGATGTAGCCTACTAGACTTCTCTTTAGAAAGCCTTGAAGCTATAGAGCCTAGGACTGTAGACCTCACTCTCTTGCATCATCCTTTTCAAAAAGGGTTAGTTATTTTTAAATTAGGAAAAGCTCGATCAATCTACGGTCGGTTCGATTTTCTTTTTCCAAAAAAGGGAAATTTAAAAAAAACTAGTAAACCTTATATATAAGTATTTGTGAACTTCATTTTTAAAAAAAAAAAAAAATCCTATTATGAACCTACTTATATGTGCTCTTTAACCACGGATTCGTCATATTTACTATAATTTATTAATCACCCACCTCTACTACATTGCATTTGTGTGTAACTTATTGCATTCTTTTATATGTTTGATTATGCTCTTGTCTTTGTAAATGTTTTATTTTCTTATGTTATATGCATATTATTTTGTTGTTTTTTTTGTTTTTATCTTTCCTTAGTCAGTGAAAGGCTACGCAATTTTTAAGAAAATCTTTGAAAAAGCTGTGAAATTATTAACATCATATCCAACTTTATTCTAAATTTAGCGGCCTTATTGTAAATAATCATTGCCTTTTATTTCGTTTACATCTTTTTGTAATATAGATATGGAGAGTCAAGATAGTGTCAATCCAAAGCCCATTAACCTAGGGCCTGTCTGTGAAGTCTAGTTGGATAAATACTCCTTCCCCAAGGCTGTCCTAAGTGATTGGTTGAACTAGCTCCCTCCTGCCAAGGAAGTTCACATTTGCAAAAAGATTAGGCCAATTGTATCCCTTATGCAGGTTTAGCTCTATTGGCCTCTAATTTAGGCCTTTATCCATTACTGGGATCTAAAATCTACAGCTTTCAACTTTGGCCTACACATATTGACACCCACTATAGAAGAGTACTACCTCTAGGCATAATTGATGAGAATTATTACAATCCTATAGATAAGTTACATGATTTTTTTGAATCTTGGTTATTATCTTTAAGAGAATTCATTAATCTTTAATGCAATCTTTAATTATATTATTTAAAAGAGATTTTAATAGGTAATTCAAAGAATAAGATTAATAGACTTGAGAAAGTTATTAATTTTGTTAGAGAATTCTCCTAGTCAATAAAATTAGCGATGGAATAAGGTTATCTTTCATAAAAGTCACATGTGTAATTCTAGGAGAAATAAGATTTGGATATGTTATTGCATTCTTGAAGTTAATTCTTAATTTGATTGCTTTCTTAATTATTTTCTTTAATTTGAGTCTTAATTAGTGATCTTGATTAGTAGTTAATTTGTAGTTTAGATTAAATCTTGATTTCTTGAAGTTGAATTTATTGGTTAGATAATAAAGAAATAGTTCATATTAGTACTCATAGTCCTCGTAGGAACAACATCTATATTCACTAAACTATATGCACTTGCCTTATAGCAAGTTTTTGCCACCATTGCTAGGGACTTATGATATTGAGAACACTAGTTATTTTATTACTCTAACCATCCCTTTCTTTCCTTTTCTTGATTTTCTTTCTTCTTGTTTTCTTCTATTTAATTGGTGCAAATTTAAACTAACTCCGAGTTTTTGTTTGTGCAATGCACAGAAGTTGTTCATGAGACTTAATTGACATTGATCTAGAGATTGAAAGAACTACTCTAAGAAATCTAAGTCAATTGATATTGAGAGAAATAGTAGATGCAAAAAATCATGGATCTCCCTTAAGAATTAAGGACGAAGGTGAAGTGGATGAGTCATTAAATGACTAAGTATCTAACTAAGAAGATATATCGAAGGATGGCCAACATTGATAATCAATTAAGGGTAATGTTTGATTATTCTTAGCCCTCTTTAACTGGAGCTAAGTCTAGCATAAATAGCTAGGCTATTGTAATGAACAACTTTAAGATTAAGCTGAATATTATACAAATGGTGTAGTAATTTGTATAATTCGATGGCTTCCATGATGAGGATCCTAATGCTCATATTTCTAGTTTCTTGGAAATTTGTAATACATTTAAGATTAATGGGGCAATTGACGATGCCATTAGACTGTATCTTTTAACGTTTTCTTTAAGAGGTAGAGTAAATAATGGTTGAATTCTCTTCTAAGGTACTCAATCACGACATGGAATAACTTGGTGGAAAATTTCTTAGAAAAGTACTTTCCATTCGCTAAAACTGCTAAGCTAAGAAATGATATATCATCATATCCCTAATTGAAAGGTGAGACCCTCTTTGATACCTAGGAGCACTTTAAGTACTTGTTAAAAAGGTGCCTACATCATGGTTTCCCCCTTTGGATGCAAATCTAAACTTTTTATAATGGTCTCAACCTTTCCATAAGGTAGATAGATGCAACAATAGGGAGCACATTGAATACAATGACACTTAAACAAGTCCAGAATCTAGTGGAAGGGATGGCTATGAACAACTATCAATGGGAAAATGGGAAAACGCTGAGGTCAAGTAAAAAGTTGTAGCTATATTTGAGTTAGATGTGGTTCATACTTTGCTTACCAAGGTAAAGATGCTAGGTTAGAATATTGACTCACTTTCAGTTAGTTCACCAACAACCTCAATTCATCCCTAATGATGCATACCTAGAGGAATATGTAGGAAATAAGTAGATGGACCAAGCTGACTTTTTAGGGAAACCTTCAAGACCCTAATACAATTCATATAGTAATAGCTACAATCCTGGGGAGAGAGACCACCCTAATTTTTCTTGGAGAAATCAGAATCAGAACTAAAGTCAACAATGGTAGGCAAAGAACCAACCTCAACAAAGATTTGATTTGCCTCCACCTAGGTTCTAGCAACCTGTAGCTCTCCTACTAACCTTAAAGAAGAAACTAGAAAATCTCTTGGAAAAGTACATTCAGACCAATGAGGCAAGAATGCAATGGATAGAGACATCCTTGAGAAATGAAGAAGCCTCCATCTACAATCTAGAGAATCAAATTAGATAGCTTACAAGGATGTTGTATGAAAAATAATAAGGATCTTTGCTTGGAAACACTAAAACATACCCTAAGGAACATTTTAATGCGATGACCTTAAGAAGTGGTAATGAGCTACAAGTTGCATAAAGAGATAGTTGGGATGTAGTTAAGAGAGAAGTGGAGGTCAAAAGTAAGGAAAGTGTAGAGTCACTAAAATCAAAGGAGAGTGTAAAGCCACCAAATGTGAAGCAGTACAAGTTATCAAAGGAGAGTGTAAAGCTACCAAATGTGAAGCAGTACAAGTTCCCCATCGCGTATCCGTAATGTCTTAAGCAAGATTGCATTGATTAGAATAAGAAATTTGGTAAACTCCTCAATCTGTTAGATAATTATATATTAACTTATCTCTTGTTGATGCTTTATTGCAAATATAAAGTATGTGAAGTTCTTGAAGGATCTTTTGTTGAACAAGAGGAAGTTGGAGGAGCTTTCAACTGTTACACAAAATGAAGAAAGCTCAGCATTTCTCTAGAAAAAGTTGCCAAAGAAAATAAAAGATCCGAGGAGTTTCATTGTTCCTTGTGTGCTTAGCAATTTGTTAGTAGATTTAGGAGCTAGTATAAAATTGATGTCATATAAATTTTTCAAAAAGCTAGGTTAAGAGAACCTAAACCAACGTACATGAACTTAAAGGAACAACTTAATGATATGATATCCAAATACATTTATAAGCACATCCATAACTAAGACTCAACAATGCTATCTAAGCTCATATTCGATAGTGTAAATTGGTGAATAATTGGAAAGTAATAGAAAACTTTAAGCCTTATAAAGAGTTAAAAGTCCATACTTAGTATTAAATAAGAATGCAAAATCATTTAGAAAATCCAAAAGATTCAATAAGCTCTATAGAGACTTAATTTTTGCCCCCTTTTATTATTAAAATAGGATAAAGGGTCCTAATTAGGAAAAAAATCCAAAAAAAAAATAGAAAATTAAAGAAAGTCCAAAAAAAATTAAGAAACTTAGAAAAATAAAAAAAAAAGAAAATAATAAGAAAAAGCACAATAAAAAAAGAAATTTAGAAAAATATATAGAAAATTAAAAAGTCTCAAAAAAATTGAAAAAATTAAAAAGATAGAGGATTTAAGGAATAGTTTTTAGTTTAGATAGAATAAGAAGAGGGTTATTGAGCTTAAGCTTAGAATTGAATCTAGCCTAGGTTGACCTTACCGTACCCCATAACTAAGTCTCTGAGCTACCACCATGGAGCCCTAACCCCTATTGTAACCACCCATTCAAAATCCCTAACACCACCACATGACACTCCAAACCAACCTAACCATTAGCTTTGTGACACCCCAAAACCACAAAAGCAACTCCCCCCACACTACCAACGACCACCATGTAGGATAGCCACCACCACTAGTCATGGTTGAACCACACTCAACCACTAAACAACCACCCTAGGTTGTAGCTTTCACTTTACCCCCCTAACTCCAATTTGAAACCCATAAAAGTTCCCTTCCCCACTCAATTAGGTAGTCAGAGCAAGCGTAGATGAGTAGACGAGTTGCTACCACTAAGGACCTAACCTACGACTTACTAGAGCTCTAAGATCTAAATCAATTTGACTCGAAGACCAAACCTAACCCACGCATCCAAGTCATTCCTTGGTCTAACCCTCATTTGCTATTTGGTTTAGTTACTTTGTTGTTCGTTTTGTGATTTTTTTTAAAAAATTTGTTTATCTTTTTATTTTATATAATTGTGAATGTAAATGTAAAAACAAAATAAAGGAGAAAAAAGGAAAAAAAAGAAAAAGAAAAAGGGAAGAAAAGAAAAACAAAAAGAAAGAAAAGAAAAACAAAAAGAAAGAAAAGAAGAAAAAGGAAAAGAGTAGTCTATTATTTATTTATTTACTTATTTTTTTAGTTTAGTAAAAATAGATAAAATAGAATAAGTAATAAATAAGATAATATAATAAAAATAAGAATAAATAAACAAGTTAGTGAATAAAAATCGTTTTGATACTTAGAAAAATTAGGTTTTCCAAAAATAAATAAAAGTAAATGGACCCTTTCTAAATTAGGATTCTATTTAAATTTTCTAAAAATAAACTCTGATTAAGACCTTTTAGAATAATTTCCTTAAATAAATTTAAAACGAACAAAAGCGTAAGTTTGATCGATTTTTAAAAGTTAAAATAAATAAACCTACTAATATTTTCGGAGAAGAATTATGTACGTTTGATTCAAAATAGTGGATATGTAAGCACTTATGGGGCGACGGTAAAAAATGAAAAACCTATTTTTTCCATTTATAGATTACCTAAATTATTCGATTCACTTAACCAATAAATCGATTTTCGCTTGGTAGAATAGTCTTTTCTAAAAGGTAATTTTAAGATTAAGATTAAATTTGGAAAGTTAATGGTACCAGTAAAGGTTTAAAAATCCTAACCTATGGACCTGTTTCTTTAGTTTTTAAAATCATTTTATAAAATTGGTTTTATCGTTAGATCAATAACTAAGTTATAACCAATCTACTCAATTAGTTATAACTTAACTCTTTTTCCTAACTCTAGTCGAGTGGTAACTCCAAAGCGTTTTCAAGATATAAAAAACAAGTTTTCTTTAAATCTTAATCGAGAATCAGTATTAAATGGGTAGGGTTTAATACTAACTAGTTTGAAGAAGACTTAATTTACAAAATTGGGAAGGAAAAACTAGGCTTCATAGCTTAGCAACTCCACTAGAGACCTCAAGAGGGTTAGCCATTCAACTTTCTAAAATTAAAATTAATCTCTTAAATTCACCTTAGTGTAATTTCTTTACTTATTTCTTCTTTGTTATTTTTACCATAATTGTACTAATGTTTTTTGCAGGTTTAGTCTTAATTATTTAACTATTTAAGGAGGGATTTATTTTATGTATCATGAATGCATGATAGATACAGTCGAACTCGAGCCATCTTAGGACCCTAGGATTAGGAGCCATTGTGTAAGTTCCCAGTGTAATGGGGCAACCACTGCTCAGCATCAATTAGGCTACTCTAATTAAACTTCAATGTAACTAAGGAACTATTTTTTAAAAACACATGAGGTCATAGAATTTAAGGACCTCTATAACCCACCCTTCTTGCATACATTCTTTGGGGTTGACAAATAACTAACAAGGTGACATTGTTATAAAAAAGAGGAAGAAAAGATGACAAACCTAAAGTTTATTTCCCTATATTTTTCCTAAAATTCATGTACATAGAAAATCTTTTGTAATTTCTTTTGATGTAAATAGTCTTTCCTTTATAATTTATGTTTTCATTATAATCTTTTAGAAATGGCCAACTTATCTAATGCTAAGGTCTTCACCAAAGAGATTCATGTCCACAAGCCTATAAACCCAAAGCCCATTCTCAATCAATAATTTCAAACCTTTAACCTAAGAGAACAAGAGTTCATTACCAATAAGATTAGGCCCATACTCTCACCATCTAAGGTGAATGTTAACATTACACTAGTAAGGGCCTTAGTCCACTTTTAAGAGCTCAAAGAAGTTGCATTCTGTTTTAGGCCACACCTAATTTGCTTAACTCTGGAAAAATATACCCAATTGCTTCAAGCCCTTCCCTTGGATGAAATATACATTATAAAACTTAGCTTAAGTCCAGCCTACATTTTTTCAAAATTCTTAGGAATTCGTAAGACTGAAATAAATGCAACCCTAAATGAATGCAACAATATGCTATCAAGATATGGGATCTAATCCATTGGTTGTAGAACGAACCTAGCTCTAACAAATGAGCTTTATTTCTTAGTAATTGGAAGGAGAATCAAATCAAGGCCCATATATTAGCAGTTTTTACCACCATCTTATTTCTAAGCAGATCTTTTCTTGTACACTTTAGGGTAGTGGAATTAGTGGCTTAATTCTAGAAAGGGGAGTTTTATCTTCTTGCCATACTTACTGAAAAAATAAAGAACCTTAATTTTCTTAAGAAAAGAGGTTAGAGAGATCTCAAGTCAAGCATGACATTGTTAACAATATGGTTTGTCAACCACATCAAATGCTTTGGGTTTGACTTGATAAGGGGTGCATTCGCCAATAAGATTGATCTTATTGACTCTTTCGTTGATAAGATCAAATTACCAAAAAATATCCCTACCCTTCTCTAGATAGAAGTTCTATAAGATTTTTGGGTCAAAGACATACTATAGACCACCAAATAGAGCAATTACACTAAGGTCATACCAATTTGTAAAGATTATCATGCCATACCATTGATCAAAAGAAGTTAGTGTACAAGCTACTATCCAAACAACATGATGAGGTAGTATGGGGGGATCCAAAACATAGTTCATAGGCCTTCATTAGAGCCATTCACCCTTAACCTTAAAGATCCTCACTCCATAGAAAAGGTATCCAAGCTTTGTAAGATTAAAGCTTGGTAGGATACCAAGACCATAAGCCTTAACATTAATTTGAGCAAATTCATAGGAGAAGTAGAAAAACACTAAGTCACCAAAGAGTACTTATACGGTTAACTTCATAGGGCAGGCATAATGCAGTATTAGGCACTAGAAGTCCTTCAACCTTCCCCTGTGAATCTTAGCTCTGAAATGGTAACCTGCATAGACTAAGTAAAAGCTCATATGGAAGTCCTCTATGATGAAAAAGATAGGTAAGAAAACCTCTTTCAGGAGTCTAGGGAAAGATCATGTGCCTTAAAACATTAGTTAAAGATGGCTTAGTAGAAAATCTAAGAGTTTTGAGGAAGTAATGCTAAGCATAGGCAAAAGCAGGGTAAAGCAGTAGCCGTTGAACCCAGCAACCAAGATAAGAGAATGTTATTCGACCTACAGAAGAAAAGAAGATTAATCTAAACGAATTTTTATTTTTCTTCTCTTTTATGTAATAAAAATCTGGGAATTAAAGAATAATAAATGACTTGCCATTTTGTCAATTAATCACGAATCCCCTCCTTTTCATCCATATGGTACACTAATGTTTCATTCATTTATTCAGTTTCATATTTTCAAAAATTAAAATATTCATGTGTTGACTTGTTGAGAAGTGATCCTAAACCAAGTTGCTAAGATAGCTCTTAAGCGTTAAACCTTTCAGAGAAGTCCTATCCAAACCCATTCTCAAACTAGAATAGCCAGCTAAGGAAACGATAACACCAACACCAACAACAACAATGTCAACCCAGAAGTTATTAACCCTATTGAGCTGAGGTTCCAGTCTTTGGAATGAACGGTAGGGAAGATTGCAGATCAACTAAGCTTCCATGTTGATAACATCACCTTACTCAGGTCCATAGCACTAGCAAACGAAGAAAATTCCAAAGCTCGATATGAAAAGAACATTTAAGCTCCACTTCCTGAAGTAGAAGAAGCCTTTTAAACAAAAGAGCTCTTTCTAATGGTTAACCTAACTTTCGAACCAAACACTTACTCATTTTTAGTCAACTCAAAGCCTGAAGTGGATCAAGATAGATTAAAAGAACTCGAAAGGCAAGTGACCCAACAAATCATTGAAAAGATGAAAATGCTCGAAGGGTATGATGGGTTTGAGTAGGATAGCATAATAGATTTTTCTGCTTATTACTATAGAAGCTTCCTAGAGAAATTTAAAGTACTCAACTTCGAGAAGTACAATGGGACCGGATGCCTTAAATAGTATACCAGGCTATACATACATAAGGTGGGAAAATATGTACAATATGACTAGCTCATGGCCTAAACTTTTTAGGACATCCTAAAGGGCCTTACTTTGACCTAGTATGTTAAATTGGACTTGAACTAGATAAACATATGGGAAAAGCTAGCTAGGGCATTTTGTGAGCAATATAAGTTCAATATTGAAGTGGTGCAGACCATGATGGACTTAGTTGCCTTGAGGAAGAGGCACAATGAATCTTTTAAAGAATATGCTTAAAGGTGGAGATCCTTAGCTATAAGGGTATCCACTTCCATGACTAAGAAAGAGCTATCTTTGACTTTTATCAACACTCTCGAGAGACCCTATTTCTCTCACTTGATTGGGCAAGCCTCTTCTAGTTTTGTAGAAGTAGTAGCAGTAGGGTATTGGATTGAAAGTGCTGACTCCTTCGGTAAGTTACAAGAACCATTAGATTGAAGACCACCCTCTACTATACCGACCACTAACAAGCATAGAGAAACTATTATCAGCATGGTCAATTCAAATACCAGATCTAATGCCCAAGTCTCTTTTAGGGCAAATCCTCTACCAGCCTAACAACAGTATAGAAGCCAATCGTAAGTTAGCATAACCCCAAGGAAGTTCACCAAAATATACGTTCAACTTAGTTAGGTACTTGAAAAAGTAAGAAAAGATAATCAACTCCATTTTGAGGCTCTTAATGAAAGGTATAGGACATGATTTTTTAATCCCAATGTAAGGTGTCAATATCATCTAGGGTAAGTAGGCCATTTAACAAACTTATGTTAGAGATTAAGAAATAAAATTTAAGATTTAATCGACGAAGGCATAGTCTAACTAAACTTCATAGAGGCTCTAGCTCAAAATGTTAATAAAAACCACTTGCCTAACCATAGGCCCATCATCAATATGATATTTAACGACTCAAATCCCACCATCAACAGGATCGGTTCCACCTAAGAGCCTAGGGTTTATAGATTCTACAAACAAGAGGAGAAACAAATTCTACAAACCAAAAGGTATACCTCCATGTGCCTATAGCCCCCGAAAATTATAAAACTACCCCTCTTAACTACCGGGCAATAAATCAGGGGCAATCAAGCTCACTTATAGGAAGGATTACCCACTTTGGTAGAATTTATGATCTAAGGGAAGACCTAAAAAAAAAAGGCTATGTTGGAAAGGCTAGAAAATGAACCAGTTGAACATGAAGAAGGATTGTCTACCTTTACCAAAATAATCAAGTCTAGCGAGTATAAAGTAATGGATCAGCTAGCTAAGACTCTAGCACAAATATCCTTCATGAGTTTATTGATGGCATCAGAACTACATCACAAAGCTTTGTTTAGAACATTGAGGGAAGTTAAAGTCTCTTTTGAAATACTGACTGAAAGAATAAGGTTTGTCACTAACTCTATCCTCACTATGGATCAGATTTCTTTCTCTACTGAGCAACTGGGCGAATAAGGTAACCAGCACACTAAGCCTCTATTCATAATAGTGAGGGTAAACAACATCATCACAACAAGAGTCTTCATTAACAACAGGTCATCCTTAAATGTCTACCTTCTAGCCACCTTAGATTTAATGGGCATTGACACAACTGCTATCAAGCTAAGTTCAACAATAGTCAGGGCTTTTGATAGATCCAGAAGAGAAATTAGAAGGGAGATCGACTTACTAGTTAATATCGGCCTACAAACATTTAACAACTGATTCCAAGTTTTAGATATCCCAAAGACCTTCAACTTATTATTGTGAAGACCTTAGATACATTCAGCAGGGGTCATACCTTCGAGTCTTTATCAAAAGGTTAAGTTCATCTCCAATGACCAGGTCATAATGAATTTGGGTGACTAAGATTGCGAAATATATAAAGAAACAACCATACCCTATTTGGTACTAAGGAGTAAGAGGACTTTGGGCTCTAAATGTTTAAAGAGGTGTGTATGATTATTGATCAGGATAAAGATGAGAGGCCGAAATTCAAAAAAGGCCAGTTTAATACTTATAGGCTAGGCTACATCCTAACTCTGATGGAAGAGTTGCAAAAAATGCAAGCTAAGGGCAGAAGAGGTGACATGTTGTATTACGCTACGATAACCTTCCTACCGTTGTCAGAAACTTTCATTTAGGACAGTGTCTAGAATTTAGAGCCTACTAAAGAGGATACCTTCAGTGGAAATAAAATAGCCGACACATCCAATAAGTCCCAACACTTTAATAATTAGTTCTCCATCCCTATGAATAATAATAAGTCTTCCATAGGATAAAGGATGAATTACGGTTTAGTATTTTATAAAGTTTTGTAATAATTGCCTTTATTCTACAGTATTGTACTCAAAAGAATTTCTTCTAAATAAGAATCAGTCTCCTTTCTCTTCACTTCTTCCTTACTTACACTCTTTCCTTCACATACTTTTCTTTTTCCTAAATTAATGCTCCGAATAAAGGCCATGGATACCTTGTGTAAATAAGTGATGAAAATATTGATATCACCTCCACCCTACTAGGTTAGTCGTTGGGAGTGATGTTAATGACCATAGTGACATGCAAGAAAGTTGGCAAAAACATGAAATGAGTAAAACTTCAATTGATGAGCCAATTGAGACAATTAATGTTAGGATTGATGACAACACCAAAAAATTGAAAATTAGAGGGAATTTGAAAGAACAAAAGGCTAAAATGACTATACTACTATCTGAATACCAAGATGTATTTGCATGGTCTTATGAAAATATGCCCAGACTAGATCCATCAATTGTGGTCCATCGCTTACCCACATGAGAGGATATCAAACCTAAGAAACATAAGTTAAGAAGGTTCCTACTAGATGTCTTACTAAAAATTAAGGAAGCAGTTAGAAAATTACTGGAGGTCGGTTTCATTGAGGTATCTGATTATCCTAAATAGGTAGCCAACATTATGCCAGTAATGAAGAAAAATGGAAAAGTCAGAGTATGCATGGATTTTTGAGACCTCAATGTAGCAACCCCTAAAGATAATTTCTCCTTTCACCATATTAACATCTTGGTCAATAACACGGCCGGAAGCCATCTTTTCTCTTCAATGGATGGGTTCTTCAGATACAATCAGATTTGAATGTCTAAAGAAGATAAAGGCAAGATAACTTTTATTACGACTTGGGGTACATTTTGCTATAAAGTAATACCTTTCAGACTAAAAAATGTCGGGGTAACTTATCAAAGAGTCATGGTAGCAATCTTTCACGACATGATACACAAAGAAGTTGAAGTATATGTTGATGATATGATTGCAAAGTCTAAGGAGGGAGAAAACCATGTGGATAATCTAAGGAGATTGTTTGATAGGTTGAGAAAATTCTAGTTGAAGCTTAACCAAGAGAAGTATACCTTTGGAGTGACTTCAAGGAAATTGTTGGGTTTTATAGTCAACCAAAGGGTCATTGAAGTAGACCTTGATAAAGTCAAAGCAATAGTTAACTTGCCTCCTCCATGCACACTCAAAGAAATCAGAGGCTTATTGGGCTATTTAAACTACATAGCCTAGTTCATAACTGAACTCACAGATAAGTGTTGTCCCTTGTTTAAGTTGTTGAAAAAGAATGCCAAGATCAATTAGGATGAAAAATATGAGCAAGCCTTTACAACTATTAAAGAGTACCTCATGAACCCTCCAATTTTAGTAGCTCCAAAACCTAGGAAACCTTTATTTTACTTGACAATATTATTGAAACCATAGGGTGTATGCTTGACCAAAAAGACAAGGAACGAAAAGAATGGGCTTATATTGCTTAAGTAAGAAATTTACTAAAGAAGAACAAAAATATTCAAAAATTGAAAGAACTTGATGTGCTTTTGGTTTAGGTAATGCATTGGCTCAAATAATATACACTTTATTACCAGGTTGAATTGCTGACTCAATACAATCCCATACAGTACTTAGTAAACAAACTGGCCTTAATTGATAGAATCTCAAAGTGGCAAATGTTACTGTCAAAGCTCAACATTACGTACGTAAACCAAAATTCAGTTAAAAGGCAAGCTTTAACGGATCAGTTAGTAGAAAATCCCTTTAATAATACCCCCTAAGAGTTACAAGTCAATTTCCTTAACGAAAATATCTTAGCAATTGAAGGAAGTTTTGACAAAGGAGAAGAAGATGAACCACCAAAGCAAAAGATGTTCTTCAATGGGGCAGCTAATGTATTGGGGTATGGAATTAGGGCAATACTAATATCCCTTAAAGATATAGAGTACCCCGTAGCTGTAAGGCTGATTTTCTCGTACACTAATAATACCATCGAGTACGAAGTATGCATCATAAGACTCAAAATGGCCTTAGATAGAGATATTCAAAAATTAGAAGTGTACGAGGACTCTTTACTCATTATCAGCCAAGCACAAGGAGAGTACAAGATGAAAGATTCCAAAATGGTACCTTATCACTAGCACTTGACTAAATCGATGTAGAAATCACTTTCAATCACGTACCGAAGACTCAAAATCAATTTGCTAATGCCTTAGCCACTCTAGCATCTATAATACAGATATTTGGTAGAGTCAAGATTCAGCTCCTCACTATTGAAATTGAAGACAAGCTTACCTTCTATCTAGCAATTGAGGGTACAAATGACCAAAAGCCATGGTACCATGATATTAAAATGTTCTTACAACAAGGCACATGCCTTGAAGAGGCCAAAAAGAAGGATAGAAGGATGATCAAGAGATTAGCCACTCAATTCTTAATAAGCGAGTCCACTTTATACCAATGCTCTTTTGATGGTAAACTTTTAAGGTGTGTGGACGACAAGAAGGTTGAGATGTTAATGAAAGAAGTACACGAAGGAGTATATGTCCTTCACATTAATGGTTACATATTGGCTAAGAAAATTGTGAGGCTAAGGTACAATTAGTCAATAATGGAAAGCGATTGCATCAAACACGTCAGGCATTGTCACTTATGTGAAGTTTATGCAAATAAGATAAATGCCCTGCCTTAAGAATTATATACACTCTCAGCACTGTGGCCTTTTTCAATGTAAGGAATAGATATCATCAACCCAATCACTCTAAAAGCATCCAGTGGGCATCGCTTTATACTGGTCACCATCGACTACTTCAGCAAATGGGCTGAGGCCTCATCTTACTCGAGCATTACTAAAGGGGTCATAGTTAAGTTCATTGAAAGAGATACCTTGGCCCGACACGAGGCTCTAGAAATGATCACAATTGACAATGGAACCAATCTCAACAATAAGCTTATGATAGAGCCGTACCAACAATTCAAGATCATTAATAGGAACTCTACTCCTTATCAACCCTAAATGAATGGAGTCATTGAAGCAGCCAATAAAAACCTCAAAAGAATCATTGAAAAAATGGCTACTACATATAAAGACTGGCATGAGATGTTGCTATTCACACTTATAGCCTATTGGACTTCCATTAGAATGTTGATTGGGGCAATACCTTACTCTTTAGTATGTGGCATTGAAGCGGTGCTACCAGTAGAGTTTGAGATCCCATCACTCAAAGTACTATCAAAAACCAATTTGGATAAAGCCGATCAGGTAAAGAAACACATGAAGTAGTTGAATTTGATTAATGAGAAGAGATTGACAACCTTGTGTTATAATCAGTGTTATCAACAAAGAATGGCTTGGGCTTTCAACAAAAGGGCATGACCCTGGAACTTCAAAGAGGGTGATATGGTGTTAAGAAAGGCTCTTCCCAATGCACAAGACTTTAGAGGGGAATTTTGCTTCTAATTATGGAGGCACTCACATCGTGAAGCAAGTATTACTAGGAGGGGCTTTAATTTGTCTCAAATGGATGGTCCAGAATTGAGAGACCTTGTAAATGCTGACATTGTAAAGTTGTACTACCCATGAGAAGTCAATAGAAATTTTTGCTCAAAACATGAAAATGCTAGTCATTTTGAATGTCATTATGGTCTAATTTTCATTATTTGCAAGCAAAATTAGTATCCTTGGCAATTGTCAACATTGGAATAATCACCCTCTCCATTGAAAAGTTCAGCTTCCCTTACTCCATTTAATCAAACCCATACACTAAAAACACGAGAGAAGTTGAGAAGTGAGATCTAAGACATTAGTAATTGACAAAACTCATTAAAATACTTTATTATGGATTAATCCCCCTCGATGGAGAGTTTTATTGTCTATTTTTCAAGGAAATATGAAATCCAAATAAGCAATCACCTCACAGCAAATATTTATCAGTCGAAAACAAGGGCTTTGATTCATAAAGGTTCTAGAAAGATAAACACAGTGGGTGGCATTTCAATGATTTCTCTAAAAGAGATGGCATAGTCCTAGAGGTTCCATATCAAAATCAGTTGAGTTGACAACAAAGGATCAAAGAATGAATTGCTTAATTTCGATGGGATTATCCAAGAAAAGGTTTAACAGTTTGGGCCCTATTAACAAGACTAGGTAAGTACTTCCATACGATGTTAGCGCATTGGTTTTTGAACATTGCATTTTCATTTAGACTATATGACCAATATTTTATGACTCTATCCATAATAGTCTTTTGAGCCAACCCATATGGTGCTTACCTTCTATACTATCTTTTGGTGCCTAGCTAGCTTTCAAAGCATTACCTTCGCTTTCATCAATTTCTCTTAGGGTTAAAGCCAACTCTTAAAGTGCTATCTCCTCTTTTATTCTATTTAGGGATCCAACCAGCCTTTAAGGCATTATCCCATCTTTCATTTTTGAGATTCTAGCCAACCTTTAAGGCACTGTCCCATCTTCCATCCATTAAATTCTCTTTAAGGTCTTAGTAAGCTCGTAGGGTACTTCCCTTCATCAATTCCTCTTAGCGACCCTGTAGGGCACTTCCCTTCATTAATTCCTCTTAGCGAGCTCGTAGGGTGCTTCTCTTCATCAATTCCTTCTAGAAATCCCATTAGGGTGCTTCTTCTAAAGTCAATTCAGGGTTACTAATCCCCAAGAAATGCATCTACCTAGGTTAATGAGCCTAGAAGGGCATGACTAAGTTCCCTAAATCAATTTTAGCATAGGGTTGCTAGTCTCCTAGAGGTGCTCCTACCTAGGTTAGTAAGCCTAGAAGGGCATGACTAGGTTCTCTAGATCAATTCTAGCATAAGGTTGTTAGTCCCTTAGAGACGCTCCCACCTAGGTTAGTGAGTCTAGAAGGGTACGACTAGGTTCTCTAAATCAATTCCAACTTAGGATTGCTAGTCCCCAAGAGACGCTCCTGCCTAGGTTAGTGAGCTTAGAGGAGCATGACTACATTCTCCAGATCAAATCTAGCATAAGGTTGCATGTACCCTAGAGATGCACTCGCTTAGGTTAGTAAGCCTAAAAGGGTACAACTAGGTTCTCCAAATCGATTCTAGCTTAGGTTTGCTAATCTTTAAGAGATGCTCCCTCCTAGGTTAGTGAGCCTAGAAAGGCATAACCAGGTTCTCCAGATCAATTCTAACATAGAGTTATTAGTTCCCGAGAGATGCTTTCGCCTAAGTTAGTGAGCCTAAAAGGTATGACCAAATTCTCTCAGTTAATTCTAGCATAGGTTTGCTAGTCCCCTATAAACACTCCTACCTAGGTTAGTGAGCCTAAAAGGGTACGACCAGGTTTTCCAAATCAATTCTAGCTTAAGTTTGCTACTTTCTGAAAAACGTACTTACCTAGGTTAGTCAGCCCAAAAGGGAATAACCGTGTTCTTCAGATTGATCCCAACTTAGGGTTGCTAGTCCTCAAAAGATGCTCCTACTTAGGTTAGTGAGCCTAGAAGGGTACAGCCAAGTGATAAAAGCATATTTTTCATGTTTTAATGTACAAATTAGATGGAATTATTATTGATTATATAGAAATCATTAAGAAATGGTACCTAATTATTTTCATTTGGACATTTTAGGAATTGGAGGATTCAAAGTGGAAATACGGATGATTTAGAGGAGTTTTATGCAAATGAATAAAGTTCAAATCAACACATTGCAATTTGGAATTCAACACAGCCGACTTACACTTACACCAGCGGCCTTTAGAGTCTACACCACTGGCCTTGAATCCTACATTGGCGGCCTTCATTAAAATGAAGCCTTATGGGAGCCAACCCTAGTTTTTCTTATAAATAGCCTTATGTTTCACCGTTTGAGAGACTTGTTTTTAGGGAGACACACACTTTCTGTAGACTTAAAGAGTTGTACAACAGTCATTAGATAGTTCTTGAAGAATTCTTCTGTAGAATCTCTTGGATCATTAAGAAGATTTTGCTTTGGAGACTAAGTTTTGGAGTTGCAATTGATGTTTATCTTTTCCAATTACAAAATTGGTGACATCTATTTTAATTATATTTATGCAATTATGTTAATTATTTATACTTTCAATTATGAATTTCCTTAAAATTTCAATTAGTAGTTGCGCTTTTGTTTCAAATTCCATGGTTAGCTAAATTTATTTGTAGGAATTGATGAAACCCTAGATAGCTAAGATGATGATTGTGTTTGTGTTATAGGACTAATAATATAAGGATGATTTATGAATGCAATTTCTATAATTTCAATTATAGTTGTTTAATTAATTATAATTGTTAGAAACCCTAGTGATACAGGAGTTGATATAGGGTTTGTTAGAAATTCTTGGTTAATTTTATTAATTAATGTGGAAGTAGCATTAATTGAATTAATTAGAAATTATCTAGAGATTAATGCAATGTTTGGCGATTGATTATTCAATAAGATATTAGGAATAATTAATTTAGGACATTAAACAATTATAGTATCAGGAGATATATGATCGTAATTTAGAGTCCACTGTTAATTAAAGATACGCGAGCTAACTGATTAATTAGGGGTTTAAATCCTTAAGTTTTAAGGTATAATAATTTCACTTGAATGACCATATAGCTAATAATATATATAACATGATACCAATTTGATTTACATAATCTAGGGTGGATTCTATTTTTCCCACGATTTTCAATTGATTGCTTATTTTTAGAAATTTTATAGTTATTTTCTTTTAAGTAGTTTTAGTATAATTATTAGATTAGTTAATTTATTTTTAATTACCTAAATATTGATAAGAACTATCATAGGTTTAGTAATATTATAGTCCTTATGGGATCGATAACCTTACTTGCTCTGTATTACTTGATTCTGACCTAGTATATTTACTAGAGTATTCGTAATTTATTTTATATATATATAGTTTAAGTGAATCACCAAGTTTTCCAAATCGATTCTAATTTGGGGTTGCTAGTCTTGTAAAAGATGCTCTTACCTTGGTCAATCAGCTCATAAGGACACAACCAAGTTTTCAACGTCTCTATAGGGTCTTACCCAACTCAAAGAGTGCTTGCTCGCCTACCTTGGTTTGTTAGCTCATAAAGGCACAACTAAACCTGAATTCCTCTTTTGATCTTTTCATAGAGCACCACCTCTCTCTCCACCAAATCCTTAGTAGATTGAATCAAAGATATATAGCTAAGGTACTCCTTAAGATAGTATCTACCCTTAGGGAAAAAATGATGTCTCTTTTGTCATTGTAGCAAAGTTTTATTTAAATTTTACCATAAAGAGAGGTAGTTGTAAACACTCAATTTTTGCCCATTTTATTATTATAATTGGATAAAGGGTCCTAATTTAGAAAAAAAAAAACAAAAAATAGAAAATTAAAGAAAACCCAAAAAAATAAATTTAAGAAACTTAGAAAAATAAAGAAAATAAAATAATAGGAAAATGTACAAAAAATAAGAAATTTAGAAAAAATATGAAAAATGAAAAAAATTAGAAAAAAATATAGAAAATTGAAAAGTCAGAAATAGTATCTTTGGGTTATATTGTAATACGTAAATTTGCATAATATTATAGAGATATAGGTTATATTATCTATAACTGTCTGATTTTAGTAAAAATAATGTTTTTGGGTTCGTATAGACCTAACAATACGTATTAAGAGTTCTATTTCTAGAGATAATTTCCAATAGGTAGTTTGAATTTCTAAAACACTTATACATGTTTAAAAATATATTATCGTATTATACTTATTTTATATAATTAAACTATATTTTATATAATTTATCAATATAACTCAATAATATAGGTATTATTTAACCTTACTATGTATACAACAAATCCTAATTGTCAAATTATCATTAAATATATTAAAAATTCACCATTTATCAAATTTGACTAGTATGTATATATGTAGTTTTTATTTCATTTTTTATCATATTTTAGCCTATTATTATTATTAAAAATGAGTCCCAATTCATAAATTAAGCAATTTTACTATATAAATTTATAATAAATAGCTTGGGTCACCAAATAATTCTCCCAAAATTTTTATAGACTCCTAAAAATATGGGAAACTCAGTCGTAACTTGGTTTCACGTTATTGATTTATTGCCTATATACTCAAAATTACAATTTTACCCTTAAAAATGCATTTAATTACCTGAATATTATCCTTTTTACATAAAATTATTTTCAATGTATCCTAACATCACTATAATTCAGTAGAAGTTAGTAGAGGTCAATTTCATCAATTAATTTTATAAAACCTATTTATTTCACATTTTCATCCCAATTCTAGTTATTTTTAAGGCTAAAAATACAATAAATATTAAAGATTCTCAAATAAAAAATTTGGCTATATAGCAATCATCTATGTATCGTATATATTCTACAGAAAAATTTCAAGCTACAAAACAACATTATTTAATACATTTATTTTGAAAGTCAAAATTCAGGTAAATAGTAATTTTCTTAAGCAAGTGTATTAAATATTCAAAATTTTATAAAAATAAAAATATCACACAGTAGCATGTCTAAAATAATTTAAATATAATATTTTTTGCAAATTTTTTGAGTGCATTTAGTATTTTTTAAAAATAATTGAAAAATAGAGTAAAAGTTTAACCCCTCAATTCATCAGAGCTCTACTGGTTGATGATGGAGGGGGTGGTGTCGGATGGCTAAGAAGTAGGGTGGACTACTGGTGGTCAATCAAGTTCCATAGCAAACACTCAATTGGTTTGGTTTCCATCTTAACCTAGTTATTCCCTTGTTTTTACTATATTTTTTTTTTCTTATTTTCCTGCTAATTTTTCTAAAATTTTTTATCACTCCCTTACATTTTAGATTGCTAAACTTTACACGTCTAGAGTTCCTTCTTATTTATAATGTCCAAAGTCGGCTAAACAATTTTTTTTTCATCTTTTTCCTTTTTAATTAATTAAGCATGAGGTGTCTTTGATTTGGAAATTTACCCTTAAGTCATCCAAAATCTAACCTAGGTAGATGCCACGTTGTTGTCCAGATTTTCCTAAGAATTTTCTCTAAGTTTTGGATTGATTTAGTGTATTTTGATCATTTATGTTTAGTATATTAATGTTTAGTGAGTTTTATCCATACACGGGTATATATATATATATATATATATATATATTACATGTAACATATAATTATACTCGTATAATTATGTTTCTAACATATCTTTTATTTTTAAGATATATTTTCTACTTATTTTTATGAATTCAATACATATTGTATATAATTATGTAATTTCGGATTAATTTACAAGTATAATTATTATTTATACTGAGAATGCTCATAAAAATAATTATATTCATATAATAAATTATACTATATTATCTCATTTTATAACTTAATTAACTTATCTTTAAGTTTTCGTCATATTATAAGCTTGATTTTAGGAGTTTCAATCATATTTATGCTATATTGAATAATCCTACTTCTAGGGGTAAAATTGAGATTTTGGGTCATTATTTTCAAAATCTAACTTTATTGAGTTACTTCAACTAACTTTTCTATTTTAGTCATAAAGTTTGGACTTAATTAGATAACTTTTTCCAAAAAGCCCTAAATCTAGGCTCAATTACCCTAAATGTAATTTTAGGGGTTCATATTTCCACCCCCCTTAAGAAAGTTCTGTCATCAAAACTTGATTCTAAACATAATAACCAATTAGTTTCTGACAAAAAAAAAAAAAATCTTTTACTTACCTTTTTCTTTGAAGAGTTTCGAGTAACAATTCTACATTGCAGACTTTGGTTCCCAAGTTAACTCTACCATTAGACCGCTATCCCAATGAACTTTCACGTACTCTACTTCTCAATTTCTTAACTTCTAAATTTGATTTTCCAAGATCTTAATTAGCCTTTCTTCAACTATATAGTCTTCTTGTAAGTCCACTGGTTTTAATTCCATAATTGTATCTAGGTTCTTTATGAACTTCCATAACATTAACACATGAAATATGTCATGATATCCAACTAAACTTGGTGGTAAAGCAATTCGATACGCAACATTTTCGATTCTTTGTAAAACTCCAAAAGGTCTGATATATTAAGGACTTAACTTTCCTGTAGTACCGTATCACTTAAATCCTTTAAATGGACTTATTTTAATATACACATGATCTCTTATAGCAAATTCTATAAGTTTCCTTTTCAAATTTGCCCAACTTTTGTATTGATCTTATGCTGTTTTCATCCTTTGTCGTATTATCTTAACTTTATCATTCATCTATCCAATCATATCAGGTCCTATCATTGCATATTCATCATTCTCCCAATATAGTGGTGATCAACATTTTCTTCCATACAAAGCTTCATACGATGCCATTTGAATCATTACCTGATAACTATTGTCATAAGCAAATCTTACCAATGGTAAATATTGATCGCAATCACCATTGAAGTCCAGAATATAGCCTCTCAACATATCATCAAGTATTTGAATAACTCTTTCAGATTGTCCATCTATTTAGGGATGATAGGCCATGCAAAATTGCAATTTAGTTCCTAAAGATCAATTTAACATTTCTTAGAATTTCAATACAAATCGATTGTCTCTATCTGATGTAATACTTATTGGCATACCATGCAGTTTAATGATCTCTTTCATATGCGATCGTACCAACTTTTCCATTACATGACTAGTTTGATAAGATAAGAAATGAGTACACTTTGTCAATCTATCTACCACGTCCCAAATTGAATCTTGACCCGATCTCGTCCTCGAGAGTCTTATTACAAAATCCATTGTAATATGATCCCACTTCCATTAAGGTATTTCTAATGATTGTAGTAGACCATTGGGTCTCTAATGTTTTGCTTTCACTTTTTGGCATATATTACTCCCAACAACATATTGTACCACGTCCTTTTTCATGCCTTTCCACCAAAATAATGATTTCAAAATCGCGATACATCTTATTCCCACCAAAATGCAACGTATAACCCATATCATGTGCTTTAGTCATTATTTCATTCCTCAGCTTTGAGTTACTAAGCACACAAACTCTATTCTTATATCTTAACACACCTTCAACATCAATTTTGAAGTTAAGTACATCACCTGTATTCAACTTTTCCTTAATTTCTTTCAATCTTTAGTCCTCATCTTATTGAAGCTTAACTCTTTCTATAAGTTGTTTATATAACTAAACTCATCAATTGTCTATCAATGTCAAGCCATCTGAATTCAATTTCCAATTTTTCAAATTCTTTAATCAATTTACGTTGAGTAACGAACAAGGCTACTTATTCATAGTTCTTGTGACTCAATGCATTTGCTACAAAATTAGCTTTGCTTGGACAATAGTTTATGGTCAAATCATAATCTTTGATAACTCCAACCAATGTCTTTATCTCAAGTTAAACTCCTTCTAATTAAAAAAATAATTTAAACTTTTATGATCTATGTATATCTCACAATGTTGCCCATATAAATAACGTCTTCAAATCTTCAAAGCAAATACTACAACCGCTATTCTAAATCATGAGTCGAATAATTCCTCTCATAAGGCCTCAATTGCTTAGATGCATATGCTACCACTTTTTTTTCTTGCATCAATACATATCCCAGTCCATTCTTAGAAGTGTCACTATAAGATCTACTTAGATCTAGTAAAATAAGTATTGGTGTTGAAATTAAATGATTCTTCAATTCGTAGAACCATTGCTTACATTCATTACTCCATTCAAACTGAACATCCTTCTGCATCAGTCGAGTCAAAGGCTTAATAAGTTTTGAAAAATCTTTTATAAATCGCCTATAATATCCTGCTATTCCAAGAAAACTTCCTATTTTTATTATAGTAGTTGGTTGTTTCCATTCAGCTGCTACTTTAACCTTTTCGGGATCGGCTAAAATTCCTTCGCCTAATACAATATGTCCAAAAAATGATATTCTATCTAGCCATAATTTATACTTACTCAATTTAGCATACTGTTGATTGTCTCTCAACTTTTGCAAGGCCAAACACAGATGATCGGCATGATCTTCAGTTGTGGAATAAATTAAAATATCATCAATGAATACCACAACAAATTTATCCAAGTAAGGTTAATAGATCGATTCATCAAACCCATAAACACAATTGGTGCATTCGTCAAACCGAAAGGCATTACTAAAAACTTGTAGTGCTCATATCTAGTTCAGAAAGTCATCTTTGGTACATCCTCTAGCTTAACTTGTAACTAATGGTATCTAGATCTCAAGTCAATCTGTGAAAATACAATAGCACTATGTAGTTGATCAAACAAATCACCAATCCTAGGTAATGGATATTTATTCTTAATAGTCACTTTATTTATCTCCCAATAATCAATACACAATCTCATGGTTCCATCTTTCTTTTTCATGAATAACACTAGCGCTCTCCAAGGAGATACATTAGGTCATATAAATCCTTTGTCTAATAGCTTTTGAAGTTGCTTCTTTAACTCTTGAAGTTCCATTAGTGACAATCGATATGGAACTTTTGATATTGGTTCGGTTCTTAGCACTAACTCTATAGCAAAATCTAGTTCCCACTGTAGTGCTAACCCAGGTAATTCTTCTAGAAAGATATCAGGAAATTCACTTACTATTAGTATTTCTAATACTTTTGGGGATTCCTTCTTTCCTTCTATAGCAAAATCCAATAGAATTACCATTCTTTAGTAATTTTATTTACTTCTTCACTTACTTCAACAACTGACAATCTCAAACTTCGCTCACCCGTTTTTCCTTGAAATATGACCTTACCTTCATCTAAGATTATGTTCTTACTTTGACAATCCACTTTGGCTCTTTGTTTGGACAACTAATCTATTCCCAAAATAAGTCATATCCCTTAATTGGTAATACTATGAGTTTTATTAGGAATTCTTATCCTTAGATTTGCAATTGTCCATTATTTACTATTTCCCATGTTAACACTTGTTCTCCTATAGGTGTTCTTATTCTGTAAGTGGATTTAACTTCATTCATCTTAATTCCATTTCTAAAGACAAACTCCCAACTACTAAATGAATGTGACACTTTAGTGTCAAACAATACATAAGCAATTCATCCATTTATTAGTATGTTTCCTAAAACAATTACTATTACTATAGTTATCTACTTCTTAAGTATTATACTTAAGTTACGTATTTTCATAATTCTTAACACTATCTACGTATACAAAATTTATAACTAATTCACGTGTAAGTAAAAGTTACGAGTTAGTTTATGTATTTATCACTAAGCCTTGATCAGTTGCATCTATATCCATTTCATCATTTGAGCCATCATAAAAGTATTCTTCCATCTATTCTTTAAAATCCTCAATATCCTCTTTTATACCCTTGATTGCAAACATTTGAGTTGGTAAAACCATTGTCTCTACTCCTCCAGATTTCTTACTCCTATGTTCGACTTGACCATAATATCCTGAGAAGTATCTTGTCATTCCACGCCTGTAACACTTTACTATTTTCACCTTTGGACACTCTCTTGACATATGATTTGAATCACCACATAGAAAGCACTTGACTCATTAACTAAGGGCATTGCTTAGGGAAATGCTACACTCCACACTTCTAACATCTAACATTTCCCGCCTCATCATAGAAACTATATCCAGTCCTATTTGAAACAAGACCATTAGTTACAATAGCAAACTTCATTCCTTTCCAACCCAAATTATTATTCGCACCTAGAAATGTCCTTTTGAAAACAAGCTTATATTGATTAACTTCACTCATTTTGCATGGCCAGTTGATTATTCTCCAATTGATGCACCTTATTTGCAATTTGATGATAAGTGGTGAATCTATAATCCATTAACTTGCATCACATTGTTGTGTCAAATCTATTAAGAAAAAGATCCTTCTTTAGCTCTTGATTATCCTTGTATGACTCAGGCACATATTGCAATAACTTATTAAACTCATTCTCATATTATACTACACTCATAGTGCCTTTCTTTATTTCCATTAATTGTTGAGCCACTTGATTTTGCACGTTGATAAGGAAATATTCTCTCTTAAATGCATCCTGAAGTACTTGCCATGTAATAGGGCTTAGCATTGTTCTTACTATCGAGTCCTACTAAACTCACGCGCCTATCTTTAGCAAAAAGGTCCCATAAAAGACCTTTTTGTTTTTTAGGAATTTTAAACACTTCAAAACTATATTAGATCTGAGCTAACCAATCATTAGCTAAAGCAAGCTTACCCATTTCACCTTTAAAATGCTAATTAGATTTCATAAACTCAAGAAGTTAACTTGCATCTTAGGGTCTAATTCCTCTAGGTTCAACCTCTGCCGATCTTTGGTTCATCACATTTCCACTTGCAATTAAATGCTGAATTAAAGCTTCTTGCTATTAGATCATGGTATTCATATTAGCCAACATTTGTCCAAATTAAGTTGGGTCCATCATGTTCAAAGTAGGTGGTAGTAAATCATTTCTTGGTGGTTCTACTGGATTAGGAGGGTTAGGAGGTGGTACTTCTCCTTTAAGTTAGTTATTTCCATTTTTGTTTCCATTTCTATTTCTATTTGCTTCCTTTGCCATATTCAAATTCACAATTCACTAATTATCAACCTTGCACTCACAATATGTATACTTGAAGTTAGTATCTGACCTAAGCGGTTCATATTTACATACATATTAATTATCCTCTGCATTGGCAATACACAACTATAGAATTCCTCATCAAGGATTTCAATCCACATAAGACCTGTAATATTTCATCCACATATAAACAATGATATATTCATACATTACTTATTACACACTATGTATGTTCAAATATATCTGTATGTTATGGGCTCATCGAGTTTCACCTATGACATTATATCATATTCATGATGATATCTCATTCAGATACTAAAAATAAGGGCATTTACTTTACAATAGTTCATAAGATAATCGAAACTTTATATTCAAAAGATCATATCGTTTTATTTACAACATCAAATTACACATTTGATTGCCTATTTATATCATTTACATAATTAGTAATCGCAACATCAAAAGTACATAGGTTACATTCAAAAAGTCAAATGTACATCAAAAGTTGCTAGGGAGATTTAGATATATCAAAACAACTAGGTCAGATGATATCAAAAGCCCTAGACTTGTCTTCCTACTATGTCCTTAACTTTCAATTGTTCACACTATTTAAAGTTGCTACATCTTTCAGGGGAAACCAATCTTCCATCCTAGTCTCTTCAAATCTTGAACTAATCTCCACTACTATAGGGGTGTCCAGTATAATCATTACTTCATGCACCTTACTCCTACTATCCTGTGCTCCATCTTCTACTTTGGCCTCCTCTTCTTCTGGATCTTCCTTAGGATCATTATCACTATCCAACCCTATATTTGGCTGAGCTTCTTGAGATGGATTCTTAAGTAGTGTCATAAGGGTTTTAGGCTCTTGAGGTTGCAATGGTACTTCTATACCTACAATTTTATCTAAGGGGTATCTAGGTAACCAATCAACTACATCAAGGGGATAGTTTCTAGGAATACGTAGAACACCTGAGAGTACTTGATCAAAACCTAGAGTGTAATCCCTATTTGCCTCTACTAAAGCTAGAAAATACAGTATAGGGATCATCATAGATAAAACTCCATTTTCTCAAAAATACATTTTTCTCATAAGCAGCTATAGCAATATACTCATTATACGCGAGCTCTAATTCATCTCTCATTATCCTCCAATCATCCCACATACTAAAAGACATCCCATACTTATAATTTTCAATAATCTCATTGATAGTATAAAACATCCTTTAGCCAACCATATTTAGTAAAAATTTCTACATTCAAATCCTATACTCGATAGGTATCTCTTACCTTTCCCATTCAAAATTCCACTATGCATGTAATAAACCATTGCTACAAATCTAAAATAATAAAGTTAAAAGTCAATTTATAACCCATTTTACATATGTAAGCTATATATATATATATATATATATATATATAATCCTATGAATCTAAGTCCTTTATATTCATTATTAACCCCACTCTTAGTGATTCCATTGTTTATTCATTTTAATTAGATGCTTCAAATCTTGGTTCCTTTAGAACCATACTCTAATACCAACTCAAAACTGTCATGCTCGAATAAAAGGAGTCGTAACAGTTCTACTGTATAAACAAACCTAAGATAGAAGTGACCTCTCTCTTAGCTGCTATTGTAGATATAGTCTACATAAGGCATACATGACTCAACCATCTTGAAGCATTTATTATGATACCTATGAATGATCAAACCTATAGGATAGCTTTATAAAATAACTATTCTATATAACATGTTATCTCATAACACCACAATACTTACATTACCATCTCACATCTAGAGTTATAATTTACAATTAAAGTTTATTAAAAACCATAGGTTTTGAAGTCAAATTACAATAAGATAGAAAACTAGTGTGCATCAAAATTCCCAATTAGTTTCCTCAAAACTCAAAAGAAAAGTACAAAGCCTAAATTTAGAGGATTCTTCATTCCTTACTTTTCCAGCCAACAGTACACTAACCTAGGAGTGATGGTATCTAAACATACTGATCTTCACTTGTTACATGCAAAAGACTCTATAGGCATATGAACACAACCAACTCAATAACTGGGATGGAGTCAAAAGAATGCCAAATAATCACAAGTAAAGTTGTTAATTATGATGAAATGCAATGCAATCAATCACTTGAAACATTACACAATGTTTTCTAATCCATTGTAAGGTTAGAGAAATTACATCCGCTCCAACCTGGATTAAGGAGTTTTGTCATGACTCAAATCAAACTAAACTTAGGCTTATGCAATGGAGAACACCCGCCTTTCATGACTACCGTCGAACCACGGCTCCTACCCTTGCTGTAACGTCTTTGCTTGCTACTTAGTTCGAATGTGGATAAGGAAAGGACCATTTCAACTATCCTCATCAAAGGGAGTCTGTATTTAGCATGATACTCCTACTCGTTTCCCCTGAGGGGTGCTATGCATGTCCAATTTTGATTGTAGTCAACTCATTATTAGTTGTAATTAAGGGTGACCAAACAAGTTCATAGAATAAAGAAACGATGTGATCATGCAAAACAGTACACCAAAGAGTTTTACTCTTGTCATAACTAAACACCAATCATACACATGGCATGTGTACAAACAACTAATTACAATCACAAACAAAAATACTCTTAAGTCTCTAGATACTTTAATACAGTATCTCAACAAGTGGTAAAACTACAATCACAACTTACCTATCAAGACGTTCACTACAGAAGACTAATCTTCAATGCCTTGATCACTAGGAGATCCTATATATACAAAATTTAGATTTAGTTTTCGTAAAGATTACGAAAACATTAAGGTTCTATCTAAAAGTATCCTATTATACGATTTTATATAAATATGTATATATCTAAAGTATATTATCATTTTCCTTATTTAATAAGATATAGTTTTATTATATAAGTTCAATTAAGTTATTGAATATTAATAATAAACATAATTATACCATTACATATGATATGTCGTTTATCAAAATGTACTTTTAATTTGTTAAATCACGTTTTAATTGCGGTAAGGTTATCGTAATACATAAATTCTTATAATATTATAGATATATGGGTTATATTACCTAGAATTATTCAATTTTAGTAAAAATAGTGTTGTTGAGTTAGTACAAACCTAACGATACGTATTATGAGTTCTATTTCTATAGATACTTCTAATAGGTAGTTTGAATTTCTAACACACTTATACGTATTTAAAAATATATTATCATATTATACTTATTTTGTGAAATTAAACTATATTTTATATAATTTATCAATATAACTCAATAATAGAGGTGTTATTTAACCTTACTATGTATATAACTTATCTCGATCGTCAAATTATCATTAAATATATTAAAAATTCACTTTTAATCAAGTCTTACTATCGAGCCTAGATTTTTACCCTCCCAATTCTTTTTAAAATTAAGTTTTCTCTAAATCGATCAGTATTAAACCCTACCTATTTAATATTAACCCTCAACTAGGGTTTAAAGAAAATTGATTCTTAATTTGAAAACGTTTTGGAGTCACTACTCGATCAGAGTTAGGAAGAAGAGTTAAGTTATAACCAATTAGGTGGATTAGTTATAACTTAATCACTGATCTTTCGAAAAAAAATTGATTTTGTAAAATTGTTTTAAAACAAGAGTTTTGGATTTGAGGGTTACGAATCTTAAACCCTTAAAGGTACCATTAATTTTCCAAATTTAAAATTAAACTTAAAAATCACCTTTTAATTTTAAATGATAGAACTTGGTTATTAGTTACTTTAATTTGATAAACAAAGTGATCTAAAAAAAGCAAAATTAGATTTTTTTTTTATTTTTACAGTCACCCCATAGGTACCTACATATCTACATATTTGGGATTAGATATACATAGTTCTTTTTATGAAAACTTTAGTAGGTTGAGTTGATTTTAATTTTGAAAATAATTGAGTTTATGTTTTTAGTTCAATTAGGTTTATTTAAGAAAATTTCCTAAAGGGTTCTAAATTGGATTTTATTTTTGGAAATTCTAAATGATCCTGATTTAAAAAATGGTTGATTTATTTTTATTTTATTTTTGGAAAATCAATTTTTTAAGTGATAAAACAATTTCATTTATTTATTCTTTTTATTTATTATTTATTCCTTCTAATTTTATTTTTATTTTTTGTTATTATTTTTATTTTTATTTTTTGGCTAAAACGTGAAAATAAATAAATAAAAACTAAACAAAATACTTCTTCCTTTTTTTTTTCCTTTCATCTTTTCTATTTCAGTTTTTCTCTTTTTTTTTTGTATTACATTTACAATAAAAAAGAAACAACAACTAAATAATAAAGTAAAAAATAAATGAATAAATAAAAAAAATTCAGATGTAGTAGGCATATAAGTCGGACATAGAGTGGGTCGGTAGGTTGGACTTGGGAAGGGATTTAGATTCGGGTCGAGTCATCTCTACTATATTCAAGTCGGACTAAGTTCCTATTCAACAGCAATTTGGTAAGGTCGATTCAGGGAGTTCTAAGAAGCAAATTGAGTGGGAAATGGGCTATTCATAAGTTTTGGATTAGGAATAAGGGGGCTAGGTTCAATGCTACGGTTTCAAGTGGTCGATTGGTGGTGGTATGAAGTGCGGCTGTGGTGCTGATGTTCGGGTAGCACCATAAGGGGTTACTGGAGTTGAAAGGGGAGTGTAGTGTGGGTTTGTAAGTTGTCGAGACTTTGACTATGGGGTTAGTTTAGGTTAAAGAGAGTTAGAGGTAGTGGTATGAGAGGGAGGGGGTTTGGTGGTTAGGGTGTAATGAGTTGGTAGTGATGCTACAAGCTATGGTAGAGGTTGAAAGCAATTGGGTTAGGAAGCTTAAACTACAGGTAGTGTTCTTAAGGTGGTGATTTGTCGTGGTGAGCTCGAGAGAGAGAGATTCAAAGAGAAAGACAGTGAGTTAGAGAGAGAAAGTGATCGCAAGAGAGAGAGAGAGAGATTGTTTTAAGTGATTCTAATCGAGTGTGCGAAGTTGTATGTGTCCATGGACATCCCTAAGCCCTTATTTATACATGAATTTAACCTAGAAAACAAGGAAAGTCGAGATTAGATTTGAATGCAAATGCATGAAAATCTAGTTTTTTTTTATTCTTGGAGCTCGATTTGAACGCTCCATTAAATGAATTTAGATGCATTATTGAGTTCAATTCATAGTAGGCTATGCGAAGGATGAATTCGTATCATTAATTGATGGGTTTCAACAAAGCAAATGCACAAAATCAAGGGCCAAAGTAAAGGGGGTGGATTGTTCTTGTGTAGGGAAAGTAAAGGAAAATTAGGGAAACTAAAAGAAAGAGAGGTGGAAGAGAGAGAAAATGCTGACATGGCATTGACGTAGTGCCACGTCAACATGCATTGACCAACTCGAAGTTGCCACATGTCATCACATGACACGTGACAGCTGACATGCATGCCACATGGCACCACATTAGCCCACAGTCCAATATGATGTTGCTATGTGTCAGGACACATGGCATAGTAAGATCCAGATACGTGGCAGTGTATTTAGTTACAAAAATAGAAAGGCCTCCCTTCCTTTGCCAAAATTCGAACCTAAGACCTCGAGTTTAACCCCATGCAATGTTCTAGTGCTTATTCGATAGGTTGTTAGCCTATGCCATGCCAATATGTGCAATTAAATTGCACATATGAATCAGGTTAGCTTGGGCTATATTTAAATCTAAGCTTAGGCCCAACATTATAACTTCTAAACTTATTTCAAAATTAAAAAATCTGCCCTTACAAAATGTTATTTTCTAAAATCTTTTATTTTTTCAATTTTTTGTAATTTTTCAATTTTGTAAATTTCTTCAATTTTCTTATTTTCTAAATTTCTCAATTTTTGTGTTTCTTATCCAAATTTCTTATTTTTGATGCTTTTTCTTATTTTGAATTTTTTTCATTTTCCTAAAATTCTTATTTTTTCTAAATTTCCTAATTTTTTGTTTACTTTAATTTCCTATATTTTGTGTTTTTCCTAATTTAGGGCCTATTGAGAAAAGAAAGAAAAATAAAGATAAAGGGGGAAAATATTAGGTGTCTACAGTTGGCACTCTTTGTGGCGACGTTTAAAACAAACATTGCCACAAGGAAAAAGAGATACTATTTTTGTTGCTAGGATGACTCTAAAACAACTAAATAACTATCCTAAAATCGATTTATTGGTGATTTAGATGAAAAAAAAGAAACTTGGTCGCACCTCTCTAGACTCACTAACCTAAGTGGGAGTCTCTCTAAGGGATAAGCAATCTTACGCTAGAATTGATCTAAAATTTGGTTGTGCCTCACTAGGCATACTAACTTAAGTAAGAGTGCTTCTTGAGCACTTGCAACCCTAAACTAAGGTTGATCTAAAACCCGGTCATGCCTCACTATGCTTACTAACCTAGGTGAGAGCGTTTATCGAGGACTAGCAACCCTAAACTAAGGACAATCTAAAACCTGGTCATGCCTCACTAAGCTCACTAGGCTCACTAACCTAGGTAGGAGCGTCTCTCGGGGACAAGCAACCCTAAACTGAGATTGATCTAAAACCTAGTCGTGCCTCATTAAACTCATTAACTTAGGTGGGAGCATCCCTCGGGAATTAGCAAGCCTAAACTAAAGTCAATCTCAAAACTAGTCGTGCATCACTAAGCTCACTAACCTAAGTAAGAGTGTCTCTTGGAGACTAGCAACCCTAAACCGGGATTAATCTATAACCTAGCTATGCCTCACTAAGCTTACTAACCAATGCAAGAGCGTCCCTTAGGGACTAGCAACCCTAAATTAGGATTAATCTAAAACCTAGTCAAGCCTCACTAAGCTCATAAACCAAGGCGAGAGTGTCTCTTAAGGACTAGCAACCTTAAATAAGGATTGATCTAAAACTTGGTCATACCTTACAAGCTATACTAACCTAGACAAGAGCATCTCTTGGGGACTAGCAACACTAAACTAGGATCGATCTAAAACCTGGCCATACCTCACTAAATACACTAACCTAAATGAAAGTGTCTCTTGGGGAGTAATAACCCTAAACTAGGATTGATCTAAAAGATAATCGTACTTTATTAGGCTCACTAACCTAGACGGAAGTGTTTCTTAAAGGCTACCAACCCGAATTTGGGATCGTTCATAAACCTGGTTGTACCTCACTAAGCTCACTAACATAGGCAAGTGCGTCTCGTAGGGACTAGTAACCCTAAATTGGGATTGATTTAAAGCCTAGTTGTAGCTCAGTAAGCTCACTAACCTAGGTAGGAGAGTCTCTTTGGGACAAGAAACCTTAAAATGGGGTTGATCTAAAACTTGGTCGTACCTCGCTAGACTCACTAACCTAAAGGTGAGCGTCTCTCAAGGACTAGCAACCTCAGACAAGGATCAATCTAAAACCTAGTTGTGCCTTAATAGGTTGACTAACCTTAGCAAGAGAGTCTTTCGAGTACTAGTAACCTTAAACTAGGATCAATCTAAAGCCTAACCATGCCTTACTAGGCTCACTAACCTAGGTGGGAGCATTTGTCAAGGACTAGCAACCCTAAACTAGGATCAATATAAAACCTGGCCGAACCTCACTAAACTCGCTAACTTAGGTGGGAGCATCTCTTGAGGATTAGCAATACTAAAGTGAGATCAATCTAAAACCTAGTCGTACCTCATTTAGCTTACTAAGTTAGGTGGGAGTATCTCTTAAGGACTAGCAACCCTAAACTAGGGTCGATCTAAAAACTAGTTATACCTCACTAAGCTCACTAACCTAGGCAAGAGCGTCTCTTGGGGACTAGCAATCCTAAAATGGGAGTGATCCAAAACCTGGTAGTTCCTTATAGGCTCACTAACCTAGGTAGGAGCATCTTTTGGGGATAAGCAACCAGAAACTAAGATCGTTCGTACCTTACTAGGCTCACTAACTTAGGCAGGGAGTATCTCTCATAGACTAGCAACATTAAACTAGGATCAATCTATAACTTAGTTGTAACCCATTAAGCTCACTAACCTAGGCAAGAGCGTCTCTCGAGGACCAACAACCCTAAATGGGGATCAATCTAATACTTGGTTGAGCCTTACTAGGCACACTAACCTAGGCGGGAGTACCTTTCGGGGACAAGCAACTCCAAACTAAGATCAATCTAAAACATGGTCGTGCCTCACAAGCTTCGCTAACCTAAATGGGAGCGTCTCTTGGGGACTAGCAACCCTAAACTAGAATTGATCTAAAACTTAGCCATGCCTCATTAGGCTCACTAACCTAGGTGAAAGCATCTCTTGGGAACTAGCAACCTTGTACTAAGATCGATCTAAAACCTAGTCTTCTCACACTTGTCTCATTAACCTAAGCAAAAGCATCTCTAAGGGGCACTAACCCGAAAATGGGATCAATCTAAAACCTAGCCATACCATACTAAGCTTACTAACTTAAGCAGGAGAGTCTCTCAGGTATTAGCAACCCCAAACTAGGATCGATCTAAAACCTAGCCATACCTCACTAAGCACACCAACCTAGGCAGGAGGATCTCCTAATGACTAGCAACCTAAAATAGGGATTGATCTAAAACCTGGTCATACCTCAATAAAATCACATACTTAAGTGGGAGTGTCTCCTAGGTACTAGCAACCTTAAACTAGATCAATCCAAAACCTAGTCGTATCTCACTAGGCTTACTAACGTAGGTGAGAATGTTTCTTAGGGACTAGCAACCCTAAACTAGGGTCGATCTAAAACTTATTCATACCTTACTAAGCTTACTAACCTAGGAGGGATTGTTCCTCGGGAACTAGCAACCCTAAACTAGGATCGATCTAAAACCCGATCGTATCTCACTAAGCTCACTAACCTAGGTGGGAGCATCTCTCGAGGACTACCAACCCTCAACTAGAAACGATGAAAATCCTAGTCATGACTTTGTAATCTCACTAACCTAGTCGGGAAAGTCTCTCGAGGACTAGGAACCCAAAACTAGGGTCGATCTGGCTGTGCCTCCTTAGGCTCACTAACCTAGGCAGGAGTGTCTCTCAAAGATAAGCAACTAGAAATTAGGATTGTTCTAAAACCTGGTCATGCCTCACTAAGCTTACTAACCTAGGTGGTGTCTCTCATGGTTTAGCAACCTTAAACTGGGGTCGATTTAAAACTTATTCGTGCCTCACTAAGCTTACTAATGTAGGTACGGAGCGTCTCACATGGACTAGCAACCCTAAACTAAGATGGATCTATAACCCGGTTGTACCCCACTAGGGTCAATAACCTAAGCGGGAGCATCTCTCGGGGACTAGCAACCCTAAACTAGGATCAATCTAAAACCCGATTGAGTCTCATTAGGTTCACTAACTTAGGCAAGAACATCTTTCAGGGACTAGTAACCCTAAATAGGGATCGATCTAAAACTTGGTCATACTTCATAAGCCTCACTAACCTAGGCTGGAGCATTTCTTAGGAACTACCAACCATAAAGTAAGATTGATCTTAAACCTGGCCACACCTTACTAGGCTCACTAACATAGGCAAGAACGTCTCTTGTAGACTAGCAACCCTAAATTAGGATTAATCTAAAACCTAGTCGTACCTTACTTAACTCGCTGACTTAGGCGGGAGCACCTCTAAGGGGCTACCAACTAGAATCTAAGATCAATCTAAAAACCGGTCGTTCCTCGCTAGCTCACTAACATAGGCGGGAGCATCTCTCTAGGTTTAGTAACCTAAATTAGGATCGATCAAAAACCTGTCTGTATCTCACTAGGCTTACAAACCTAGGTAGGAGCGTCTCTCTAGGTTTAGCAACCCTAAATTAGGAACGATCAAAAACCTATCCATACCTTACTAGGCTCACTAACCTAAGCGGAAGTGTCTCTTAGAGACTAACAACACTAAATTAAGATCGATCTAAAACCTAGTCATAGCTCATTAGGCTCACTAACTAGGTAGGAGCATCTCTCGGGAACTACCAACCCAAAACAAAGGTCGATCTAAAACTTAGTCATACTTTACTCAGCTAACTAACATAGGGGGGAGAATCTCTAGAGGACTAGCAACCCTAAACTACAATTGATCTTAAACCTAGTCGTACCTCATTAGGCTCATTAACCTAGGCTGGAGCATCTCTTAAGGACTAGTAACTTTAAACTAGGATCAATATAAATCCTAATCGTACCTCACTAAGCTCACTAACCTAGGCAGGTGTATCTCTCGAGGACTAGCAACCGTAAATTGGGATCGATATAAAATCTAGTCATGCCTTATTAGACTCTCTAACTTAGGTGGGAGTGTCGCTTAAGGACTAGCAACCTTATACTGAGATTGATCTAAAAGCTGGTCATACCACACTAAGCTTAATAACCTAGGCGAGAACATCTCTATAGGGTAATCAACCTGAAACTAGGATCGATCTAAAACTTGGCCATGGCTCACTATGCTCACTAACCTAGGTAGGAGAGTCTTTCAGGTATTAGCAACCCTAAACTATGATTGATTTAAAACCTGACCGTATCTCACTAGGCTCACTATCCTAGGCAAGAGCGTTTCCTAAGGACTAGCAACCTTAAATAGGGATTAATCTAAAACCTGGTGGTGCCTCAATAAAATCACATACATTAGTGAGAGCGTCTCTTAGGTACTAACAACCCTAAATTAGATCGATCCAACACTTGCTTTTGCATTACTAGGCTCATTAACCTAAGCAGGAGTGTTTCTCGAGAACTAGCAATCCTAAACTAGGGTCAATCTAAAACCTGTTTGTACCTCACTTAGCTCACTAACCTAGGCAGGACCATCCCTCGGGGACTAACAACCCTAATCTAGGATCGATCTAAAACCTAATCGTGCCTCACTAAGCTCATCAACCTAGGTGGGAGTATCTCTCAAGGACTAGCAACCCTCAACTAAGATCGATGTAAAACCTGGTTGTGACTCAGTAGGCTTAATAACCTAGTTAGGAGAGTCCCTCGGGGACTAGCAACCCTAAACTAGGGTCGATCTAAAACCTGGTCATACCTCACTGAGCTCACTAACCTAGGTAGGAACGTCTCTCGAAGATGAGCAACCCTAAACTTAGATCAATCTAAAACTTGGTCATACCTCACTAGGCTTACTAACCTAGGTAGGAGCATCTCTCTAGGACTAGCAACTAGAAACTAAGATTGCTCTAAAACCTAGTCTACCTCACAAGGCACATTAACTTAAGCGGGTAGCATCTCTCATGGACTAGCAACCCTAAACTAGGATTAACCTATAACCTGGTCATACCCCACCAAGCTCACTAACATAGGAGGGAGCATCTCTCGAAAACTACAACCTTTAATTGGGGTAAATCTAAAACCTAGTCTAGCCTCACTGGGCTTACTAACCTAGGTGGGAGTGCCTTCAAGGGCTACCAACCCGAATCTAGGATCGATCTAAAATTCGACCGTGCCTCACTAAGCTCACTAACCTAGGTGGGAACGTCTCTCGAGGACTAGCAACCTTAAACGGAGATCAATCTAAAACCTTATCGAACCACCTTAAGCTTGTTAACCTAGGCGGAAGTGTCTCTCGGGGACTAGCAACCCCAAATTAGGATCGATCTAAAACCTAGTCGTACCTCACATGCCTCACTAACCTCGACGGGAGCATCTCTTGAGGACTAGCAACCTTAAACTAAGATCGATCAAAAACCTGGCCGTACCTCACTAGGCTCACTAGCCTAGGCAAGAGCATCTCTCGGGGACTAACAACCCTAAACTAGGATCGATCTAAAAGCTAGTCATGCCTTACTAAGCTCACTAACTTAGGCAGGAGCATTTGTCGAGGATTAGCAACTCTAAACTAGGGTCAATCTTAAACCTTGTCATGCCTCACTAGGCTCACTAACCTAGGCGGGAGCATCTCTTAAGGACAAGCAACCCTAAATTGGAATTGATCTAAAACCTAATTATGCCTCACTAAGCTCACTAACTTAAGCGGAAGTATCTCTCGAGGATTAGCAACCCTAAACTAGGATCAATATAAAACCTGGTTGTACCTCACTAGGCTCACTAACCTAGGCGGGTGTATCACTCGGGGACTAGGAACCCTAAACTAGGATCAATCTCAAACCTGGTCGTACCTTATTAGGCTCTCTAACCTAGGTGAGAGCGTCTCTTAGGGACTAGCAACCTTATATTAGGATTGATGTAAAACCTTGTCATACCACACTAGGCTCAATAACCTTGGCGAAAGCATCTCTAGAGGGCTACCAACCCGAAACTGGGATCGATCTAAAACATGGCCATGGCTCATTATGTTCACTAACCTTAGCAGGAAAGTCTCTCAGGTACTAGCAATTGTAAACTGTGATCAATTTAAAACCTGGTCGTACTTCACTTAGTACACTAACCTAAGTGGGAGCATCTCCTAAGGACTAGTAACCTTAAATAGAAATCGATCTAAAACTTGGTTGTACCTTAATAGAATCACATACATAGGCGGGAGTGTCTCTCGAGTACTAATAACCCTAAATTGAATTGATCCAATACCTGCTTATACCTCACTAGGCATACTAAACTAAGCGGGAGTGTTTCTCGAATACTAACAACCCTAAACTAGGGTTAATTTAAAACTTGTTCATACCTCACTTGGCTTACTAACCTAAGCAAGACCGTCCCTTGTAGACTAGCAACCCTAATCTGAGATCGATCTAAAACCTGATCGTGTCTCATTAGGCTCACTAACCTAAGTAGAAGCATCTATCAAGGACTAGTAACCCTCAATTAAGATTGATGTAAAACCTGATCGTGACTCAATAGGCTCATTAACATAGGTGGGAGAGTCTCTCGAGGACTAGCAACCCTATATTGAGGTCAATCTAAAACCTGGTCTTACCTCACTAAGCTCACTAACCTAAGCAAGAGCGTCTCTCGGGAACTAGTAACCTTAAACTTGGATTGATCTAAAACTTGGTCATGCCTCACTAAGCTCACTAACTTAGGTGGGAGCATCTCCTAGGGACTAGCAACCAGAAACTAGGATCCTTCTAAAACTTGGTCTACCTCATTAGGCTCATTAACTTAAGCGAGGAGCATCTCTCATGGACTAACAACACTAAACTGGGATCGATCTATAATCTGGTCGTGATGTACTAGGCTCACTTACCTAGGAAAGAACGTCTCCTATGGACCAGCAACCTTAAACTGCAATCAATCTAAAACCTGGTTGAGCCTTACTTGGCTCATTAACCTAGGTGGAGCATCTCTTGGGGAATAGCAACCATAAACTAGCATCGATCTAAAACCTGGCCGTGTCTCACTGGGCTCACTAACCTATGTAGGAGCATTTCTCTAGGACTAGCAACCCTAAAATGGGGTCAATCTAAAACCAGTTCGTGCCTCAATAGGCTTACTAACCTAAGCGGGACCATCCCTCGAGGACTAGCAACTCTAATTTGAGGTTGATCTAAAACCTGATCGTAACTCACTGGGCTTGCTAACCTAGGTAGGAGCATCTCTCAGGGACAAGTAACCCTCAACTAAGGTCGATGTAAAAATTAGTTGTCACTTAGTAAGCTCACTAACCTAGGCGGGAGAGTCTATCGAGGATTAGCAACCCTAAACTGGGGTTGATCTAAAACCTAGCCATGCCTCACTAGGCTTACTAACCTAAGCAGGGGCGTCTCTCGGAGACTAGCATACCTAAACTTAGATTGATCTAAAACCTAGCCGTACCTCATTAGGCTCACTAAGCTAGGTGGGAGTATCTCTCGAGGACTAGCAACCAAAAACTAAGATTGTTCTAAAACCTAGTCATGCTTTATTAAGCTCATTAACCTAAGTGGGGAGCATTTCTCATGGACTAGCAACCTTAAATTGAGATCAATCTATAACCTGGTTGTACCTTACTAGGCTTACTAACGTAAGAGGGAGCATCTCTCGAGGACTAGAAGCCTAAACTGGGATCAATCTAAAACCTGGTCAAGCTTCACTAGGCTTACTAACCTAAGTGAGAGTATCTTTCGAGGACTAGCAACCCTAAATTGGGACTGATCTAAAACTTGCTCATACCTCACAAGCCTCACTAACCAAGGCGGGAGCATCTCTGGAAGACTACCAACGATAAATTAAGATCGATCTAAAACCTAGCTGTGCCTCACTAAGCTCATTAACTTAGGCAGGAGCGTCTCTTGGGGACTAACAGCCCTAATTTGGGATCAATCTAAAACCTTGTCATGCCTTACTAGGCTTACTAACCTGGGTGGGAGCGCCTCTTAGGAGCTACCAACCTGAATCTGGGATTGATCTAAAACTCGAATGCACCTCACTAGGCTCACTAACATATACGGGAGCATCTCTCAAGGTCTAGCAACCCAAAATTATGATCGATCAAAAACCTAGCCATACCTCGTTAGGCCTATTAACCTAGGCTAGATCGTCTCTTGGAGACTAGCAACACTAAATTAGGATCAATCTAAAACCTGGTAGTGCCTCATTAGGCCCATTAGGCTAGGTGGGAGTGTCTTCGAGAAACTACCAACCCAAGACTATAGTCGATCTAATACCTAGCCATGCCTTATTAGGCTCACTAACATAGGGGGGAGCATCTCTTGGGAACTAGCAACCTTAAACTACAATCGATCTAAAACCTTGTCGTACCTCACTAGGCTCACTAACTACAGTAGGAGCATCTCTTGGGGACTTGCAACCTTAAACTGGGAATGATCAATAACCTGGTCATGCCCCATTCGACTCACTAACCTAGGAGAGAGTGTCTCTTGGGGACTAGTAACCCTATACTGGGATCAATCTAAAACCTTGTCAAGCCTCACTAAGCTTACTAACCTAGGTAGGAGTATCTCTCGAAGACTAGCAACCCTAAACTAGGATCGATCTAAAACTTGGTCATGCCTCATAAGCCTCACTAACCAAAGCAGAAGCGTCTCTTGAGGCCTACCAATGATAAACTAGGATCAATCTAAAATCTAGCCATGCCTCATTAGGATTACTAACCTAAGCAGGATCGTCTTTTAGGGACTAATAACCCCAATCTAGGATCGATCTAAAACCTAGTCGTACCTTACTAGGCTCACTAACTTAGACGACAACACTTCTCAGGAGCTACCAACTCGAATTTGAGATCGAACTAAAACCTGACTGTACCTCACTAAGCTTACTAACATATGTGTGAGCATCTCTCGATGTCTCACAACCCAAAATTATGATCAATAAAAAACCGGGCCGTACCTCACTAAGCCTACTAACATAAGCTGAATCATCTTTCAAAGACTAGGAACACTAAATTGGGATCAATCTAAAACCTAGTCATGCCTCATTGAGCATACTAAGCTAGACGGGAGCATCTCTTAGGAACTACTAACCCAAAACTATAATCGATCTAATACCTGGCTATGCTTCACTAGGCTCACTAACATAGGGGGAAGCGTCTCTCGGGGACTAGCAACCCTAAACTACAATCGATCTAAAGCTTAGTCGTATCTTAATAAGCCTACTAACCTAAGTGAAAGCATCTCTCGGAGACTTACAACCCTAAATTAGTATCTTAATAAGCCTATTAACCTGGTCATACCCAACTAAGTTCACTAACCTAAGAGAGAACATCTCTTGGGGACCAGCAACCCTATATTGGGATCAATCTAAAACCTGGTTGAGCCTCAATAAGCTCGCTAACCTAAGCGGGAGCGTCTGTCGGGAACTAGCAACCCTAAATTGGGATCGATCTAAAACTTGGTCATACCTAATAAGCCTCAATAACTAAGGTAGGAGCGTCTCTCGAGGACAAGCAACTATAAACTAAGACCGATCTAAAACCTGGTTGTACTTCACTAGGCTTACTAACTTAGGTGGGAGTGTTTCTCGGGGACTAAGAACCTTAAACTAGGGTTAATCTAAAACCTGTTCGCACCTCACTAGGCTCATTAACCTTGGCGAGACCATCCCTCAGGGGCTAGTAACCCTAATCTAGGATCGATCTAAAACTTAATCGTATCTCAGTAGGCTCACTAACCTAAGCGAGAGCATCTCTTAAGGACTAGTAACTCTTAATTAGGATCGATTTAAAACCTGGTCGTGGCTCAATAAGCTCACTAACCTAGGCGGGATAGTCTATAGGGGACTAATAACCCTAAACAGGGGTTGATCTAAAACCTGGCCATATCTCACTAGGCTCATTAACCTAGGCAAGAGCATCTCTTGGGGACTAGCATTCTTAAACTTAGATCGATTTAAAACCTAGTTGTGCTTCACCAAGCTCACTAACCTAACTGAGAGTATCTCTCGAGGACTAGCAACTAGAAAATAGGATCTTTCTAAAACCTGGTCATGCCTCATTAAGCTCATTAACCTAGGCGGGGAGCATCTGTCATAGACTAGTAACCCTAAATTGGGATCAATTTATAACCTGGTCAAGCCTCACCAAGCTCACTAACCAAGGCGAGAGCATCTCTCGGAGACTAACAACCCCGATCTAGGATCGATCTAAAACCTACTCGTGTCTTACTAGGCTCACTAACTTCAGCGGGAATGCCTCTTAGGGGTTACCAACCTGAGTCTTTAATCAATCTAAAACTCAACTGTACCTCACCAAGTTCACTAACATATGTGGAGAATCACTCGAGGTCTAATAACCCATCGATCAAAAACTTAGCCATACCTCACTAGGCCTACTAACCTAGGCAAGATAATCTCTCAGAGACTAGCAATACTAAACTATGATCAATCTAAATCCTGATTATACCTCATCAGGCTCACTAACCTAGGTGGGAGCATCTCTCGGGAACTACCAACTCAAAACTATAGTTGATCTAATACTTGGCCATGACTCATAGGCTTACAAACATAGGGGGGAGTAACTTTCGAGGACTAGCAACCCTAAACTAAAATAGATCTAAAACCTAGTCGTACCTCATTAGGCTCACTAACCAAGGTAGGAACATCTCTCAAGGACTTGTAACCCTAAACCAAGATCTATATAAAACCTAGTCATGCCTCACTAGGGTCATTGACTCAGGCGGGTGTATCTCTCAGGGACTAACAACCCTAAACTAGGAACGATCTAAAACTTGGTTATGCCTCTCTATGCTCTCTAACTTAGGTGGAAGCATCTCTTAGGGACTAGCAACCCTATACTAGGATCGACTTAAAACCTGGTTGTACTATAGTAAGCTCACTAACTAAGGCAAGAGCATCTCTAAAGGGTTACCAACCCGAAACTAAGATCAATCTAAAACCTAGCCATGCCTCATTAGGCTTACTTACCTAGGTAGGAAAGTCACTTAGGTACTAACAACCCTAAATTGGGATTGATTAGAAACCTTGCCATGCTTCACTAGGCTCATGAACCTAGGCAAAAGCGTCTGCTAGGGACTAGCAACCCTAAACAGGGATAGATCTAAAACCTGGTTATGCACTAATAGAATCACATACATAGGTAGGAGTGTCTCTCTAATACCAGCAACCCTAAACTAGATTGATCCAAAACCTGCTCGTACCTTACTAAGCTACCTAACCTAAGTAGGAGCATTTATCGAGGACTAGCAACCCTAAACTGGGGTTGATCTAATACCTATTTGTGCCTCACTAGGCTCACTAAACTAAGCGGGACCGCCCTTTGAGGATTAGCAATCTTAATATAGGATCGATATAAAACTTGATCGTATCTTACTAGGCTCACTAACTTAGCCAAGAGCATCTCCCGGGGACATACAACCCTCAACTAGGATCAATATAAAACCTGTTTGTCACTCAGTAAGCTCACTAACCTAAGTAGGAGAGTCTTTATGGGTCTAGCATCCATAAGTAATGATTGATCTAAAACCTAAACGTACCTCACTAAGCTCACTAACCTAAACAGGATCGTCTCTCGGGGACTAGCAACCCTAAACTTAGATTGATATAAAACCTAGTCATGCCTCACTAGGCTCACTAATCTAGGTGGGAGCATCTCTCGTAGACTAAAAACCAGAAACTAGGATCTTTCTAAAACTTGGTTATGCCTCCTTAAGCTCACTAACCTAGGCGGGGAGCATCTTTCTAAGACTAGTAACCCTAAACTAGGGTTGAACTAAAAACTATTTATATTGCACTTGGCCCATTAACCTAGGTTAAGGTGTCTCTCAAGGACTAGCAAGCATAAACACAAATCGATCTAAAACCTGTTCGTACCTCACCAAGCTTACAAACCTAAGCGAGAGCGTCTTTTAGGGACTTAGAACCTTAAACTAATGTAGATCTAAAACCTGGTCATGCCTCAGTAGGTTCACTAACCGAAGTAGGAGCGCCTCTTAGAGACTAGCAACCTTAAACTGGGATCGATCTAAAACTTGGCTATACCTCACTAAGCTTACTAACCCAAGTGGAAGCGTCTCTTAGGGACTAGCAACCATAAACTAGGATTGATCTAAAGCCTGGTCGTACCTCATAAGGCTCACTAACTTAAGCGAAGGCATCTTTCAAGGACTAATAACCCTATATTAGGATAGATCTAAAACCTGGATGTGCCTCACTTGACTAACTAAATTGGGCGGGAGCGTCTCACGAGGATTAGCAACCTTAAACTCGGTTCGATCAAAAAACTAGTCATACCTCATTAGGCTCACTAACTTATGTAGGAGTATCTCTCAAGAACTAGCAACCCTAAACTAGGATTGATCTAAAACTTGGTTGTACCTCTCTAGTCTTACTAACCCAAGTGAGAGCATCTCTTAGGGACTAGCAACCATATACTCAGATCAATCTAAAGCTTGGTTGTACCTCACAAGGCTCACTGACCTAGGCAAGAGTGTCTCTTGGGGACTAGCAATCTAAATTGGGATCGATCTAAACCCTTGTCGTGCCTCATAAGGCTAACTAAAATTAGTCGAAATGTCTCAAGAAGACTAGCAACCCTAAACTCAGGTCAATCTAAAAACTAGTCATCCCTAACTAGGCTCACTAACCTAAGTAGGAGCATCTCTAAGGGACAAGCACCCTAAAATGGGAGCAATATAAACCCTGGTCATACCTTACTAGGCTCAATAAACTAGGTGAATGCATTTCTCGATGAGTAGCAACATTAAATTAGGATCGATCTAAAACCTTATCGTGCCTCACTAAGCTCACTAACCTAGGCAGAAGTGTCTCCTAGAGACTAGCAGCCGTAAACATAGATATATCTAAAACCTAGTCGTACCTCATTAGGCTCATTAACCTAGGCGGGAGCATCTCTTGGAGATTAACAACTTTAAATAAGGATCGATCTAAAATTAGGCCCTTCCTTACTAGGCTCACTTACCTAAGCAAGAGCGTTTCTCGAAGTCCAACAACCCTAAATTAGGATAAATCTAAGACCTATTCATACCTCACTAGGCTTACTAACCTAGGGAGGAGCATCTCTTAGTGAATAGCAACCCTAATTTGGGATTAATCTAAAACTTGGTTACGCCTCACTAAGTTAACTAACTTAGGGGGAAGCATCTCTCGAGGATTAGTAACCCTAATCTAGGATCGATCTAAAACCTGGTCGTACCTCACTAACATAGGCGAAAGCGTCTCTCAGGGACTAATAACCCTAAATTGGGATTGATATAAAACCTAGTCATGTATAACTAGGCTCACTAATCTAAGGAAGAACGTCCCTCAAGGATTAGTAACCCTAAACTAAGACCGATCTAAAACTTAGTTGTGCCACAATAGGCTTACTAACCTTGGCAGGAGTATCTCTTGTAGACTCGTAACCCTAAATTGGGATCGATCTAAAAGATGGTTGTACTTCCCTAAGCTCACTAACCTAGGTGGGAGCATGTCTCAGAGGCTAGCAACCCTAAAGTTAGATCAAAGTAAAACCTGGTTGTACCTCCCTAGGCTCATTAACTTAGGTAGGAGCATTTCGTAGGGACTAGCAACCCTAAACTAGGATCGATCTAAATCCTAGTCGAGCCTTACTTAGCTCACTTAGTTGGGCAAGAGCATCTCTCATGGAGTAACAACACCAAACTGGGTTCGATCTAAAAACAATTCGTACCTCACCAGGATACGTACTTAGTTAGGAACGTCTTTCGGTAACAAGCAACCTTATAATAGGAGCGATCTAAAACCTGATCGTACCTCACTAGGCTCATTAACCTAGGTGGGAACGTCTCTTGGGGACTAGTAACCATAAACTAGGGTTAATATAAAACATGGTCATGCCTCACTATTGTCACTAACCTAGGAGGGAGCATCTCTTGAGGACTAGCAACCCTAAACAAGGATTGATTGAAAACCTGGTCGTGCCTTACTAGGCTCACTAACTTAGGCAGTAGTGTCCTTTGGGGACTAGGAAACCTAAACTAGGATTGATCTAAACCCTACTAATGCCTCACTAGGCTTACTGACCTAAGTAAGAGCATCTCTCGGGGACTAGCAACCATAAACTAGGATCAATCTAAAACCTGGCCATACCTTACTAGGCTTACTAACCTAGACGAGAGCATCTCTTAGGGACTAACAACCCTAAACTAGGGTCAATCTAAAAACTAGTCGTACTTCACTAGGCTCACTAACTTAGGTAGGAGCGTCTCTCGAAGACTAGTAACCATAAAATGGGAGCAATCTAAAACCTAGTCATGTCTCAATAGGCTCACTAACCTAGGTGTGAAAGTCTCCCAAGGACTAACAAACCTAAATTGGGATCATTCTAAAACTTGGTTGTATCTCATTAGGCTCACTACTCTAGATAGGAGCATCGGGGACTACCAACCCTAAACTAGGGCCAATCTAAAAACTAATCGTACGTCACTAGGCTCACTAGCCTAGGTGGGAGCATCTCTTTAAGACTAGCAAACGTAATACAAGAGCGATCTAAAACCTGGTCGTACCTCAATAGGGTCACTAACCTAGGAGTGAGCATCTCTCGAGGACAAGCAACCCTAAACAAGGATTGATCTAATACCTGGACATGCTTTACTAGGCATACTAACCTAGGCAATAATGTGTTTCGGGGAATAGAAACCATAAACTAGGATTGATCTATGTCCTAATCATGCCCTATTAAGCTCACTAACCTAAGTGAGAGCATCTCTTGGGGACTAGCAACCCTAAACTAGGACTGATAAAAAACTTAGTCGTACCTCACTAGGTTCCTTAACTTAGGTGGGAACGTCTCATAGAGACTAACAACCCTAAATTAGGATTGATCTGAAACCTAGTCGTGCCTCATTAACCTAAGCGGGAGTGTCTCTTAGAGATTAGCAACCCTAATCTATGATTGATCTAAAATGTTGTCATGCCTCACTAGGCTCATTAACCGAGGAGGGAGCATCTCTCGAAGACTAACAATCCTAATATAAGATCAATCTAAAACTTAGTCGTGCCACACTAGTCTCACTAACCACGATGAGAGCATCTCTTTGGAACTAGCGACCTTAAACTAAGAATGATCTAAAACCTAATCATACCACACTAGGTTCACTAACTTAGATGGGAGCGTCTCTCAGGGACTAGCAACCCTAATCTAGGATCGATCTAAAGCATGCTTGTGCTTCACTAAGTTAACCAACCTAGGTGGGAACGTGTCTTGGGGACTAATAACCATAAACTTGGATCAATCTAAAACCTAGTCGTACCTCACTATGCTCACTGACCTAGGCAAAAGCGTCTATCGGGGACTAGTAACCCTAAATTGGGATTGATCTAAAACTTAGTCGTGCCTCATTAAGCTAACTAACCTAGGTGGGAGCATCTCTCAAAGATTAATAACCTTAAATTGCGATCAATCTAAAACCCAGCTGTGCATCATTAGGCTTACTAACCTAAAGAGGAGTGTCCCTTTGAGACTAACAACCCTAATTTGGGATCAATTTAAAAGCTGGTCATGCCTCACTAAGCTCACTAACCTAGGTGGAAGCGTCTCTCGGGAACTAGCAACCCTTAATTAGGATCGATCTAAAACCTGGTCATGCCTCATTAGGTTCACTAACCTAGGTGGAAGCGACTTTCATTGTCTAACAAACCCAAACTGTAATTAATCTAAAAACTGGTCAAGTCTCATTATGCTCACTAACCTAAGCAAGAGTATCTCTCAAGGATTAGCAACCCTAAAATGGGATCAATCTAAAGCCTTGTTGTACCCCACTGCTTTCACTAACCTAGGTAGGAGTGTCTCTCGGAGACTAACTACCCTAAATTGGGATCGATCCAAAACCTAGTCATGCATCACTAGGCTTACTAACCTCAGCGGGAGTGCCTATGGGGGCCTAATAACCATAAATTAGGGTCAATCCCAAACCTAGTCATGCCTTATTAGGCTCACTAACATAAGGGGGGAATGTCTCTCGAAGACTACCAACCCTAATTTGGGTGCGATTTGAAACCTGATCGTGCTTCACTAAGCTTACTAACCTAAGCGAAAACGTCTCTCAGGGGCTAGCAACCTTAAAATGGGACCAATCTAAAACTTAGTTATGTCTCATTAGGTTCACTAACCTAGGTGGAAGCGTCTCTCGGGGACTAGCAACCCTAATCTTAGATCGATTTAAAACCTAGTCATACCTCACTTGGCTCATGAACCTATAACTTAGGTGGAAGCATCTCTTGAGGACTGGCAACCTTAAATTAAGATCGATCCAAAATATGGTTGTACCTCACTAGGTTCCCAAACATAGGCAAAAGCGAGTCTCGAGGGCTAGCAACCCTAAACTTGGATCGAACTAAAACCTGGTTGTACTTTACTAAGCTCACCAACTTAGGTGAGAGCATCTCTTTGGGACTAGCAACACTAAATTAGGATTGATCTAAAACCTAGTTGAGCCTTACATAGCTTACTAAGTTAAGCTGGAGCATCTCTCGAGAACTAGTAACCCCAAACTGTAATTAATATAAAACCTGGTGATGCCTTACTACGCTCACTAACATAAGGAGAGGCATCGATCGGAGAGTAGCAACCCTAATTTGGGAGTGATTTGAAACCTAGTCGTGCCTTACTAAGCTCACTAACCTAGGTGGGTCCATCTCTCGAGGACTAGCAACCCTAAATAGGGACCGATCTAAAACTTAAGCATGCTTTACTAGGCTCACTAACCTAGGTGGTAGTGTGTTTTAGGGATTGGGAATCCTAAACTAAGATAGATCTAAATTTTAGTCATGCCTCAGTAAGCTCACTAACCTAAGTGAGAGAGTCTCTCAAGGACTAGCAACCCTAAACTAGGTTTGATATAAAACCTAGCCATACTACACTATACTCCCTAACCTAGGTGAAAGTGTCTCACGAAGACTAACAACCCTAAATTAGGATCGATCTAAAACATCATCATACCTTATTAAGCTCACTAGCCTAAGGGGGTATGTCTCTTGGGGACTAAAACCCCAAACTTGGATCGATAAAGAACCTAGTCGTGCCTCACTAAGCTTACTAACTTAGGAGGGAGCATCTCTCAAGCACTAGCATCCCTAATCTACAATCGATCTAAAACCTAGTCATGCCATACTAGGCTTATTAACTTAGGTGGGAGCACCTCTTTGGGACTAGCAACCTTAAACTAGGATCGATATAAAACCTATTTGTGTCACACTAGGCTTACTAATCTAGGCAGGTGCATCCCTCAAGGACTAAGAACCTTAAACTAGGATCGATCCAAAACATCGTTGTGTTACATTAAGCTCACTAACCTAGGAAAGAGCATCTCTTAGGGACTAGTAACCCTAAATTAGCATTGATCTAGAACATAGTCGTGCTTCACTAGGCTCACTAACCTAAGCAGGAGCGTGTCTCGAGGACTAACAACCGTAAACATGGATCAATCTAAAACCTGGTTGTGCCTTACTAGGCTCACTAACCTAGGCATGAGCATCTTTCAGGGACTAGCAACCCTAAACTAGGATCGATCTAAAACTTGGCCGTGCCTTACTAGGCTCATAAACGTAGGTTGCTGCATCCCTCGGGAACTAGTAACCTTAAATTGGGATTGAACTAAAACCTAGTTGTACCTCACTAAGCTCACAAACTTAAGCGAGAGCATCCCTTGAAGACTAACAACCCTAAATTGGGATCAATTTAAAACCAACTCATTCCTCACTAGGCTCACTAACCAAAGGGAGGTGTCTTTCAGGGACTAGCAACCCTAATTTAAGATCGATTTAAAACGTCATCGTGCCTTACTAGGCTCACTAACCTAGGTAGGAGCATCTTTTGGGAACTAATAACCCTTAACTTGGATCGATCTAAAACCTGGTCGTACTTCATTAGGCCTACTAACCTAAAGTGACTTTCAGGGTCTAGCAACCCCAAATTGTAATCGATCTAAAAACTGGTCAAGCACCATTATGCGCACTAACCTAGGTAGGAACGTCTCTTAAGGACTAACAACCTTAAAATGGGATCGATGTAAAGCTTAGCCGTACCTCACTAAGGTCACAGACCTAGGTGAGAGTGTCTCTCAGAGACTAATAACTTAAAATTACGATCGATTAAAAACTTAGTCGTACCACATAAAGCTCACTAACTTAGGTAGGAGTGTCTATGGGAGACTAACAACCCTAAACTAGGATTGATCTCACTCCTAGTCATGCCTTATTTAGCTCACAAACATAGGGGAAAGCATCTCTTAGGGACTAGCAACCCTAATTTGGGAGTGATTTGAAACCTAGTCGTACCTTCCTAGGCTCACTAACCTAAGCGAGAGCGTCATTTATAAACTAGCAACCTTAAAATGGAAGTGATCTAAAACTTGGTCGTACCATAATAAGCTCCCTAACCTAGGTGAGAGCATCTCTCAAGGACTAGCAACCCGAAACTAGGATAGATGTAAAACTTGGTCGTGCCTCACTAGGCTCACATATGTCAGCTATTGCGTTCCTTAGGAACTAGCAACCTTAAATTGGGATTGATAAAAAACCTAGCCATACCTCATTAGGCTCCTTAACTTAGGTAGGAGCATCTCTCGGAGACTAACAACCCTAAATTGGGATCGATCAAAAACATAGTCGTGCTTCACTAGACTCATTAGCTTAGGGGGTATGTCTCTCGAGGACTAGCAACCCTAATCCGAGATCAATCTAAAACTTGATCGTGCCTCACAAGGCTCACCAACCTAGGGGAGAGCATCCCTCGGGGACTAGCAACCCTACTCTAAGATCAATCAAAAACTTAGGCGTGCTACACTAGGCTCACTAACCTATGTAGGAGCGTCTCTTGAGGACTTGAAACCCTAAATTGGGGTCGAACTAAAACCTAATTATATCTTACTAGGCTCACTAATCTAAGTGAGTATGTACTTTGGGGACTAGCAGCCTTAAGCTGAGACCAATCTAAAACCTGGTTGTGCTATACTAGGCTCACTAACCTAAGCAGGAGAGTCTCTTGGCGACTAGCAACCCTAAACTTGGATCAATCTAAAACATAGTCGTGCCTTACTAGGCTTACTAACCTAAGCAGGAGCATGTCTCGGGGATGAACAACAATAAACTTAAGTCAATCTAAAACCTGGTTGTACCTCACGAGGCTTATTAACTTAGTCAAGAGCATTTCTCAAAGACTAGTAACGCTAAATTGGGATCAATCTAAAAGATGGTCGTGCCTTAGTAGGCATACTAACCTAGACGAAAGCGTGTCTCAAAGACTAGTAATTGTAAACTTGGATATATTTGAAACCTAGTCGTGCCTCATTAGGCTCACTAACCTAGGCGAGAGTATCTCTCAGGGACTAGTAACCTTAAACTAGGATCAATCTAAAACCTAATCGTACTTTACTAGACTCACTAACCTAAGCAAGAGCATCTTCCAAGGATGAGGTACCATAAATTAGGATCGATCTAAAACCTGTTCGTACCTCAGTAGGCTTACTAACCTAGGTAAGAGCGTCTCTCAAGGACTAACAACAATAAATCTAAGATAGATCTAAAAGCTGGTCGTACCTTACTAGGCTCATTAACCATGGTGGGAGAGTCTCTTAAGGATTGGTAACCCTAAACAGTGATCGATCTAAAACCTGATCTTACTTTATTAGGCTTACTAACCTAGGTGGTTATGTGTTTTGGGGCCTAGGAATCCTAAACTAGGATTGATCTAAATCCTGGTCATGTCTCACTAGGCTCACTAACCTAAGGGGGTGTATCTCTCAGAGACTAACAACCTAGGGGCATGTATCTCTCGAGGGCTAGCAACCCTAATATAGGATCAATCTAAAACCTAGTCATGCCTCACTAGGCTCACTAACCTAGGGGGGAGTAGCTCTTAGTGACTACTAATCCTAAACTAGGAACGATCTAAAACCTACTCGTGCAACACTAAGCTCACTAACCTTGATGGGAGTGACTCTTAAGGACTAGCAACCCTAAATTGGGATCAATCAAAAACCTAATCATGCTACACTAAGCTCATTAACCTAGGCAGAAGCATCTTTCGGGAACTAGCAACTCTAAACTAGGATTGATCTAAAAGATGGTTGTGCTTCATTAGACTCACTAACCTAGGCGGAAGCGTCTCTTAAGGACTAGCAACCATTAACATAGATATATATAAAACTTGGTCATACCTCATTTGGCTCACTAACCAAGGCGGGAGCATCTCTAGGGGACTACTAACCCTAAACTAGGATTGATCTAAAGCTTAGTCATGCTTTACTAGGCTCGCTAACCTAAGCTAGAGCATCTCGTGGGGACTAGTAAACATAAGCTAGGATGGATCTAAAACCTAGTCGTACTTTACTAGGCTCTCTAGCTTAAGTGGGAGTGTCTTTCGGGAACTAACAACCCTAAACTGAGATTGATCTAAAACCTGGTCGTACCTCACTAGACTCACTAACCTTGGCGAGAACATCTCTTAGGGACTGGAAACCCTATACAACGATTGATCTAAAACCTGGTCCTGCTTTACTAAGCTCACTAACATAGGCAGATGTGTGTTTTGGGGACTAGGAACCCTAAACTAGGATGGGTTTAAATCCTGGTTAGGCCTCACTAGACTCACTAACCTAAGGGGGTGTATCTCTTGGAGACTAACAACCCAAAACTATGATTTATCTAAAACCTAGTCGTACCTCACTAAGTTCATTAACCTAGGGGGGAGCATCTCTCGAGGGCAAGCAATCCAAATATAGGATCGATCTAAAACCTAGTCATGCCTCATTAGGCTTAATAACCTAGGGGGTGAGCATCTCTTAAGGACTAGCAACCCAAAACTAAGATCGATATAAAACCTTATCATGCTAAACTAAGCTCACTAACCTAGGCGAGAGCATCTTTCGGGGACTAGCAACCTTAAATTGAGATCGATTTAAAAGATGGTCGTACCTCACTAGGCTTACCAACCTAGGTGGGAGCATGCGTTGGGGACTAGCAACCATAAACTTAGATATATCTATTACTTAGTCGTATCTTATAAGGCTCACTAACCAAAGTGGAAGCGTCTTTCTAGGACTAACATCCCTAATCTATAATTGATCTAAAACCTAATCATGCCTCATTAAGCTCACTAATGTAAGTAGGCGCGTCTGTCGGGGACTAGCATCCTTAAAATTAGATCGATCTAAAACCTAGTCATTCCTCACTTGGCTCACTAAGTTTGGCAGGAGCGTCTCTCTAAGTCTAGCCACCCTAAACTGTAGTCATTCTAAAAACTAGTAGTACTTCACTAGGCTCACTAACTTAGGCAGGAGCATCTCTTGGAGACTAGCAACCTTAAACTGGGATCGATCTCAAACATGGCAGTGCTACACTAAGCTCACTAACCCAGGGGAGAGCATGTCTCGGGGACTAGCAACTGTAAATTTGGATATATATAAAACTTAGTCGTACCACACTAGGCTCACTAACCTAAGGGGGAGCATCTCTTGGGGACTAGCAACTCTAAACTAAGATCAATTTAAAACCTGGTCGTAACTCACTAGGTTTACTAACTTAGGTAAAAGTATGTCTCAGGGACTAACAACCCTAAACTGAGATTGATCTAAAACCTTGGCATACCTCACTAAGCTCACTACCTAAGTGAGAGAATCTATCGGGGACTAGCAACCCTTAATTGGGATTGATCTAAAACCTGGTTGTGCCTTACTTGGCTTACTAAGTTAAGTAGCAGTGTCTCTTGGGGATTAGCAATGCTAAACTGGAGTCAGTCTAAAAACTGGTTGTACTTCAATAGGCTAACCAACCTAGGTGGGAGCATCTCCTAGGGACTAAAAACCCTAAAACGAGAGTGATTTAAAACTTGGTCATGCCTCACTAAGCTCACTAACTTAGGTAAGAGTGTTTGTAGGGGACTAGTAACCTTAAATTGGGATCAATCTAAAACCCGATCGTACATCACTAGGCTAACTAACGTAAGCGGGAGCATCGCTTAAGGACAAGCAACCCTAAATTAGGATCGATCCAAAACCTAATCGTACCTCACTAGGCTGACTAACCTAGGAGGGAGCGTCTCTCGAGGACTGGCAGCCTTAAACAAAGATTGATATAAAACTAGGCCATACCTCATTAGGCTCACTGACCTAAGCGGAAGCATCTCTCTAAGACTAGCAACCTTAAACTAGGATCAATCTAAAACCTGGTCGAGCTTTACTAAGCTTACTAACCTAGGCGATTATGTGTTTCGAGGACTAGCAACCTAAAACAAGAGTCGGTCTAAAAATTGCACGTGCCTTACTAAGCTAACTAACCTAGGCGTGAACATCTCTCTAGAACTAGCAATCTAAAAATGGGAGCAATCTAAAACTTGGTCGTACCTCAGTAGCTTCACTAACCTAAGTGGGAGTGTTTGTAGGGGACTAAAAACCTTAAACTAGGATCGATCTAAAACCCGGTTGTGCCTTACTAGGCTTACTAACCTTAGCTAGAGCGCCTCTCAAGGACAAGCAACCCTAAATTGGGATCAACCTAAAACCTAGCCGTGCCTCACTAGGCTTACTAACCTAGAGGGGAGCGTCTCTCAGGGACTAGCAACCTTAAATTAGTATTGATCTAATACCAAGCCATACCTTATTAGGGTCATTAACCTAGGTAGAAGTACCTCTCTAGGACTAGCAACCCTAAACTAGGATTGATCTAAAACCTAGTCGTACAATACTAGGCTAACTAACTTAGGTAGCAGCGTCTCTCGAGAACAAGCAACCCTAAACTAGGATTGATATAAAACCTGGTCATGCCTTACTAAGCTCACTAACCTAGGCAGGAGCATCTCTTGGGGTTTGGTAGCCTTAAACAGGGATTGATCTAAAACCAGGCTGTACCACACTAGGTTCACTAACCTAGGTAGAAGCGTCTCTCTATGACTAGCAACCTTAAATTAGAATCGATCTAAAACCTTGTCAAGCTTTATTAGGCTCACTAACCTAGGCAATTATGTGTTTTAAGGACTAGCAACCCTAAACTAAAGCCGGTCTAAAAACTGCTCATGCCTTATTGGGTTAACTAACCTACGAGGGAACATCTTTCGGGGACTAGCAATCCAAAAACGTAAGCGATCTAAAACCTGGTCATACCTCACTAGCCTCACTAACCTTAACGGGAGTGTTTGTAGGGGACTAGCAACCATAAAGTAGGATTGATCTAAAACCCGATCGTACCTCATTAAGTACAGTAACTTAAGTCAGAGTGTCTCTTGGGGACAAGCAACCCTAAACTAGGATTGATCTAAAACCTGGTCATGCCTTACTAAGCTCACTAACCTAGGGCAAAGCATTTCTCAGGGATTAATAACTAAACTGGGATTGATCTAAAACCAGGCCATACCTCACAAGGATCACTAACCAAGGTGGAAGTGTCTCTTTAGGACTAGTAACCCTAAACTAGGATTGATCTAAAACCTAGTCGTGCCTCACTAGGCTCACAAATATAGGAGAGAACGTCTCTCGAGGATAAGCAACCCTAAACTAGGATTGATTTAAAACCTAGCTATGCTTTACTAGGCTCACTAACCTAGGCAGGAGCATCTCACGAAGATAAGCAACCCCAAATTGGGATCAATCTAATACCTATTCATGCTTCACTAAGCTCACTAACATAGGCAGGAGTGTTTGTCGGGGACTAGCAACCCTAAACTAAGATCGATCTAAGACCTAGTCATGCCTTACTAGGCTCACTAACCTAGGTGAGAGCACCTCTCGAGGACTGACGACATTAAATAAGGATCGAACTGAAACTTGGTAGAGATTTACTAAGCTCATTACCTAAGCAGTTATGTGTTTAGGGGACTAGGATCCCTAAACTGGGATCTATTTAAATCCAAGTCATGCCTTACTAGGCTTACTAACCTAGGCGGGAGTGTCTCTCGAAGACTAACAAAACTAAATTAGGATAGATCTAAAACCTAGTGGTACCTTACTAAGCTCACTAACCAAGGGAAGAGTGTCTCTTGAAGGCTAGAAACCTTAATCTATGATCAATCTAAAACCTAGACATGCCTCACTAGGCTCACTAATGTAGTAGGGAGCATCTCTTGGGGGCTAGCAACCTCAAACCAAGATTGATCTAAAACTTGGTCGTACCACACTAGGCTCACTTATCTAGGCAGGAGCACCTCTCGAGTACTACTAACCCTAAACTGAGATTGATCTAAAAGATAGTCGTGCCTTACTAGCATCACTAACCTAGGCGAGAGCATATCGCAAGGAGTAGCAACCATAAACTTGAATATAACTAAAACTTGGTCGTACCTCACTAGGTTCACTAACCAAGCGGGAGCATCTCTCGAGGACTAGCAACCCTGAACTGGGATCGATCTAAAACTTGGTCGGGCTTCACTAGGCTCGCAAACATAGCCAAGAGTGTTTCTCAGGGACAAGTAATCCTAAGTAAGGATCGATCTAAAATCTAGTTGTGCCTCATTAGACTTACTAACTTAGGTAAAAGTGTCTCTTGAGGAATAGCAACCCTAAATGAGGATCGATAAAAAATCTTGTTGTGCTTCATTAAGCTCACTAACCTAGGTGGGAGCGAATTTTTAGGATAAGCATCCCTAAAGTGGGATCGATCTAACAGCTAATCATGCCTCACTAGGCTCACTAAACTAAGCAGGAGCATTTCTAAAGGGCTAGCAACCTTAAACTAAGATTAATCTAAAACCTAGTTATGCCTCACATGCCTTACTAACCTAAGTAAGAGCATTTCTCAAGGACTAGCAACCCTAAACTGGGATCGATAGAAAACCTAGTCATGCCCTACTTGGCCTATTAATCGAAGTGGGAGCATCTCTTAATGACTAGCAACCCTAAATTGGGATCGATCTAAAACCTAATCGTGCATTACTAAGCTCTGTAACATAGGAGGGAGCATCTCTTGAGGATTAGTAGCCTTAAACTAGGATCAATCTAAAACCTGGTTAAGCCTTACTAGCTTTAGTAACGTAGGCAAGAGCATTTTTTATGGACTAGCAACCCTAAACTAGGATCAATCTAAAACCTAGTAGTAGCTCATGAAGCAGACAAACCATGGCAAGAGCATCTCCCAAGGACTAACATCCCTAAATTGGGATCGATCTAAAACCTGGTCATGCCTTACTAAGCTTTGTAACTTAGGTGAAAGTGTCTCAAGGGGACTTGTAACCCTGAACTGGGATAGACCTAAAACTTGGTTGTTCTTCACTAGGCATATAAACCTATGTGGGAGTATCTCTCGAAGACTAGCAACCCTAAAGTAAGATCAATCCTAAACCTCGTCATGTATCATGAGGCTCACTAACCTAGGTAAGAGCATCTCTTAGGGAGTAGTAACCCTAAACTAAGATCGATCTAAAACCTGGTAGAGATTTACAAAGCTCACTAACCTAGCCGGTTGTGTGTTTTAGGGACTAAGAACCATAAACTAGGATCCGTCTAAATCCCGATCATGCCTCACTAGGCTCACTAACCTAGGCAGAAGCATCTCTCATAGATAAACAACCATAAATTGGGATTGATCTAAAACCTAGTCATACCTCAATAAGCTCACTAATCCAGGGGGGAGCATCTCTTGAGGGCTAGCAACCCTAATCTGGGATCAATCTAAAACCTAAACGTACCTTACTAGGCTCACTAACGTAGTGGGGACCATCTCTCGGGGGTTAGCAACCCTAAACTAAAATTGATCTAAAACTTAGTTAGGCCACATTAAGCTCACTAACCAAGGCAAGAGCATCACTTGGGGACTAGCAACCCTCAATTGGGATCGATCTAAAAGATGGTCGTACCTCACTAGCCTCACTAACCTAAGCGAGAGCGTGTCTTAAGGAATATCAACCGTAAACTTGAATATATATAAAACCTCATTGTACTTCACTAAGCTCATTAACCAAGGTAAGAGCATCTCTCAAGGACTAGCAACTCTAAACTAGGATTGATCTAGAACCTAGTCGTACCTTATTGGGCTTACAAGCGTAGCTAAAAGTGTCTCTCAAGGACAAGCAATCCCAAATAAGGATCAATCTAAAACCTAGTCGTACCTCATTAAGCTTACGAACCTAAGCAGGAATGTATCTCGAGGACTAGTAAGCCTATACTTAGATAGATCTAAAACCTGGTCTGCCTCACTAGGTTCACTAACGTAATGGGGAGCATCTCTCAGGGGCTAGCGACCCCATACTAAGGTCGATCTAAAACTTGGTCATGTCACACTAGGCTCACTAACCTAAACGAAAGCGTCTCTCAAGGACTAGCAACCCTAAACTAGGATCGATCTAAAAGATGGTCATGCCTCACTCGCCTCACTAACCTAGGTAGGAGCATGTCTCGAAGGGTAGCAACCACAAACTTGAATATATCTAAAACTTGGTCATGCCTCACTAGGATCACTAACCAAGGAGGGAGTGTCTCTTGGGGACTAGCAACCCTAAACTGAGATTAATCTAAAACCTTGTCATGCCACACTAAGCTCACAAATGTAGTTGAGAGTCTCTCAAGGAAAAGCAATCCCAAATAGGGATCGATCTAAAACCTGGTTGTACCTTACTAAGCTCACGAACCTAAGTAGGAGCATCTCTCAAGGACTAGTAAGCCTAAACTAAGATCGATCTAAAACCTGGTCATGCCACACTAGGCTCACTAACATAGGTAGAAGCGTCTCTCGGGGAATAGCAACCTTAAATTAGGATCGATCTAAAATATTGTCGCACTTCATTAGGCTCACTAAATTAAGCGTGAGCAAATTTTGGGGACTAGCAACCCCAAACTAGGATCGATCTAAAACCTAATCATGCCATATTAGGCTCACTAACCTAGGTGGAAGCGTTTCTTAAGGATTAGCAACCCTAAACTGGGATCGATCTAGAACCTAGTCATGCCTTACAAGCTTTACTACCCTAAGTGGAAGCATTTCTCAAGGACTAGTAACCTTAAACTAGGATCAATAGAAAGCCTGGGCGTACCCTATTTAGCCCACTAACCGAGGCGGGACCATCTCTTAGGGATTAACAACCCTAAATTGGGATCAATCTAAAACCCGGTCATGCATCACTAGGCTTAGTAACGTAGGCGGGAGCATTACTCAAAGACTAACAACCCCGTGAACATGGTCATGCCTCATAAGGCTTATTATCGTAAGTGGGAGCATCCTATGAGCACTAACAACCCTAAACTAGGATTGATCTAAAACTTCGTCGGGCCTCACAAGGCTCATTAACCTAAGGGGGAGCATCTATTGGGGACTAACAACCCTAATCTAGGATCGATCTAAAACCTAGTCATACCTTACTAGGCTCACTAACATAAGCAAAAGAGTCCTTTAGGGACTAGCAACCCTAATCTGATAGCAATCTAAAACTTAGTCGTGTCTCACTAGGCTCACTAAGTTAGGTGAGAGCATCTTTGTAAGACTAGCAACAATAAATTAAGATCGATCAAAAACCAGGTCTTAACTCACTTGGCTTACTATGCTAAGTGGGAACGTCTCTCAAGGACTAGCAGACCTAAGTTGAGAACAATCTAAGGCCTGGTCATACCTCACAAGGCTCATTAACCTTGGGGGGAGTATCTCTCGGGGACTAACAACCCTAAATTGGGATAGATCTAAAACCTAGTCGTACCTCATTAGGCTCACAAACATAGATAGGAGTATCTCTCGAGGACAAGCAATCCTAAACAAAGATCCATCTAAAACCTGGTCGTACCTCACTAGGTTTACGAACCTAGGAAGGAGCGTTTTTCAGGGACTAGTAAGCCTAAATTGGGATCGATCTAAAACTTAGTTGTGTCTCACAAGGCTCACTAACTTAGGTAGGAGCATCTCTTGTGGAATAACAACCCTAAACTAGGATTGATCTAAAATCTAGTTACGCCTCTTTAGGCTTATTAACCTAGGTGGGAGCGACTTTTAGGGACTAGCAACCCCAAACTAGGATCAAACTAAAACCTGGTCTTGCCTCACTAAGTTTACTAACATAAGCGGAAGAGTCCCTTGGGGACTAATAACCCTAATCTGAGATCAATCTAAAACTTAGTCGGACGTCACTAAGCTTACTAAGTTAGGTAGGAATGTCTCTCTAAGATTAGCAACCATAAATTGGGATCAATTGAAAACCAAGTCGTGACTCACTAGGCTCTCTATGCTAGGTGAGAGCATCTCTCGAGGACTAGCAACCCTAAATTGGGATCGATCTAAGACCTGGTTATGACTTACAAGGTTCATTAACCAAGGCAGGAGTATCTCTTAGGGACTAGTAACTTAAAACTAGGATCGATCTAAAACCTAGTTATACCTCATGAGGAAGACTAACCTCGACGGAAGCATCTCTTGGAGACTAGTAACCCTAAACTGGGATTAATGTAAAACTTAGTCATGCCTCATTAGGCTTTGTAACATAGGTGGGAGTATCACTTGGGGACTTATAACCCTGAACTTGGATGGATCTAAAACCTGGCCGTTCCTTAGTAGGCACACAAACCTACACGAGAATGTCTCTCACGGCTAGCAACCTTAAACTAGGATGGATCAAAAACAGATCATGCATCATAAAGCTCACTAACCTAGGTAGGAACATCTCTTAGGGAGTAGCAACCCTAAATTGGAATCAATCTAAAAGCTAGTCGTGCCTCACTAATCTCACTAACATGGTGGTAGCGTCTCTCTAGGACTAGCAACCCTAAATTGGGATCAATTTAAAACTTGGTAATGCCTTACTAGGCTGATTAACCTAGGTAGGAGCATCCCTTAAAGACTAGCAACCCTAATTTGGCAATGATCTAAAACCTAATCGTACCTCACTAAGCTTACTAACCTAGGTAAGAGTATCCCTCTGGGACTTGCAACCATAAATTGGGATCAATCAAAAACTTGCTTGTGCTTTACTAAGCTCATTAACTTAGGTAAGAGTATCTCTTAAAGACTAGCAACCCTAAACTGGGGTCAATCTAAAACATATTTGTACCTTACTAAGTTTACTTTCATAGGCAGGAATGTCTTTCAAAGACTAGCAACCCTAAACTAAGATCTATTTAAAACCTGGTCGAGCTTTGCTAGTCTCACTAACCTAAGGGGAAGCATCTCTCAAGGACTACCAACCTTAATCTAAGATCATTCTAAGACCTGGTCATGCTTCACTAAGTTCACTAACCTAAGTAGGACCGTCCATTGCAGACTAGAAACCCTAAATTAAGATTGATCCAAAACTTGATCATGCCTCACTAAGCTCACTAACTTAGGCGGGAACATCTCTTGGGGACTAGCAAGCATAAACTCAGATCGATCCAAATCCTATTCGTACCTCACTAAGCTCAATAACCTAAGTGGGATCATCCCTCGGGGACTAGCAACTCTAATCTAAAAGCAATCTAAATCCTGGTCATACCTCAGTAGGCTCACAAACTTAGGTAGGAGTATCTCTCTAAGATTAGCAACCATAAACTAGGATCGATCTAAAACCTAGTTGTGCCTTACTAACATCACTAACCTAAAGAGGAGCATCTTTCGAGGGAGTAGCAACCCTAAGCTAGGATCGATCTAAAACTTAGTCCTGCCTTACTAGGCTCACTAACCTAAGCGGAAGCATCTCTCGAGGACTAGAAACCATAAACTTAGATCAATCTAAGACTTGGTCATACCACATTAAGCTCACTATTGTAGTTAGGAGCATCCATTGGGGACTAACAACCCTAAACTAGAATCAATCTAAAACCTAGTCGTACCTCACTAGGCTCATCAAACTAGGTGGAAGCATCTCTAAGGGACTAGCAACCCTAAAATGAGACCAATCTAAAACCTAGCCATACCTCACTAGGCTTAATAACCTAAGCGAGAGTACCTCTCAGGGACTAGTAACCCAAAACTAAGATTGATCTAAAACTTGGTCGTGCTTTACTAAGCTTACTAACCTAAGGGGGACTGTCCCTTAAGGACTAGCAACCTTAATCTAGGATTAATCTAAAACCTAGTTGTACCTCATTAGGCTCCCTAAGCTAGGTAGGAGCATCTTTCTAGGACTAGCAACCATAAATTGGGACTAACCTAGGTGGGAGTGACTTTCGGGGACTAGCAACCCTAAACTTGGATCAATCTATGACTTAGTCAAGCCTTACTAAGGTCACTAACCTAGGTAGGAACATTCTTTGAGGAGTAGTAACCCTAAATTGGGATTAATCTACAACTTGGTCGTACCTTACTAAGCAAACTAACATAAGTGGGAGTGTCTCTCAAGGACTAGAAACCCTAAACCAGGATCGATCCAAAACATGATTGTAAACTACTAAGCTCACTAACATTAGTGGGAGCATCTCTCAAGGACTATCAATTTAAATTTGGAAATGATCTAAAACCTGGTTGTGCCTTACTAGGCTCACTAACATAGGAGGGAGCATTTCTTTAGGACTAGAAACCATAAATTAAGACTAATCTAAAACCTAGTCGTGCCTCACTAAGCTTACTAACCTAGGTGGGAGTATCTCTCAGCGACTAGCAACCCTAAACTAGGATTAATCAAAAACTTAGTCATGCCACAGTAGTCTCATTAATCTAGTTCGGAATGTCTCTTAAGGACTAGCAATCCAAAAATAGGATCGATCTAAAACTTGGTCGTACCTTACTAAGATTACTAACCTAGGTAAGAGCATCTTTTAAGGAGTAGCAACACTAAATTGTGATCGATCTAAAACTTGGTCGTAACTTACTAAGCTCACTAACCTATGCAGAAGTGTCTCTCGGGGACTAAAAACCCTAAACCGGGATCTATCCAAAACATGGTCATACCTCACTAGGCTCACTAACGTAGGAGGGAGCATCTCTCGAGGACTACCAACCTTAAATTGGGATCGATCTAAAACCTAGTCATCCTTCACTAGGCTTACTAACCTAAGCAAGACTGTCCCTCGAGGACTAGTAACACTAATTTGGGATCCATTTAAAAATTGGTCATGCCTCACTACGCTTATTAAGCTAGGTAGGAGCGTCTCTTTTGGACTACCAACCATAAATTGGGATCGATCTAAGACGAGAAACAGTACACAATAGAATGGTAGCTAAACTCCTTATGAGCTTCGAGTAGGTACACCTTATTCTACTATAACCCTTGTACTGACGCTAACTTTTCCCTTGCCAAGAACTCTTTGTTAAGTGAACCTTACATACCGAGTCCTACTCGAACCTTTAGTTATTGGGAGTTTCCTACTAAGGGCCAAGACATAGGCTCCTGCTAGCCGATTACTTCCCTATCGACTTACCACTAATACTTACGATATTCCTTACTCATCCCGACAACCTAGTACCGCCACATCAAGATCTGAATTAGCTATTATGCCTAAAGATTCCTTAGAACGAGAGCATTGATAAGCTACCACCTATCCTTTTCACCTAACATTGTACTATTTTCCTTTTTTTGTCATTTGTCATATCAAGTGAAATGTCAAGCTGTGTTGTGTTCATTAGTGAGTCACATCCTTCAAGTAGCTTAACATCAAGTACTATACTCAATTTATCGACCTATTCACTCTATTTTCTTCAATATCTCAAAGGACTTATTGGTTTTCATTTCCTACAGTAAGTCCTAGTGATAATAGAGCTTCTAAGCACATCAATTGGTAAAGAAAACTCATAGGTATGACTTTTTAGAAGAGTATTAGTAAAACTCATAGGTATATGTTTTCTATATACAAACCAAATGGAATGAGCACTTTAAGAAGACTCAAGTAGTTTTCTAGCAGTTAGAAAAAAGTTAATAATAAGAACAAAATTCAACCAAAGTTTTGGTTTGATACCTACTTAATATAACCATGTGGAATAATTCTTTTAAAATAACAAATAAAGCAAACTCCGTTTGCTAAAGTTATAGTTTTAGGGGTGTGATACTTGTAGTTCCATTCTAAACCTGTAAAATCGACTATAAGGAAGTAAGTGACAACTTGCTTAGTAAGTAGGATGAAGATAGAAGCATGCATTTAGCACATCATAAATAGGGTATTTAACCAAATTAGTTAGATGCGATGCAGTACATGAATGTACAAGCAAATGTCATAGCACGACGTTATCCGATCAGTGCTAAGATTAGAAAAAATTATGCCTACACTAATTCAGGTGGAGGAGTTTGACACCGTACATTTGTAGATCAGAACTAAATAGGGGCTTATGCAATGAAAAGCACCCTCATCCCATGACCACCTTCGAACCATGACCCTCAACCTTGATGTAATCTTCTCTCTTATCACTTACTTCAACTAAGATGAGGAAATGACTATTTCAACTATCCTCATCGAAAGAGGTCTATATTTGGCTCGAGAATCAAAGTCGTTACCTTTAGTGGTTGCAATGCATGTCATGTTAAACATTAGAGTTAGATCATTTCCGAGATGACCAAACAATTTTCAAACAAATCAATCAAAGCAATAATCACAAAACAACATTACATAAAGCTAAATTCTTATAGTAGCAAACCACTATTCAAGCACATGCCCTGTACATGCACAAAGAACTAGTTTACAATCACAAGCTAAAAATGTACCAAAGCCTCCAAGCATTCTAAAATAATACTTCAAAACATTGTAAAGCATTTATCCTACTTACTTAATGTCCTAGCCAATTGTTCCTAAAAGTCTTCGACAATGTTATAGATCTATCCTATTTGATACAAAATAAAGTAGAAATTAAAATAGGGTACTTAGATGAGACTTATTAAGTATATTACACTCACCTTCTTTGATTTATCTCAATGTAGTTATAAATACTTGTTATGTAACATCATTGTTATTTAGCTTCACATTTGAAATTTATATAACATCAGTTTCTAGTCTTATTTAAAAAGTTCCTATCTTTCCAAAAAAAAACTTTTACTTTAGAAACCTATAGTTTTTTCTAAAAATTATATATTTAAATTTTACAAAAGCAATAAAGTTCAATTTTAATAGTTTTGATAATTATACTTGTAAACCCATACCATTATGATTATTACTAGAGATCTACTCATTTTGATAATCGATGCTAATAATATACAAGTCCTATAACTATCAATATTCTAAGTTTAAAATTTGAACAAGAAGAAATTTATGAAATAGTATAGATAAAATACTCCTTATAGAAAAATAATGAGATTATGGATATATCTTTTCTATAGCTATAAATATCAATTAAAAGAAATAACACTTATAATTATGAAATGAGATTATGTGAAAATATTGGACACCCAAAAAATTGAATTATTTATTTTCTTTTTCTTCTCTTCCTTTCTTTCTACTTCTTTCTTCTTCTTTTTTCCCTCCATCATTTTCAATCTCTCTCGCCCTTTCTCTATCTCTCCCTTTCTCTTCTTTCCTTCTCTCTCTTTCTCCTCCTCTCTTTCTCTCTTTTCTTCTCCCTCTGCTTTTGATTCTTTTTTGGTGATAATAATGGCTTATTAAACCTGATTTATAGGTAGAGATTCACCACCTTAATTTCAAGGTAGTTTATATTTTCTTTTTTTATCTTTGAAATATTTTGGTTATTTATTTTATTCTATTTAATACTTATCCAAATTCAAAGAATATTCCCTTTTTTTCTACTACCAATATTATTGGTACAGAATAATTAATAGTTGCAATTTTTTTTCCCACATATTGTTATTTTGGGTAAATTTTTAAAGTTTTTTTAGTAAAATATTAGTAATATAATATATAGATAAGTTCCATTTATTATTTTGGGATTTATTTATATTCATCTTATATGTAATTTTATTCACTAATGTCAATTGTTAAGGTTACGTAGTTGATTCTAAAATATTTATTATGAGTAATATCTAAAATTATTAAACTCTACATTATAGTGATTAGACCCGATAAACATAATGGTTCTAAGAAAACTGCGTATCAATGAACTTAATTTGAAATATTAAAAAACTATACAATTACTTCTTTTAATTTTTATTACCAAGTCATGGAAACTTAACTTAATTCCAAGAATATTGTTATAAATCATAATTTTTAGAGTGTATCTCAAACACTAGGTTTTTTCAACTAACTTGTTATTAATTTATATAATTGCATATTCAAGTCTAGATGTAATTCAGATATTTCCACACCTATAAATGCTTCTAATTGATTCAAAGAAGAGGAGATATTTAGCTAACTAGGTCTATACTAATTCCATTATTTTTACATATTATCTCGTATCACTAGTAATATTATTATTCTCATTATTTAGTTGCCAAAATCCATATTATTGTGGTCACTACTAAAGTTAGCATAGACCGTTTTATACTTATTGACCTAACTTATAAGTAAATATTTCTCTATAAAAGATATGAACTACTCAAAAGCTAACAAGTCGAAATTGCGAGGTATTACAAATTGTAAGGTTAATGAGAGTGCCCTTATTGTTGATAGTGGCAGTTGCACTAACATCATGTCTATATCTATTATTCAACAATTAAAGTCATTGACCACACCTTACCCTAGGCCTTACAAGTTATATTAGCTTAGTAATAGGGGGGGCTTGCAAGTGACTAAGCAAGTTACAATGCTGATTTGTATTGAAAAGTATCAGGATGAGGTCCTTTATGATGTGTTGCCTATGAGTGCTTTACATATTCTTCTTGAAAGGCCATGGATGTTTGATTAGCATGTGATCTATGATGGAAAAAGAAATTCTTGTCCATTTAAGGTTATCAAAAGAAGGGTGAGATTGAATCCCATGTCATCTGAGCAAGTCAAGACTAGGAAGGAGGTCCTGGTAATGACATGAGTAGAGTTGTAAAAAGAGATGAAGCTTGAAGAACCACCCTTTATATTGGTTAAGAGGTTGCTTGAAGTGAAGGCTTTAAATGTTGAACTACTCACCAAGGTGAAAAACCTATTGAAGGAATTTTTCGACCTATTCCCTGACAAATTGCTAGATGGTCTACCTTTAATTAAAAGGATTGAGCATGCTAAAGATCTATAGCCGAAGCTACATTACTAAATAAGCTAGCATATAGGTTAAACCCTATATAAGCTGTCAAGCTGAACATGTAAGTAGATAAGCTAATGGAAAGAGGATATGTAAAGAAGTCTTTAAGCCCATGCGTTGTACCAGCCTTATTAGTGTCGAAGAAAGATGGCACGTGGCTGATGTGCATGGATAGTTAAGCCATCAACTAGATCACTATCAATTACAAGTACCTTATAACTTGACTTAATGCCATTCTTAGCAAGCTAAATGGAGCAAGGATCTTCTCTAAGATTGATCTAAAGTCTGAATACTATCATATTAGAATGTAGGAAGGAAATGAGTAGAAGACCACATTCAAGACTTGCCATGGATTATATGAGTAGCTAGTGATATCCTTTAAACTATCAAATGTGTTGAGCACTTTTTTGGGGTTAATGAACCATGTACTTTGAGGATTGATCAAAAGTTTGTCGTTGTTTACTTTGACGATATTCTTGTCTATAGCCTTAGCTAAGAGACAAACTATGAGCATCTCTAAGCTATTTTTGCTAAACTCTGAGTTGAAAAACAGTACACCAATCTAAAGAAGTATGACATCTACAGACCTGAAGTAGTCTTCTCTGCCAACCTGAAGTAGTCTTCTTAAAGATTGTTGCAAGTAGAGGTAGCATATGAGTTCATGAAGAAAAGGTGAAGGCAATCACTTTGGTCTAAAGTGTGGGTCCTTCGCATATTAATCCTTGATCTAAGAACCTAAGAAGTCTCTTTTAGAGTTCAATAAAGAGAGTACGTCGTCATGATAGAGCGTCAACCACACTTTAGTTCAATTTATGTTCGATGTGAGAATGGTCAAGCTATTGAAGATTACCATAGGGAGGATGGATAACTGTTTATGGAAGGGAAGTTATGTATCCCAACCTATTCTATGTGAGAATTACTAGTGCACGAGGCATATAGAAGAGGATTATTTGGTCATTTTGGGAAGGCCTACACTCATAAAGTGCTTAGTTTGAGATTCATTCAGCCTAAGATGATGAGAGACATGCAATCTTTGTTAGAGAGATGTGCTACCTATCGAAGAGCAAAGATCTTAGCTAAATAAGGACCTTATTTGCCGCTACCTATCTCGACCAAACCATGGTCTAAACTGAGCATGGTTTTTATGTTGGGTTTACTAAGGACATCCTGAGGGAAGGACTCCATCATGGTTGTCGTAGACTGTTTCAATAAGATGGCACACTTTATGCCATGTAATCGTACTAACGATGTGATAGGGATCAAGAACCGATTATACGCTCCCGAGCTAGAGGGCTCTCATAGGTAGTCCGTTGAGCTATCCAAGGTGAGTTAAGCACCGAGGAATAGTGCTTACACCAATTCGATTTGCCAAGCTGCTTCACTCTCCATGCTATCCAAGGTGTTGCCAAGGTAACCAGCTATCATGCCGAATCGAACCCTTCACTGTGCATTAGTCCAAGCGCCAAATCCGAATATAGCAATCTTTACAATATCAAGGCTGAGCTGATAATTGTTAAGAGCCGACCATCCGAGGCAACCCCACTATGAACCATCCTTGAGCCAACCCTAGTCCAGCCCCTTTTGACATCGAGCAAACCTGAATAGGGACCTACCCTTATTCAGATCATAACATTGCCAAAATCACTAGAAATGCCCGTATGCTATCCTTACTGATAACCATACTGTCCTTTCTAACAAACGATGTTCACTATGTACAATTTTGTGTTTCCTTATAAATTATTTTCCTTTTATTTAGCATATAGAAATTCATTTTTTTTTTAATTATCAGTAACGTAGAACTTACCCTAATAAGGTACTATAAATAATCACGTAATGTAACACCTGTAAGAATATACAGAAGAATACATTGAACTTTTTTCCCTCTCTTGAGCTAAGTATCCTTTTACTTACTCTTAAGCTACTCTTATCGAAGAAGAATGTTGAATTCGGATGGGGTGAGAAAGAGTGGAGGAGTTTTGAGTATGTGAAGGAGAAGCTAACTACAGCCCTTGTCTTAGCTCTACCAAGTTTTAACAAGGTATTTGAGGTAGAGTGTGATGCATCCAAACTAAGAATAAGAGATGTGCTGATGCAAGAAGGCCAACCTCTTGCTTCCTTCAGCGAGAAACTTTGAAGAGCTACACTTAACTATTTCGTCTATGATAAGGAGTTCTACTCCTTAATTTGAGCCCTAATGGTATGGCAACACTATTTGCTGCTCAAGGAATTTGTGATCTACATTGATCGTGAATCCTTGAGATATTTAAAGAGCCAACTAAAATTGTCCCAAAGACAAGCCAAGTAGGTTGAGTTCATAGAGGGTTTTTCTTATGTCATAAAGTACAAGAACGAAAAGAACAATGAAATGGCTGATGCCTTGTCAAGATGACATACCCTCCTAACCGAGCTGCAAATGAAGCTACTTGGTTTTTCAACCATAAAAAATTTGTATGCTGAGGACCTATACTTTGGTCCTATCTACGCCTGTTATGAGGAAGGACAAATACTGGATGACTATCATAGGGAAGATGGATACTTATTTAGGAAAAGAAGGTTATGTACCTAGACTTGTTTCATGCGAGAACTACTAGTACACGAGGTGCATGGAAGGGGATTGATAAGACACTTTGGCCAATGCTAAACTTATGAGGTACTATCCTCTAGATTCTTTTAGCTAAGGATGAAGAGAGATGTCCAATCCATGCTGGAAAAGTGTAAGACTTATCAAAAAGTGAAGAGTCAAGCCGAGTAAGGACACTACCAACCTTTGCCGATCCTGACCCAACCATGGTCTAAGCTAAGTATGGACTTCATGTTAGGATTGTAGAGGATGTCCTAAGGGAAGGACTCCATCATGGTGGTTATGGATCAATTTAGCAAGATGGCATATTTTGTGCCCTATTCCAAAACTAACAATACTTCGACTATCTCTTTTCTTTCCTTACAAGAAGTAATTAAGTTACACGGAATTCTTAGGACCATTGTTTTAAATTGAGACCCCTAGTTCATAAGCCACTTTTAGAGGACATTGTAGAGACGAATGGGAACGAAGCTGCTATACAGTACGTCCTACCACCCACAAACCAATAAACAAACCAAAGTTGTCAATAGAACCATAGGAACTTTGATGTAGGTTGCTATCGGATGAAACACAGCTGACTAGGATTTGTGCCTACCAGTCATTGAGTTTGCCTACGACAGGACCACCTACAGTGTAACAAGCATGTCTCCGTTGAAAGTTGCCTATGCATTCAACCTCGAGTTGCCATTGGACCAAGTGCCCTAACCCATGCTTAATGATGACTGGCTAGCCGTTGAAAGAGTTAAGGCCATTAAAGCCATGCACCAAAAGGTTGTAAAGCAACTCAGTCGAGCTAATATTAAGCTTGAGAAGCAAAGCTAAGGATAAAGGAAGAGAGAATTTCAACCAAGTGATTTGGTCTAGATATACCTCAGCAAGGAGCAATTCCCAAACTTAAGGAAGAACAAGTTGTCTCCTAAAGCCGAAAGACCTTTCAAAGTGGTAGAAAAGATCAATCTTAATATTATAAGATTGAATTACTTGAAGGATATAGAGTTACAGACTCTTTCAACATTGCTGACCTCTAACCTTATACTCTCGACAATGAGCAACCTGGACCTGAACTAGATTTGATCCGAAATCTCAAACAACGTGGAGGGGATGATAGGGATTAAGGACCGATTACACACTCCTGAGCCTGAAGGCTCTCGCAGGTGGTCTACTGAGTTATCTGAGGTAAGTTAAGCACTAAGGAATAGTGCTTACCCTACTCTGATCTACCAAACTACTCTGTTCTCTATGCTATCCAAGGCGTTGTTGAGGTAACCAGTAGTCGTACCAAATCGAACCCTCCGCTGTGCATTAGTCTAAGTGCTAAATCGTAATAAAGCAATCTCCATGATACTAAAGCCAAGTTGATAATTATCAGGAACTAACCATCTAAAGGTAGCCCCACTATGAGCCATCCTTTAGCCAACCCTAGTCCAGCCAATTCTGATGCCAAATGGACCTAAATAGGGTCTTACCCCTACTCGAATCATAACATTGTCAAAATCATAGTAAAAACACGCACGCATTATCCTTACCGACAATTATACTATCCTTTCTAACAAATGACGTTCATTATGCACGATTTCGTATTTCCCTATAAAGTATTTTCCTTTTATTTAGTAAATAGGAATTCTTTTTTTTTTTTTTTGTAATTATCCATAACGCAAAACTTACCCTAACAGGGTACTATAAATAATCACATAATGTAACAACCGCAAGAATATACAGAAGACTACACTGAACTTTTTACCCTCTCATGAGCTAAGTGTCATCTTGCTTACTCTTGAACTACTCTTATCTAGCCCATTTGAGCGTAGACTAGTGGTAAGTAATCTCCAGTCATATTTATGTGTCATATCAAGTGTAACTAAAGCCCATGTGAGGCATTAGTGCATCATATCCTTCGTTGGTGCACGAAAACCCCTATTCACCCTCGACAATCATTTACCTTTCAAGCCATCTTACAGCATAGACCCATCCCTTCAATTATGCATAATATTAGGTTTGTGTGTTCATCTATGGATTTGTATTACGATGCTTCAACTATCTCTTTTCTCTTTTTATAAGAAGCAGTTGAGCTGCACAGAGTGCCTAGAACCATAGTGTCTAATCAGGGCCCTAAGTTCTTAAGCGATTTTTGAAAGACCCATTAGAAGTGACTAGAGACCTAGCTATTATTCAATATGTCTCACCACCTACAAACAAATGGATAAATTAAGGTCGTCAATAGGACCTTAAGGACCTTACTATGAGTTGCAATTAAAAGAAACCTAATTGATTGGGACATGTGCTTGCTAATAATCGAGTTCACTTATAAGTATACCTTATAGATTTGATCGAATAGATGGACCCTTTAAAGTGATCGAAAAGATTAACCCTAATACCTATAAGGTATAACTACTTAAAAGATATGGAGTCTTTGACTCCCTTTACATTGCCAACCTCAGCCCATATTTCTTTGAAAACAAGCTACTTGAAGCTGACTAAGATTTAACTTCAAATCTCAAACAGCTTGCAGGGGATGATAGGAATCAAGGACCGATTACAAGATCCCGAGCTCGAAGGCTCACTACCTTAGTTAGTCGAGCTGCCTAGGACCTGACTTCAAAATTAGAAAAGTTCCTCTAAGACGATTGGATATATCTCTTAAGCTCCCTTAGTCAGTCGCTGCTTCATGAGTAAAGGAAGATCCCATTGATGTTGTTAACCCCTATCAAAACCAAACACTAAACCAACATGATTCTAAACTAACAAACATTCGAGCTCCTACTAACCCAATGTTGAGCTAACCTACTGACTCTAAACTCCTAAGTTTTGACTTTCCCAACAAGTAATCCCTAAGCTCCTGACCGACCAAGTTGTCAACTTAAGACCAATCTACTCAACTTTGCCTTGTACCCATCTTCCATTTGGACCACAAAATTGAGAGATTAATACGTGTCCTTTCTTTGATAATCTTACTACCTTAGCAAGGATGTTTCATTTTTTGTTATTACCAATTTGTCCTTTCTTTGTAAACATTTTCTATTTCCATTATGTATCTAATTTCATAATTAGAGGGATCCTAGGACTTGCCCTAATTAGGCCATGTAAATATCTCTACTTGTATTAGCTACAAGAATCAGATTAATGAATATTTAGTCATTTCCTTTTAAGTTACGTATTTTCTTACTTGATCTCTTTACTCTTATCTAGGCCATTGTTTGAGCATAGACTAGTAACGAGTAACCTCTTGTTGTACTTATGTATCATATCGAGTGTAGCTTGAGCTCATGTATAGCATTGGCGCATCATATCCTACATCAATGCATGAGAACACCCTACTCAAACCTTAACTTCCATTTATTCTTTCAAACCATCTCGCAATTCAAATCCATTGGTTCTTATGATTCCTTTAGCCATGTGTTCATCTACAACTGTTACTCATATTAGTACTTCTATTAGCTAGGGATGATGAAGGACATTCATAAAATTTTAGAGAGGTGTGATGTGTGTAAACATGTGAAGGCTCATAAGAAACCATATGGGGAGTACATACCCTTACTTGTGTCAAAACGTTTGTGGACCGACTAGAGCATGGACTTCACGCTCAAACTACCATGAATAGCTCAAAAATGTGACTCCATCATAAGAGTGATTGATCAATTCAACAAGATGAGCAACTTCATTCCCTATCATAGAATTGACGAAGCTTTATATATTGCTAACCTCTTTTTGCCGGAGATTATGCAATTTCACAGAGTCCTAAAAAGCACTATTTTAGACTAGGATACAAAGTTCATGAGCTTCTTTTAGAGAACCCTTTAGAAGAAACTTAGCACAAAGTTAATGTTCAATGCTTCTTGCCACCCGTAAACAGATGGTTAGACCAAAGTGGTAAATAGGTTGATTAGAAGTCTATTGCAAGCTATTATTAAGATGAACCTACATGATTAGGATTTATGGCTAACCATCATCAAGTTTGCTTACAATTACTCCACCCACAGCTCGATAAGAAGATCACCCTTTGAAGTTGTCTATGGACTCAACTTAAGCTTACCATTAGATATGATTACCAGCCCAACCTCTAGAAGAGAAAGTCAGTCTAATTTGCAACATGCCAAGGAATACAAGAAACTACATAAGAAGGTTGTTGAGCAACTAGCCAAAATAGTGACCTGATAACATGAATAAGGAAGTAGAGGTCAAAAGAGCACTATCTATAACCTAAGAGACCTTGTTTGGGTTCACCTCAGTAGAGAGCAATTCCTAAGAAAGAGAGCAAACAAGCTATCACCCAAGTCAGATGACCCTTTAAGGTTCTACAACAAATTAATGACAATGCCTACGAGTTAGAATTACTAAAAGGGTATGGAGTGTCACCAACCTTCAATGTCTCTAATCTAATGCCTTATGTACCAAAAGAGGAAGTTAACTAATATTTGAGGGTAGATCTTCAACACCTCTATAGAGCTAATGGACTACCTACCTTAAGACCCCTTAACTAAGCTCATCTTAAAGGTTTACAAGGTTTTATAAAAAGAATCTAGTCTTCTCAACTCACCTAAGATGAGCTCCAGTATCAGGAAGGCCTATTGACGAACTCTTTATGCACCAACTCGGATGCACCCTACTCTACTCTAATGTAAGCATAGATGTTAATCTCATAACCCCTCCTAACGCGGTTGACTTACCTAGTACTAAGCTCCTTGACTCTAACCTCCAAACCTCTCTTTGCCAACCTATTACCACATCTAAATAGCTTGGCCTTAACACCCTGTTACCCTAAAGTATGGATGCAATAGCAACGCATCACCTATCTTTGTCTTTTTCTAACATTGTACGATGTTCCTTTTGTTTTGTTTGTTGTATTTATCCTTTTTAGCTTATATTAGGTATCTTTATTTTGCATTACCCTTTTTGTAATTTTGTTCTTTCCTTTTGTGCCTTAGGGATTTACTATTGATAGTCCCTTAACCTTTATAATCGAAAGGAAGAAACTTCTAATTAATGAATATTCCCTTACCTTGTTCTTACAAGAAACCCTCTATAAGTTACAACCCCTTCTCTCTTATCTAATCTTGCTAGTATCTTGAGGTTAGTGGTGAGTTATTACATCCCAACATAACATAGGACACACCAACATATAGGAATGCCTATTAAAAACTTAACTCAACTTGCTCATTCTTCAAAAGAGAACTTTATTTATGTGATAATGGGAATGCTATAACAGAGTTCAGCTAGATATTTGGCTACAACTTATATGTACAACATAATATTTACATCAAAATATGAACCATTTCTTTTTTTATTTTCCATCTTCAAAATAGTAAGACTCTTGACTTAGTACAAGTTCCATCCAAAAGTCACTGACTCTAACTAACATTCTCAATATACATCCCTCCTAGTGTTAAGCCTTTAGTGATGCTGCTAACTTGAGGATAAAACATTTTATCCCCTCAGTTACTGAAGCTGAGTGAAAGTGGATAACAAACAATACAATATAAGTAATATTACAATTGAAACATTTCAATCATAACCAATAGGTTCAGCTTCGTACATACATTAGCCTAACTAGGCATTTATTGCTAGTAATGCAGCATGCTATGCTTATGAACATAGTATGCATTGGTATCGATATCCTATGCTCTTCTAATATACTCATTCAATTAATCAACATACCCTAGCATCTAGATACAACATCTAAGAACCTAGAGGCAACAAAGAGCTACCTAGGAGTAGGACCCCCCAACTTTGTATTTATCAAATCCGGCCACAAAGAGTCATTAACCAATGCTTAAAGGCAACAAGAAGTTACTTAGGAGTAGGATCCCCAACTTTGTTTTACCAAATTAGACTATACACTATAGTCTACCCATTTAAACTTCTAAAGTAGTTAAGTTGCTTAAGTAATGAGAACCTATATGCTTCAAAAAATTGAGTTCATAATGCTATGATTTTTTTGTTTTTTATATCACTAGAAAGCCTCATTTTGAAAATTTTGACCTGTAAGTCCCTTTTTATGCCATGCCATGCAATGCAATAACAACTTAGGTATATCATTAAGCATAACCAATTTTCAAGTTTTATTCAACATAGTGATCCGAGTCTAGCTTTTGGTCCCTTCCTAGTAGAAATATAATATCTTATTTAGGGTTCACTTAGGTGAACACTTGGAAGATTAGGTTAGCAATCACTCAACTTTCCAAGTTAGTACAATCATTCATAAAAACAACATTAATACCCAACATAGCAGCATAATAGTTTAATGAAGGCATAGCTATCGTCATTCAAAATCACAACATCAACATTCATTATAGTAGTATATTAGTTCACCCAAGATATAGCCATATCTAATCAACATAGCATCAAATAGTACACAGTATTATAAGTAGTAATGTATCTATTCCAAGTATAGGTTAGATCCACTTACCTAGCTTTAATAGCAGTGTAAAACCTTGAACTTCGTGATATTGTCCTTCCTTACTTATCGCACCTAGGAAAATATAAATATAATCTCCAAGTCAACTAAAGGTCGAATCCAAACTCTTATACACCTTTACTACTGTATTTTTAAACTTCATTTGACCATATCTTACTCATTCCTTATCCGATTTAGTAAATTTTATATCGCCATAATTGTTATTTCGAGTACTATTAATATATCTTAAGAAACAAGATTGGTTAATATGGTTACAAGCTCGAAAATACCTTTTTTTCACTACTAACTTGGTCACATGTTATCATAACTTCATAAATAACTCGAATAAACTTTAGTTATAAACAAGAAACCTTAAAAATCACACTTCCTAAACTTAAACAACTTCTGCTATATACCTAAAACACTAATCCTACATTATCTTATCAATCATCATAATAGTACTATTTACTATTTACATATTTGGTCAATATATAAGCTTATATTAGGAAAATGCGAAATAAATAGTATATGAGCCCAACTAATTTCATGAAAAAATCCTATAAACTCACAAAAATATTTAGTTTAATTATTAACTGTCAATTACACTAAACTAGCTATTATCTATTTTTACCAAAAATCGATTTTAGCTTGAAATTATGGAAAATTAGGGAAAATAAAAAAAATTAAGTTTGAGATAAAAACTAAGTGTTGCAAATATCCTCATAAACTTCCAAAAGTAAAAAACTATAAGGCTTATTCATTAATTTACTCAAAAACTAATTATTTCGATAATTTGACAAAATTGACAATTTTATCTAAAATAATTAAAAAAAAATATGAAACATTTTTATTTAAAAAAATTCTTGTTACCACAATTATATATATATATATATATATATATATATATTAGGTGCATTATGTACAAAAATTAAACTTAAAATAATATCATCTAATATTTCTAAAATATAAATTAATTTTCACCCAAACATGGAAATTCCTTAAGAAACCTAGATTTCCACTAATTACTTAATTAAAATAAAATTACTATATTAATCTACATATCAAATAAGCTTAGAAAACTAGATTTCATAATTAAATAACACTATTTGACTTTTTTATAAAATTAGATAAGTTATAAGCAGAAAATTAGTTCACCTGAACCGGCGACTTCTAATGACTACTCCTTGTCAGAAACACCTCCCTCATGGCTAACCTTTAGACCAACAAGCCACTTCACATTAAGTTGTTGATAACTTATTGAACTACCCTTGAGCTGATTCACCCCTATTTTTTGTTCTATTTTCATTTTATTTTTTCAAATTTTTTTCTAATTTTATAAAATTATTTTCATATGTTTCCAAGTTTCTAAAACATTACAAATGAGGTTTGCAATCCTATTCATAGAGTTTAGAATTTTCGCATGTTAAAAAGCTAAACACCGTACATCTTTCCCCTATTTTCCTAAGTGTCCACTAGGTGCCATGTGTCAATTTTATGTATATCTTGTGATGACTCATGTTTTCTAACTTGTACTATACTACCATGAGGTTTGATGACCCATCAACCTATTTTGGATAATTTTTACCCAATTCTATATTATTTTCCTATATTTGATAATTTTATATTAATAGATATATGTACTTGTCAAGCATAGTTTTTCCTTCCCGGTTTTTATAAATTAGTCTTCTTTAACATCAATATTAAACTCTACATGCTTAATATTGACCCTCGACTAAAGTTTTAAAAAAATATGTTTTTATTTTGAAAATGAATTAAAGTCGCTACTTAACTAGAGTTGGGGAAAAGAGTTAAGTTATGACTAATTAGGTAAATTGATTATAACTTAGCTACTGGTCTATCGATTAAACCAATTCTATAAGCGATTATTGAAAACCAAAGATTTGAATTCAGGGGCTAATTTTTTTTAAACCCTAAATGGATACCACTTTTTAACTTTCCAAATTTAATTTTGCTTTTCAATAATACCATTTTTCTATTTCTAAATGACTAATCATATCACATGTGACTAATTTAATTAATTTACACAAATAATTATAAAGATAGAAAAAAATAAAACTTTCCATATTTTAAGTCGTCCTATACTTACGTACGAATGCTTACGTACGAATGCTTACATAGTTCGTTCTCCAAAAACATTAGTAGGTGATTTGATTCTTTTTTAAAAAAAAAAAGGTTGGGTTTACGTTTTTTACCCATTTTGAGTTTATTTAAAGAAAATTTCTCGAAGAGTCCTAAATTGGATTTTATTCTAAAGTACCTTAATTTTATAAAATGAGTCAATTTATTTTGTTATTTCATTGGAAAATTAGTCTTTCTAATTAATAAGACAATTTATTTATTTACTAACCTATTTATTTATTTTTATTTTTAATATTATCTTATTTATTTTTTGTTTTATCTATTTCTACTAAACTAAAAAAAAATAAACAATTCTTTTTCCTTTTTCTCTTTTCTTCCTTTTTTTCTTATTTTTCTTTTATTCCTTTCTTTTTCTTCTTCTTTCTTTTTTCCTTGTTTTATTACATTTACATTCAAAATAAAATAAATTAATTAAATAAAATAAATTAAAAAAATACAAAACCAACAAACAAAACAAGGCTGCTATGTGTCAAGACACGTGGTAGTACCTGATGTGGTAGTGTACCCTCTATAAAAAATAAAAAGGCTTTCCATACCTTTGCCAAGATTCGAACCCAATACCTCTAGTTGAACCCAATGCAAATGTCCAAGTGTTTTACCGTTAAGCCATTGGCCTGTATCTTATTCATATGTACATAATGGTTACACAATGGCCAACCTAAACTAGATTCAAATATAAGCTTAGGCCTAACAACCCTCTTTTTACTTTATTAAAAATTTTATTCTAAACAAAAAAAATTATTATTTTTTATAGTTCCTAAATCCTTTATTTTTCCAAATTTTTTTCTATTTTTTTTTTTTACTTTTTCCTAAATTTCTTTTTTTTTTTTTTGGGTTTTCTTTAATTTTCCATTTTTTTTTATTTTGTTTCCAATTTAAGACCCTCTAAAAATTCTGAAATAAATAAAAAAGGAGTAAAAATAGAGTGTCTACAATACTTAATATATATAATGTATAATCCATGTAAATACACATATATTATATGTAATTCAACTTCATTTATTATTTTTATACGTTAAATAACTTATCTCTAATATGTCACTAAATCTAAAAGTTCAAATTTCATGTTTTCGATAATTATCGCCTTTATCAATAAATTGACTTGTTTTTAATTAATTCTTTTATATAGCATATTTTGAAAAATTGACTTTACTACTTCTTCTAACTTTTCTAGCTTTACTATGAAGTTTGGACTAAAATAGATAACATTACCCATTTCCCTAAAACTTATGATCTTGGAATCTAGGGTTATTACATTAATTAAAAACATTAGGGTATTACATGAATAGACCTTAGTCCATTGCTTGTACGTTACATTAAGTCATGAATAAGTCATGTTATGCTCATTGATGAGTCATATCTAATGAACAACTGCACGAAGGTACTATATTTGTCCACCATTCGTGTTTTCTTTGATATCTCAAATGACCCATCTTCAACACTATGGTAGGTCTTAGTGATATTAGCTCCTAGGGACATCACATTTAGAAGCTTCAATTTTCATTAATCAAACGAATCAAATAATTTTGAATATGAGTAAAATTCACCCATGCATATTTTTTCCAATCTTCAAGAGCTAATTTGATCTTTTACATGTTTGAATATAAGCATGTTATTAGCCTCCATTCAAAGTATCTTAAGTATGTTACGCGATTTCACCATTAATTTGGTGAAATTGTAAAGAAAAAGGGATAAAATATAGCTCAAAAGTAAGCTATCTACTAAAGAAAAGATGAGAAAATTAGAGAAAGTCTGAGAAAGAGATGGAAAACAAATTGTACCACTAATGATAAGCCAGCACATGGCAATAGAACTTGACAAAATGAAAAGGATGCAAAGCACCTATGCAAGGGTTGAACCCATGACCTTTGTCTCTTCACTCATTCTTTGTCTAAGCTCCAAACCAAAAAAGGCTACAGGCCCATACCTTTTCCATATATGTAATTAAATTGCATATATGGATTAGGCAAGCCTAAGCTATATAAAAATATTAAATCTAAGCTCAGCCCCAAACCCAACAATAAAATTATTACTTCTAATTATTTATTATTTATTATTTAATTTTCCCACTATTCTAATTTATTATTCTGATTTAATTATCATTTCCATTATATTTTCATACTTTTTCTTCATCATCAACACCATCATCATCATTATTTTTAATTTTTAATTGTCTAATGAATTTTCTATCTTTTTTTTTTTTCATTTTATGCGTTTTTTGAATTTTTTGTAATTTTATGAATTTTTTTTATATTTTTTCTAAATTTCTTTTCCTTTTTTATGTGTTTCAATTTTATTTTTTATTTTTTGTATTTTTTTAACTATAACCCTTTATATAAGCTAAAATAAATTTTAACCTATATGGGGATAAAAATGGATGTCTAAAGTGGAGATATACCACTGCCTATAACTCCATAGCACCCAAAAAAAAAAAAAGTTAGCTCCATATAAAGGCTAGGGTTTTTTAATTTAGCTGATCATGCTGGGCAGTTATGGCGATTGGAGAGGAGATAGAGATAGCTATTGAAAGGTATGGTTAAGCTATTGAGCCATTATGAAAGAAATGCTACCTTTGTCTCCTAATACTCCTAATGACAAGGAAACTGAAGAAGATGAAGGTAATGAACAAGAGGATGATGAGTGACTCCTATGTATCGTTAGTTGACTTTTCAATTTTGAGACTTTATTGCAATTTTTGTTAGCTAGTAAGGGCACAACCCTATTGAGACTATGCTGCTTTTAATACTTTATTATTCCAAGTGAACTAGTTTTACTTTTCCTTCTAGTTTTTAGTTTTAGAGTTTTTCTTGTTTCACTTCTTTTGTTTTGTTTTCCTTTTGTGGTTTTGTTTAGTTTATTTTCTTGTAAGGACTTTAGAAATTTTGTTGAAGGAACATAAAACCTAAAATTTTAAAGTTAAAAGGGGAGAAATAAAAAAAAAATTAAGATAATAAAGGGTTGGTATGGCATGTAAGTGACTGAAGTTAGTAAGGATATTTTAATCTAGCAAAAAGTTAGAAACACTTACCCTTTTAATACATTGAGATTAAAAGAAAACCTTACCCCTAACCAATTTCTTTTCTCCTTGTTTTAACCCTATTATCAAGGAACTCCTAAGTATCTCCCAAAAGTCAATACCAAAATTTGAGTTACTGATATACAAGTACCACAAATCATAAGAGCTTAACAGTTACATAAGGATACAAAGGTTCTTAGTAAGTTCTATCTACCATGTTGGAAAATTCATTTTTCTCCATTAAAGGGTGAAAAACCCTAAGAGATTCATTTTTTGCAATGTGTTAGAGGTAAAGATTTAAGTGTTTGGTGTTAAATAATCAAGGGATCAGGTAAGTTGTCTCAAATTTCCCTATTTCGTTTTAGTTCTGGAAAGACCATTTTGCATTAGGATTGAAATTGTTGGTTAAAAAAGGGTTGTGATTGATTAATTGTAGTGTTGGAGGATTCTAAAAGGGAGTTGTCACTTGAATGATAATGGAAGTGGTGTTTTGGAGTGAGAATTTCAAGTTAAGAGAATCTCGGCCAAAGATCATGAGCATGACCATGATCATGATTCTCATAGATGTGTAGGGCTGAAGTGTGTATGTTGGATTGAAGGAGATTTATGGTCAAGAGGATCACAACCAAGGTTTACAATCATGCTTCAAAGCATAATCAAGTTGTATTGCAAGAAGAAGAGTATGGTTAAGGTTTATGCCCATGGTTCTAGAGCATGAATCATTTCCTTTCTATTTCTTGTTACTTATCCTCGTAAATCATAACCTAATCTATTCTAAACTTGTTTACGAGTTTAAGATAGTTCTAAAACCTTAGGCTATGTTAAAATCTAGACTCAAGCATTTAGAAAGATAAACAAAAGAATCTAGCTAGGTTAAGAAAACATGGAAATAGATTTTAAAAGTTATTATCTTTACATTGTACATTAAGTGTAGATCTTAAAAGGACTTCAAACATATATATTATTAGTAGTTAGCAAGTCTTATGTATGGGACACATGAATGATTGTTGCACTAGTTTAGATTAGTTGTTTTAAATTGAAATTAACTCATACTTGGACTTATTAATTATGTGATGTTTGTGCTCAGCTTCAACCTTGCTTTGGTAGGGTCCAATTGGGCTGGTGAGACCACTAATGATTGTACGCAAGTCACCTTATGGAGGTTGTATATTGAGATGACGGATTAGATTTTAGGAAGGGTTATTAGACTTAAATAGTATTCTATATATATTGCATATCTTAGGATCATGAGTCACCTTAAGTCTTGAGATGCCAAGACTATATTGGTTGCTGGCTAATATTTAAAGATAATAAATGGTGCTTGCTCCATTAGTTATTATTATGTATGCATGTGATTTGTAATAATTAGTATTAGGCATATGTATGTTTTGTGTTTTGTATTGGGTTTTGGCTCACCCCGTAATAAATTTTTTAAGTACAAGTAATTGAGTTGACGTTCCAAAGTTTGATGATTTTAGATTAGATTGACAAGTTTACTAAGATGGGGAATGGTAACTAAAATTTCTATTGTGAGAATAATTTTTAGTTAGGACAATTGAAGTTTCTTTGACAAATAGTAAATTCTTATTCAAAGTTTGATAAAAATCATTTTGAAGTTGTTTTAGATTTATTCAAAGATGTTCATTTGATCTTTATCCTTGTGGAGTGAAAAAGGGATTCCATTGAAAAATGCACCAACCCCCTGATATTTTGATTCAAAAAAAGTAAGGGGTTAGAAACTTCAAAAACAAGAGTTGGGCTACGCTAGAGAGACAGGGCTTCAAGTTCTTAAGAAGAGCCATATGAGGCAACTCATATACAGTTTAGGATTTCATTGGAATAATTTGGTGATTTTGATTGATAAATTTTGGGGATTTTAGTATTTGTATATGCCTGACATGTTAATAGATGATAAGGACACATCGCAGGCTAAAGTGCTATAGGTTCTAAGGTGTTACAATTAAAATGGTATTAGAGCTTAAGATAAAGGATCCTTAAACTATTAAGTATTGAATCTTTAGGAAGGTGAGTTTTGATGTGTGTAGATAGTTGAAGGGATAAGCTTAGATCTATGAGAGTAATTCTTATTAAAGGTTATTGGAGTGAGCTGTTCTAGTTTATCTAATTATCTTTCCTTAATACAATATTACTATTTGCTACAAATTAATATTTATGTTCTATTTTAGTTTTTCTATTACATTGTATTGCCATATATTATGCCTATTTCTTATTTAATTTCTATTTCCGTATCACACATCATACCTATTTATTTTAATTACTTGTCTCCCTTTATTGTTCCCCTCTAAATCTTTTTGTATCCTTCTATAACTTGCTTAGGTATGTGATCAGAGAAAAGTTGGATTGTTGTGATGTTGATGAAGTAAGAATTAGGGTAGATAGTCCTCTTAATATACTTAGTAAGATACGTAAAATACTTAGTAAGGAATTAAGCATAAAGAGACATAACTTATAACGAGGCTAAGGTTGGGAGAACCCAAACTAACATACATAAGCCTTCAATTAGCTAATAAGTCTATCACATATCCTAGAGGCATGATAGAGGATGTTTGGTGCAAGTTGAAAAGTTCATCTTTCCTATGAATTTTGTTATTCTCAATATAGATGAGGATATTGAGGTACCACTAGTTTTATGTAGACCCTTCCTAGCTACTTCTAGGGCTATTTTTTATTTTAGTAAGTGTAATATCTTAAGGATTAGAGATGAAGAAATTATTTTTCAGATTTTAAATGAAATGAACAAGTCTCTTGACCTAGAGGACACATGCTATAATGTCGATGCTACCAATGCCTTATTATTGAATGTATATAGGAAACACTTACTAAATATTCCTTGCACCATTACTTGAAAAAGCATGATGAAAAGATGGTGAAAACTCCTAACCATTAAGAAGTTGTAGATCAATTGGGACTAATGAACCCATTATAGCTAAGAAAGGGTTTAAACCATTCTACAAAACAAGGGAAGCAACGTTAGAAATTTTAGAGATGCCACTAGCATTGGAAAGAAAACAATCAAGAGATCATTTGGAACATGTCTTTGTAGTGAGAAGCTCTAAGCTATCGGCGACTATTGCATCCAAGCAAAAAACTAGCAAAAATAAGAAACTCTAGCTACACAAGTTTATGAGTGGCGTCATAGGGAGAAAATTGGTGGAACTCACACACCGAAAAAAGGGAATTAGCAAAGCTAATAGCCAAGGATAAATTTATACTTTTGTGGAGAGTTCGCTAGCAAGGTAATGGAGGAGATTGATCTCCACCTAGGCAAAGAGATACGATCATGTCTCTACCATGTCAAATTTTCCAAGCCTAACATCCTCACCCACCATAAATAACACAAGCAAGGAGATACGATCGTATCTCTACCCATGTTAAGCCTAACTTAAAACAAAGCACCTGAGCACAAAAAGTAACACAGTCATGGTCATAAGATCGTATCCATCATTATTGTCATAGTATCTATAAAAGCTAGGCTCTAAGTTAGTGATTTCACTTTTATTCTTTATTTCCTTTAACACTTCTCTTGTCCCTCTTCCTCTCATGTATGAATACACCACACACCCACTATACTCATACTCGTTTGCATATGATCACACTTCCTAGGTTGATTATCTTAGAGAAATCACATAAGTGTATTAGGTACATCCCTTTTCTTGCATTTTCTTTAGTTCTTTTTCATATTACCACCATTTTGATCTACAATTGTTAGGGCAACTTAGGATTTTTCTTATTTCTTCGCATGATATTCATGTTGATAGTTGTTATATATGTTTAAGTAGAATTTTGTGCAATTTGGTGTTTGGATGGTATAAGACACATTTGTATCTTTTCAATTAGGCACCTAAATTAAAATTGCCTTGACATGTGTAGTGACATGATCATGTTGCTTTATTGTCATCCTATCGTTTGCGTTAATGGCACCTTTTGTATGGTAAGTATGGCCATAAGTTGCTCGTTGCATGCACAATGGATGGAAATAACAGCATCGTGCCATTGACTTTTGCACTTGTTAACAAGGAATCCGAGAAGACATGGTCTTCGTTCCTTCAGCATTTAAAGAAGTATGTAGTTGGCGGACGGAAAGAGACAATATGCTTGATCTTAGACAAGCATACTGGAATAAAGAAAGCTTTTGACAATGTGAATAATGGTTGGCAACCACACATTGTAGTATGGAGATACTGCAAAGACACATAGCTAGTAATTTCTACCTCAAACATAAAAACCAAGCATGTAAGAAATTGGCAACAGCAGCAGGCATGCAAGCGTAACAATGAAAATTTTCTACTTTAATGGAAGAGATGTCGATAGTGAATGAGAACGTTCTGCATTGGTTTACAAAACTTGACATTGATAAATGGGCATTGTATGTAAATGGTAATTATAGGTTCAGATACATGACGTCCAACATTGTTCAGAGTTATAATGTAGTTCTTAAAGGTTCTCGTGGCTTACCAATTGCAGCTTTAGTACGAAGGATATTCTATAACACCATCGCATTATGGGAAAAGAAGGATGAAGAAATTTCAAAAGTTAGGTTGAGGGGTATGGTGTACACTACATACATACAACAATTGATAGAAAAGTGGTGTGGGCAGGTAAGTGCGTACACGGTTACCAGTCATAGTAGGCGCAATGGACTATTTGAGCTAAGAACTGGTAACCAAAGAGAGCCAAATGGAGTGATAAAAGGTAGGGGTAGAGTTTACACAGTTGACATGAATAACCAGTATTGCACATGCTAAAAATGGAAAATATATAAAATTCCTTGCTCCAATGCATTCACAACTATAGCTAAGCTAAGGATAAACACCCTAAACCGTATTGGTCAATGGTATAAGTGGACAAAACAACTTGAGTATGCCAACAACCTTTTTTCCCTCTAGGTGATGAGATTAATTGGCCAATAATGAATTTTCTAAAGCTTAAGCCATAGTCTAAGCTAAAGAGAGACAAAGGGAAGCTTAAGACAAAGCGTTACCACATGGAGATGGATATACATGAAGTACCTGATAGGAATAGATGTAGTTATTGTCGAAGGGAAGGACATAACAGGCGTAGATGTCCGAATCTGAATAAGGCTGGTAATTTATATTACTATTTTTTGCCTATGCATACACATAAATTTATCGCTAGTTTGTAACATCTATCCATTTTATATTACTTGCATTGTCACTTATTAATGTTAATCACAATTGCAAGTTAAATGGACCTGAGACCATTTGATCCTTCAATTTTGGGTGAGCAGGCATCCCATCGCTCTTAGGACGTATAGGAAGGATAAGTACATTATTTAATGATTTCTTCCAGTTATATAAAACATAAGTTAGGTGTGGATATGTTAATATTTATGTCCATGTAACTTAATACATGCACCAGGTGCATTCACAGTTAGACAACATAAGCTGGCAATGAAGAAGAGTAAGGAGTTCATACCATTAGATCCACACATGGAGCGGTACTTAGTGGAGGTAAGGTTTATGGTTATTAGCTGACTTCCATTCATCCAAGTGGATTGGCACCTAATTACCGCCCTTGTGGAGAGGTAGAGGCTAGAGACACATACATTTCATATGGCATACGGTGAGATGACCATTACGCTTCAGGATATTGAGGTCTAGCTAGGTCTTAAGGTTGATGGTGTTGCTGTCACTGGTAGCACCAATAAGAATTGGGCAAATGTGGTGAGAAACCTATTAGGTGATGTTCTACCATCTGATGATATAAAGGGTGGCCATATACCACTATCGTAGCTAGCTAGTAGATTTAGAATTATACCGAGTAATACCGACGAGGATACGGTCATACATCATACTCGTGTATATATCCTCCAGTTGATAGGGGGATTCTTATTCGCATATAAATCTTCTAGCTATATACATCTCATGTACCTTCCCTTATTGGATGACGTTTGAATGGCAGGTATGTATAGTTGGGGATCGACCTGTTTAGCATAGCTATACCGACAACTATGCAACATTGTACAAACAAGTGTATCCGAGATCGAGGGCCAATGATTTTACTGCAAGTTTGAGCATAGGACCATTTCTCTCACATTGCACCCCTTAGTAGATCTGGCTTCGTGATCACAGATGATGTTCCTTTAGCCGATAGATGGTAGATCGAGAGGAACACTACACAGGGATCAACTCATGTAATTTAGTTATATCGCGAGGCGTTTGACTTGCAGATGAGTTATCAAGTACACTAGATATACTGTTCGATCTTGCTTAAAAAGTTCATGTCATAATTACTAATTTTTTTTCTCTTTCAACTCACATACATTTCATTTTAGGTTATATGGCAACCTTATTTAGAAGACATTCTTCAACTTTTGCCTCCTATAAGTACGATCAATAGGGGTCTTTAGACAGCTAAGGTACCCCTTATCTGCTTCCACATTGTAAAGTTTTGCATTCTAGATCGTATCATCCGACAATTTGGTAGCTTTCAGACATGGCCCCAGCTAATGCATACTAACAAGCAGCTTCATCAACAAGATCTCAGAGGTCGTATAGATATTGATTGGAGAGTAGTGCATGATGGTTACATCTGACATTGAGCAAATCGCCTTGCTTAGATTGTTCATCCACACCCGATTTTCAGTATAGACCCTGACTATTTGTAATGGTACAGGCAGTGTACTCATCGATATATAACACACTCAGGTGCGGTGATGGATCATCTAGTAAGTACAATCAATATAACAACCCATGTATAACCCCATTTATCATGTAGTATTATTACTAATTGTTTTTCTCCTATGTAGGTCGATACCCTATAGTCAATTTAATTTACTAATGACATACAATTGGCCTACTAGATTGTTAAAGGTGGTTTATAGTTTTTAGAGGACGACGGTGGTATTATCTTGCACCATCCATTTCCACACCATCTATTTCCACACCATCCACCACCTGATGAAGCTATGCAGCCTGAGCAGCTAGAGCCAGTTACACCTCAACCGCCACGTGACAAAATTCATACTAGGGGAAGTTGAACTGGGGTTAGACGAGGAAGGGGTCTAGGGGGTTTGAATGTTCCATCTATGGGGCAACATTCCATTGACTTAGGTCAGATTATTTCCAACTCAAGAGCTTCACATGTTACACCACCATTTCATCAGCCATTGCATAATACATTGGCAGTACCCCATAAAAGACGTACTACACACTCGTAGAGCTCCACCATTGGTGAAAGGGTCACCCAACACCATTCACCTCCACATGTTAGCCCTATTCTGCCTAGAGACTTTTCAAATTCACCAGCTGAGCCTTCTACCGGTCCTTTTAAGAGACGGCCATCACTATTATTTAGATATGGGGTGTTTTTTGGTCAGCATAAGGGTCGGCATTAGATTTTATTTTCTAGATATTTTTTTTATATTCTAATTGTAATAGCAAGTGATGTATCCAATATTATTTAAATTTTATGTTTTATTACACTCTTATCATACGTATATATGGTTTTGACGAATAAATACATTTTTTATCTAAAATATAAGTGTTTAACATTCCTATTAGAATGAAAAAAAAAACCCTCACAATTATTGAAGTCATATTAAGCCATGTAATTTTCACCGCATATTTGTTTAAGTATGATAATAAACTGCAATGAAGTCAAAATTAAAAAAAAAGAAAAGATTACACTAAACTTGTAATCTTTTGTAAAAAAATTTACACTAAAGTCGCATGGGGGGCATGTGACTTCAGTGTAAAAAAATTTAGGTACATGTGACTTCACTATCATATTCTCGTATTAACTTTCACTCGGGACTTATTTTCGTATTATTTTTCACCAAGTACTGTATCTATGTACTAAACTTGCTAAGTTGATCTGTGGCAGTCCACTTCCAACGCAAAGCTAATACGTAACAAACTGAACACCTTCTCAAAATGGAGACAAATAGCTCACTGAATCAAGCGTAGCAGACAAGACTCAATGTATCTAGGTGCTTAAAGTCATGAAAGACGAGTCTTGTCTCAAAAGAAGAGGAACCATGCATGGTTGAGGAGGTAGAAGCATGGATTAGGAACCAAAGCAACATGAGGTCTTGAGTTTGAACTAAGTAGGAATTGAAAGCCCATGAGAAAAGACAAATTAGACTAACCCAATATCATTTGAATTAAAAGAGAGAGAGAGAGAGAGAGAAGAAGAAGAAGGAGGAGGAGGAATAGAAGAAGCTTAGTGTCCAATGCTCTATTGAGGATGTTAGTAGTTAATTTAATGTAGGATTATGATTAATTAGGAGGTGCATGCATGAGCCTCTTGGATGCATTTTGGTGCGATGAAAAAATCCTCTAGTATAACAAGATGAAGATACTAAATCATAAAGATCGACAACGAATGTGGATGCCCTCATTTGAACAAATTAGGCCGTACTTAAGAAGTGACAAAGCAACTATGCATATGCTTTTTATCTCCACATGTTAGTAGCCAAAAGAGAACTGGGGCATGCCCCTTATTTTACAAAGCAAGCTTATGGATCATTTAGAAAAAAAAAAAAAAAGAGGGGGAGAAAGGAGGAAGAAAAAGTATAAAAGCTTCGTAGCAAAGCTATCATGCTTTGACCCATGATTATGTCCTGTTTCTTGTTAAGGAAAGAAGAGTAGAACTTTATTTTCCTTAGTTGAGATTTGTTTGTTTCTCAAGATGTGTGTTTCGTGTTGTGCTTGGTGTTAGTTTGTTGTTGATATTCTTATCGAATTTTGGTCTCTATATGAAGCCATATTTACTTGTGTGTTGTTCCATGATCTACACTTTGACAAGTCAAATAATGAAAGATAACCATTCTACATTAGAAACAATTTATCTAATTCTTGATGAGTTTATTTCTACCTTCCTTTAAGGTAGTTATGGGAACTTAAAGATAGATTGGGGCTAATGAAACACCCTCTACCTTAAGCCTATGCAAGTACAATTTGCTAACAAGTTAATCCTCGATAGCTCTAAACCATACATAACACGAGTGACAAGAAAATCACAAAGCATTAATTCTTAAGTTCTATATTTGATAGATGATAAGAAAATGATATCCTTAGATCTCTAAGTCCTAAGAAAGGATGATGAGATGTAAAGCCTTAATCTCTTTTAAGAGTAATAAGCATGCTAGCTATAAATCCTTTAAAGGATGATGAGCTATTCATGAGTCCTTAGGTCCTCAGTTGACAACGGGAATAATGCTATAAGTCTTAAGAAAGGATGACAAGCTATTTGAAAAGCCCTAAGCCATCAATTCGCAATGGGCATGATGTTATAAGTCCTAATAAGGAAGAACGAGCTATTTGAAAAGCTTTAAGTCATTAATTGATGACGAGCCTAATGCTCTAAATTTAACAAATAGATGATAAGTTACTTAAGAACCCTAAGCTATTAATTGGTAATGGGTAAAATACTCTAAGTCCTATAATAAATACAAACTACAAGCCATTCAAAAGCCCTAAGCCATTAAGCAAGGACATATAAAAATACTCTAATTAAACACCTAATACGGATGATAAATGAATGAGCCCAATGTCCTATATCTTTAAAGGATTTAGGGCTAACTAGACTTTTTAAGCCTTCACCTCTTTAAGCTCTCGCCTTTTTAGGCATACCAACATTTTTAAGTGCTCCCTCCAAACCTTCACCTCTTTGAGCCTTTGTAGCATTCTAGTCTCTTAGGCCTTTAATCATAAACTTTTCTAGAGGTCCAATGACATCTACCTTTCTAGATACTCTCTTCACCAAACTACTCACCAAAGAGAGTTTGGGGGGAAGCAAGGATCATGGCAATTTTTTTATGGGTATTTTTTATAAATGAGCCAAAGGTTAGAATTAATAAAAGGGAGGCTTAAGCCCATCTCTAAGAGCCTAATCTAGGAACAACTTATCTCCATCCATTACAAATGTAGCACCAGACCTTATAGGGATTACAGACTTATCATATACTCTTGAGCTCGAGGACTTACTTATATGGTTCGTTGAGCTATCCATGGGGAGTTAAACTCAGAAGAGTAATGCATTCTCTAATCTGACCAGTCGAGTTACTTTGCTCTGCACCTCATCTAAGAGACTGCCGAGGTAACCGACTTGTCGCCAAGCTGACCCCTCCACAATACATAAGTAATAAGGCCAAGCACCAAACCCGCATGTTGCTAACTTGCTACATTATCGAAGCTAAGCTAACTCCGATCCCAAGCTGATTAGCCGATATCAACTTGCTAATGGACCATCTCCTGAACCAATCCTTCCTTATCTAGAACATTTGAGCTGCCGAGTTATAGAGCTATCAACTTCAACCTGATTTGCTTAAGACTTGCTCTACTTAGTAAGCAACATCATTAGGGGCACATAATGGATAGCTAACATGTATCCTATTTTCTAACATCTACATTGTCCTTTGTAACTAAACATTCTTTCATTCAATTACAACTCTACCCTTATAAATTACTCATTTTCCTTTACTAATGGGAATCTTTTTGTAATTTACACTAACCTAGGACTTACGCTAATTAGTCATATAAATACTTGTAAATTGTAATAGCCACAACAAACAAATGACAATTGATATTCGGATATACTCTTGCGAGTTAAGTATCTTCTACTTACTCTAGTTTAATATTATCTAATCCATTATGAGTGTAGATTGGTGGCAAGTGCCCTCTAACCACACTTGTGCATAATATCGAATGCGACCTAAGTTTGTGTAAGGCATTAGTGTATCATATCCATCGTCAATGCATGAGACTCCTACTCAACCTTCAATTATCATTTAACCTTTGGACCATCTTGCAGTTCAGAACCATCCCCTTGGTTTATGTGATATCGGACATCGTGTATTCATCTGTGGTTGACCCCTATCATCCTAGTATCAAAGCTTGGTTATGTTCAAGCAAGTTTATGTTACTTTATACTCTAAGAGATTTATTGCTACTTTCATGTGTTTTAAAAGTTCTGTTGTTATTATGATTGTTTGAAGAGTGTTTAGTGTTGAAGAAATTTTGTGTTCTATTTTCCCCTTTTCTTTGTATGCAAAGCAAAGTGTGAGTGTTTCTTTGCTTGTCATATGTAGTTGACATAGTGGTAAGAGTGTTAGGTATTGTTCTATTGTTGTTATTTGTGGAGAGAATTTCGAATAACATTTTTAACTGTTAATCTCTTGAATATATTACAATGTCTAATTATAGTGTTCAAGGAACTCTAGGTAACCAAGAAAGCAATACTCAAAATGGCTAAGGTTAATAAGGAAGCTTTACACCCCAATTAGTAGGTAATCTACTGGATAGAGTCACTAATCTAGTGGTTAGTTTGATGACTATCATAAATGACGATAGACAGCGAGTTAAAAATGGTCCATATAGAGGATGAGCCAATGAACAGCTTGAGAGAGGCAATGGTCAATCTGGCCAAGCTAATGCCCCAATTTGATCACCATGAGCTAGAGGAGTAGATAGATTTGCTAGACGTAGGCTAGCACTTGATGAAATCGAAGAAGTAGATGAAGAAGAAGGTGATGAAGTAGAGGAGTATTATGAGCTAGAAGAGAGGAATATATGAACTCTTAGAGTGGAAGGGTTGAGAATGTATATCTCAAGTTTTTCTAGAAGTAGTGATGTAGATGACTACTTAGATTAGGTAAATAGGAATGAGAAGCAATTTGAATGCCATGAAATTCTTGGGAATGCTAAGGTAGACTTGTTGTGCTAGAGTTTACTAGCTATATCGCCCTCTGGTGGAAGAACATGCAAGCTACCCATAGAAGAGAAGGAGAACATGAAGTTAAGAGTTAAGATGAGATAAAGAGAGTCATGAGAAGAAGGTTTGTTTTGAGCTATTATTTGTAAGCCACCTTCAAGAGATTACAAGAGTTGAAATAAGGTAGATCTAGTGTTGATGCTTACATAAAGGAATTCTAGAAGTTGATGATTCGATGTAAAGTTATTGAGCCTAAAGACCGAACTGTGTCTCGATTCATTAGTGGGTTGATGTATGAGATTGGAGATATTCTAGAGACCATAGACAATGGATCACTTAATGAAGCTATTTGGGCTACCTAAAGAATTGAGAGGCATTGATCAGGGAGATTTCAAGCTCCTATTGGTCAACCTACCCTTAGCCAACCTATTTTAAGACTCAACCTACTCAAACTACTTGAGTAGAGGAGAATGGGATCCCTAAGAAGTTTGAGGAAGTATAGAGCTTAGGAAAGAAGATAAGTGAGATTAAGTGCTTCAAGTGTCAAGGATTTGGACACATAGTTGCCCAATGTTTCAATAGAAGAACCATGGTGATCCGAGGCAAGGTGCCAAGCATTAAAGTAGACAATATTGATGAGGAAGTGGAAGAGTTGAAAGAGACTAAATAGATCGAGCTATTTGAGGAGGAGGAGATCATCTATAATGAAGAAGGTAACTTTATGCCTCTTACCCTGGTGTTAAGGAGAACAATGAATATTAGTCCTGTAGCCAAAGACGAGCAGCGAGAGAATTTGTTCCACATTAGATGTAAGGTAAATGGGTTATTGTATGCAATGATTGTTAATAGTAGTGGTTACACCAATGTAGCATTTGTTTTCATGGTCCAACAGTTGAAGTTGTAGGCTAAACCCTACCCCAAGCCTTATAAGCTATACTAGCTTAGTGGCAAAGGAGCCTAGTGGGTAAACAAACAAGTGTTTGTGCTGATCAATGTTAGGACCTATTGAGATGAAGTACTCTATAATATTTTACCTATGAGTGCGTACCATATTTTGCTTGGATGACCATGGATGTTTGACCGAAGTGTAATATATAATTGAAGAAAGAATACATATTCCCCAGAGCTTGAGGGTAGGAAAGAGAAGTTGAGCCCTATAATTGCTGAACAAGTTAAAATCATGTAAACTCAATTGAGTTGAGTTCTGAAGAAGGAGGCTTTGGTGATGACCCAAGCTTAGCTAAAGAAAGAGATGGAGCTTGAAAAGCCGACCTATTTGCTAGTTAAAAGGTTATTTGAGATGAGGGCATTTGAGGAGGAGATGCTACTTATCGAGATGAAAACCTTGTTAGAAGAGTTTGCCAACCTGTTCTCAAGAGAATTGCTTGAAGGTTTACCTCCCCTCATAGGTATTAAAAATATAATTGACTTACAGCCAACAGTCGCATTATCGAACAAGCCTACCTTTAGGCTGAACCTTAGAGATAGGTGGATGAACTGTCGAAGAAAAGGTATGTGTGGGATTCCTTAAGCTTATGTGTCGTACCATGCCAGCCTTTTTAGTACCAAAGAAAGATGGGATGTGGAGGATGTGTATGGATAGCCGAACAATCAATCACATTACCATCAAGTACAGGTATTATATACCCAAGTTTGATGATATGTTGGTTAAGTTAAATGGAGCAAGAGTATTCTCTAAGATTGATCTCAAATTGGGATACCATCAAATTTAAATGCAGAAAAGAGATGAGTAGAAGACCACATTTAAGACCTACCATGGATTATATGAATGGCTTGCAATGCCATTCAACCAATCAAATGCATCGAGCACGTTCATGTAACTGATGAATCATGTACTTTAAGAACTAATAGGGAAATTTATGGTAGTACATTTCGATGACATCCTAGTCTATAACCTTAATTTAGAGAATCCCCAAGAGCATCTCTAAGTAATATTTTCGAAACTCTAAGTTGAAGAGCTCTATTCCAATCTAAAGAAATGTGACTTATGTCGACCTAAAGTAATCTTCTTAGGGTTTGTTGTGAGTCAATGATGAGAAGATAAAAGCAATCACTAAATGGCTTATACTGACCTGTTCAACTGACTTGCGAAGCTTGCATGGCCTGACATCATTCTATCATAGATTTGTAAGGAATTTTCACACAATTGTAGCCCCATCAAGTGGGGAGAAAATGAGTAGAGGAGTTTTAAAGAAGTAAAAGAGAAGTTGACTATAGCTCCTGTCTTGGCTTTATTGAGCTTTGACAAAGTATTTGAAATGGAGTATGATTAGTTCAGACTAGGCATAGGTATTGTGTTAATATGTGAGGGCTGACCTATTAGTTACTTCAGAGACAAGATTTGAGGAGTCACCTTTAATTATTCTTTTTATGATAAGGAGTTTTACTCCTTGATCCGAGCATTGACTATATAGCAACACTATTTGCTACTCAAAGAATTTGTGATCTCCACTGATGACGAATCTTTGAGATATCTAAAGAGCTAGCCTAAGTTGTCTCATAGCCGAATGGGTTAAGTTCATGGAGGGATTTTCATATGTCATGAAGTATAATAATGGAAAGAATAATGTAGTGGCTTATGCCTTATTGAGACAACATTCCCTCTTGACTAAGTTGCAAACTAGGTTGGTTGGTTTTTCAACAATAAAGGATTTATATGCTAAGGACCAACATTAACATTAGATGACTATCACAAGAAGGACAGATACTTATTTATGAAGAGGAGATTATATATCCCAACTTGTTCCATGAGAGAGCTGTTAGTATACGAGGCACATGAGGGAGGATTGTCTAGACACTTTGGTAAGAACCGAACTTATGAGGTACTATACTCAAGATTCTTTTATCTAAAGATGATGAGGGATGTCCAAGTTGTGTTGAGAAGGTATGCTACCTATAGAAAGGCAAAGAGCCAAGTCGAATAAAGGCAATTTTTACCATTATCAATCTCTACCAATCTATGGTCCAAGCTAAGCATGGACTTTGTGTTAGGTTTACTGAGGATGTCCTAAAGGAGTGACTCCATCATCGTGGTTGTAGACTTTTTCAACAAGACGGCACACTTTGTACCCTATTCTAAGACTAATGATGCTTCGGATATCTTTTTTTTTTTTCTTTTTTATTCTAGCAAGAGGTTGTCAAACTTTATGGAGTGCTTAGGACCATTATTTTGGATAGACACACAAAGTTCATGAGTCACTTCTAAAGAATGTTATTGAGATAAATGGGAACTAAGCTATTGTATAGTATGTCATATCATCCATAAATGGGCAGACAAACCGAGGTTGTCAATAGGATAGTAGGAACTTTACTTTAGGTTACTATTGGTTGGAACATGGTTGAGTAGGATCTATGCTTGCCTATGATTGAGTTCGCCTAGAATTGAGTTCGCCTGCAACAAGACTGCCTATAGTATCACAAACATGTCACCTTTTGAGGTTGCCTATAGGTTCAACCTTGAGCTCTCATTGGACTAAACACCCCTTTCAAGCCTAGATGATGATTAACTAGTAGTAGAAAGAGCTAAGGCCATTAGAGCAATGCACCAGAAGGTTGTCGAACATCTGAGTCAAGTTGCTACCAAGCTCAAGAGACAAAGTTGATGATAGAAGAGTAGAGAATTTTAGCTAAGTGATTTAGTTTGGATCCACCTAAGTAAGGAATGATTCCTAAGCTTAAGGAAGAGCAAGTCATTACCTAATGCCTATAAGATTAAACTACCTAAAGAATACAGAGTCTCTAACTTCTTTAACATTGTTGACCTCTATTCATATACTCCCGAAGATGAGCAATGTAGAGCTAAGCTAGATTTGATCTCAAATCTCAAATCTCAAACAACTTGGAAGGGATGATAGGGATCATAAACTTATCATGTGCTCTTGAGCTTAAGGACTCGCTCATATGGTTTGCCGAACTATCAAAGGAGAGTTAAACTCTGAAGAGCAATGCATTCTCCAGTCTAACTAGCCAAGTTATTTCACTTTCCACCTCATCTAAGAGACTATCGAGGTGACTAACCTATTACCAAGCCAATCCCTTTACAATAAATTAGTCTAAGGCCAAGCACCAAACTCGTATACTGCTAACCTACTACATTACTAAGGCCGAGCTAACTTCGATCCTAAGCCAATTAGTCGATGCCAACCTAACAATAGACCACTTGCTAAACTAGCCCTTCCTCAATCTGGAACATCCAAGTTATCGAGTTGTCAAACTATCGACCCCCAACCTGATTTGCTTAAAACTTGCTTTGCTTGACAAGCATCATCATTAGGACCATAGATTAGACAGTTGACACGTACCCTATTTTCTAACATCCATATTGTTCTTTTATAATTGAATATTCTTTTGTTCGATCATAACTCTACCTTGTAAATTATTCCTTTTCCTTTAATAATAGGAATCTTTTTGTAATTTACACTGATTTAGGACTTACCTTAATTGGGTCATATAAATACTTGTAAATTGCAATAGCCGCAATGGAAAAATGACAATTGATATCTAAACATATTCTCATGAGCTAAGTATCTTTTGCTTACTCTCATTTAATCTTATCTAATCCATTATGAGTGTGGATTAGTGGCAAGTACCCCCTAGCTATACTTGTGCATGATATCAAGTGCGACCTAAGTCAATGCGAGGTGTTATTATGTCATATCTATTGTCGGTGCACCAAACCTCTACTCAACCTTCGACTATCATTTAACCTTCAGACTATCTTGTGATTCAAACCCATCCCCTTGATTCGTGTGATACTGGATGTGGTGTGTTTATCAATGACTGACCCGTATTAAGGCCATCGGTAAAGCATCTCTCTTTTTTCCTTCTTGCACATTGTCTCCTACTCTTAGCATTACTAGCTTATTATTATGACAAAAGGGCTAACTTAGGCATCCAAATGGCCATGCTAGAGCACCCTCCAATGCTACCTTCACTCGCCTCGCGTAGTCGTGTTTTGTTTTGCAAGTACTTGTATATCAAATATCAGAAGTGAAAATCTGATATCAACAAATATCACTATAGTATGAGCCTTAGCTTATTTTTGGGATCTTAGAATCTCAGCTTTTTATTTGGCCCATATTATTTAAGTTTGACTGTTGAAGAATATATACATTTGCTAAAGATTATCATTAACAAAAATGGATGGTATGTTTCGGCCATTACAGTTGGGCTTATAGAAATTTTCAATGAACTCATGGGCTTTCATAAGTTTGAAATATGTAAGATTTAAGTTGATTGTAGCAGAAGAATTATCTGATTGGACAAGCTTATTTGGTTTGCAAACCCATCCATTTATAAGTAAGAGCTTTCTTGTGCTGATCTTGAAGCTTGATGGTAATATAGGATTAATGCCTACATCTTAACAACCATTGGATCTATTTGTTTTCCTAGCAAGGTATTTTAAATGCGTCACAAAATGGCAAAAATAGTAACCTAATTTTTAGAAAGAAAGTTCTACAACCCGATACTGTTGGCTAAACATACCGACTCACTCAATTTGGAGAACCAGTATGGCACTAGTCATGGTTTGGTTTATTAGCCATGTATAAAGCTGCAAACTTGACTAATCCTGTAGAATCCTCTCAAAAGATGAGTCTACTGTTGCCTTTGCTACCAAAATTGAGCTTCCTAAGGAATTTGCCACTTATTACTAAGTGAAAGAATTTCAAAAATTCCATAATGAAGACATCTCCAGGTTGCAACATGGATAGAGACACCCAATATCATGAAGAGGAAGAAGGAGGAGGATGAGTTAGAAGAACTAGATTTTAGGGTTTGTTTTTGTAAACAAACCAAAAAAAAAAAAGTTTGAATAATGTATTAGAAACTTTAAAGTTACTACATTAATAAAATATTAATTTTTCCACATCATGGTCTATTTGTCAACTCCCTTCTTTGCATCTGTATACTATTCATCTTTTACATTAGTAGATTTACTTTATTTATTTCGGCTTTGCGTGGTTCATCTTTTTCTTTTCATCTTATTGGTATCTTATCGATTCTTACTTGAATATAGTGTTTAACAAAAATAGGACAATGTAACTCCATATATACCCCTATTCTAAAATTAAAAACCCAACAAATCCCACTAAAGTTGAATTTGTCTACTCTTTATTTTAATTATATTTACAAAAAATACCAATTGAAATAATCATCTACAATGTATAAAATAATTTTTTTTTAAATCTTTTCTCTTATAAATATATGAATTTTCATTTCTTAATTTTGGCATTTCAATCAATACCTTCATCATAATTATAAAACAAAAATAGATAAGATAATTTTCCAAACACTAGATTTCAAACAAATAAATATCAAATACAAAATAGATATAGATAAGATAAGATAAGATAAAATAAAAAAAAAGGACAATCTAAACAAGACCTTCATTCGAAAGGACAAAGAAAAGAAAAAAAGAAGAAAAAGCACAAAAAGAAATAATAAAAAAAAAATCGAAGAACCTTTTCATTTGATTGGAAATATCTTTCTTTCTTTAGCCTTTTTCAAATTGAAAATTTTCATAGAGTTAGTTACGCTGCTCCAAGTTTTTCATTGGCTCTCAAAGTTCTTAGTAAGTTACTTCATAGGCTTCTCTTATTGAAGTTACAATTGGCCCCTTTTCGCTTTCTATAATTTTCTCAATTACTATCACATTAAATTAATCTTCATTCTTAAATTCATACTCTTAGTCCATCTTTATCCTCCTTTCAATAAGATAATTATATTTTGAAATTTCATTTTCTTTTGTAATATAATCATTAGTTCTTCCCCTTCATTTCATTGACTTTCAATTTTTCTTATTTTCTTTCTTATAGAGTTCCATCTTTTTTTTAGTCTCCATTTTTTTGGTCATGAATGCCCCATCCCTCCCTTTTATAAATCATTCAAAAATAAGATCTTTTAAGTGTAAATAAAATACTTTTTAAATCATGAACATGTGGCCCTTCTTCTTTTTTCTTTATTTCTTGAATATATATATATATATTCTCTCTCTATAAAAAAAAAGAAGAAGAGGAGGAGGAGGAAAAAAAGAAACAAAGGTTGTTGACAATTACAAATCCTTATTAGATTCAAGAAGATTACAAGATAAACTGAGGAATAAAAGGGAGAACCCCATGATCGGCCTAACAAAACCATCCAATCCAAATACAAACCTTTATCCTTAACTTAACTTAAACCCTTTGCCTAAACACAAATCCCAAGCCGAGGTAGCTAAACTAACATAAAATCTTGGCCCATCACAAACGCTAAATCCTAAACATGAACCTTGATCCATTCAAATGCAAAACGATATAAACATAATCTTGATCATAAGAAAGCTCCATTCTAGTCAAATGGACAATTCAAAAATCCTTTACCTAGCTCATTTAACTCTAATTTGATAAATCAAAAGATCTCTAGGTGCTAAAGTATCTTTGATGAATTTCAAAAGGAGTTTTATAAAAAAATTAAAATTTAAAAAGATTATTTATAATATTTAAATATTTATAAGTAATATATATCAATTAAATTTTTTGGAGGTCTATTCGAAATATCTAAAAGATAAAAATGTGCATAAACGTCGAGATTAAAGTCCATGGGATATTTACATTGTCCTCCAATTGAATTTTGACACATGTCTAGAGGAGTTCCATTACCATTTTCGTTACGCAGGAAGGGGACCACAATTTATTTTGTAATACGAGGTAAAAAAGGAAAATGTGTTGTTTAAGGTTCAACTGACGTGTCTCAACTTAAGACCACGGTTGTCGGCCCCCATGTGAAATGAAAGAGGTTAGTGGTGTGAACTTACACTGCGCGTTTTCGACTCCTTATTGGTCCGCTATGTACATAAACTATACGGACGATGTTGACGTGTTGCTACCATTGTACTAACACTGCCATTTTTATCTCAACGCTCTTGCTTTTGGCCATCTAAAATTGGAAGCAAAAGTATGGTTTTAATTCTATTTGTAGTAGAAAGAGGGAAAAAAAAAAAAAACAAAAGAACTTGTAATGTTAAGTTACAGCAGATTCTCTTTCTTTCATGGCATAATTTCCATCGCTTATTATAGAATTTTTCATCTCGTGTCTTACTCCAACTTAATTTTATTTTATTTTAAATAAAAGCGCATAATCATATTATGATTAATTATCTTGGCATATATGTACCATCTTACAATATTCATGCATTAAATAAAAATAGTTTTTACTATATAAATAAACAAAGAAGCATCCAATAAGACTTGACTTCTCTTTCTTCTTTTATCCGTTTTCTTTTTATTTTTATCCCTTTTCATATAGGGTTCCTCTTTTAGGGTCAAGTATTATTTTTACCAGAAAAAGTAAAAAATGAGGGGTTTTATTTTATGTTATTATATGATATTAAACCTCTTTGTTTCTTCTTTTAGGTGGGTTCTTTGGGAGTCAAAAGACATACAGACTGTATGAATAAGGAAAGTTGTGCTTGTCTACGTGCTGTTGCCCCATCAAATGACATAATTAATGAAAACAAAGGCACTGAAAAATCCATCAACCAGAAAAAAAAAAAAAAATCCATACTCTTATATGAAGTATCTCCATTTTGCTTCGTCTGGGTATTGTCTAGAGTCCTCAGATCTTGATTCTTTTTACTTATTTAGTATATTTTCCCCTTATACCTTCCTGGAAAAGGATCTTCGGTTTTACGAATTTGGTGAGATATTTTTTTTTCCCTAGTTTTGTCTCATATATCAAATAAGCTTTTTTACTTCCTAACTATTGTACTAGTCCATATCCAATCTTCATTTGCAATCTGTAATTTGCCCTTTTTTGTTCTATTAAAAACTTCATTCGTCGTTGCATCGTTAACTTGGTACGATATAAAACACATTTCACGCTTCATCTATTTGTGCGATTTTTCTTAAGTTGAGGAATTAATTTTAGTATTATTGTTTTCTTACTTTTCGATAAGCTCATGTGTTGCTGTAATTATGATGAATACAGAAATAAGAAGATGGTGAGAGGGAAGATTCAAATGAGGCGGATAGAAAATGCAACGAGCCGGCAAGTAACGTTTTCGAAGCGGCGAAATGGTCTACTGAAGAAAGCATTTGAGCTTTCGGTGCTTTGTGATGCTGAAGTTGCTCTCATAACCTTCTCTCAGCGAGGAAAGCTATATGAATTCGCCAGTCTCAGGTACCATATTACATATATGTGCCTCTTATGGTATTATTAAGCTTATACTAATTGATATGCAGTTTTCTACATGATTGAGATTCTGAGTTTACTTGCATAACCATTTTCGATTATCAAGACAAATCCATTTTACGTTTTTCCAGAAAAGCTTTTGCAGTATTGCCCATTTTGAGATAAAATGTCTTCCTATGCCCCATCTCAGAACAAATTTCAATCTTGAATCATTAATTCATAGAATAATGTCTCTATGCGGCTCTTCTTTTCCATTCTTCTCTCTCTTAGTTCTAGTTTCTAACTTCTTTTTTTTTTTTTTAAAATAAAGAAGATCAATTCCTTGGAGTAAAAGCTTGAAAACCTGCTTGAGAGATGTTTGAATTTTCTAAATTAAAATTTGGAAACGGCGATCTCCATACTGAACTTTTCTTGAAAGATTTTGAGCAGGTCGGGTCGTGTCATTTATTAACATATGCTAATTTTTCATGAATATGGGTGGTAATTACTATATACATATCAAACGACGAAATCAACTTAACCTAATGAAGCATATTTGTTTAATTGTAAGAAAAGCAGCACAAGCACTTTTCATTTCTCTTTCCAAATACGGGCATGGAAATCAATTTGATCCTAGTGAACTACTTTGCTTTTAGCCTTATTAAATGATTTTCCACTATGAACGCTAGGTATGACATATTATCCGTGCCGGTAAAAACTAGTTGAAAACAGCATTTTAAAAAGATGTAACAATTTTGAGAATCCAATCAAAAGTGACTGTATGTGTTTAAGAATTTCAATGCTTCTATTCCTTTCTCTTTATTTTTCCCTTGGTAGCTAGGGTTATGGGAAACCGTACAAAAATGCTTGCTTTTAGGTGCTTTGTGGAGCCAAAAAAAAATATGATATTTTACAGAATACGATGGAACCTTTGAACAGAAAGAAATAGTACCATCTCTTCCTTTTTCTTCTCGCTGTTCTTCTTTTGTCTGAGTTTCCACGTTCCTTTCTATGTATTTGTGTAGGTGGCACTCAAAGTAATTAGATTTTGTATGGTACATATAAAGCAAAACCTAATGCATGAGAAAAATCCCGTCTAGATAGAAATAGCACGAAGCCAAGTTATATTTACCAAAAAAACAAGGACCTTAGTCAATGCTAATTTGTATTTTTAATTATTGGCCCTAATTAAGCAAAGCCCCCATTAGGGTCAAGGTATTCATATCAAGCTTTATTAAATGCTGTAGAAAGTATGACTTGTATACATACAGATTTATATATTTTTAGGCGGAGGAAATGATTGTACTACAAAGTGATTCTTTCCATAGAAAGCATGTTTTCAACCATGTCAGAATTTTTTTCTTGTTGAAATGTTAAGATTATGATCATTAGAGAGATGATTTTCTTCAACCTAATGAAAGTCGAAGCCAGATAGAGATGGATCTTTTGTTGACTTGCCAAAGAAGTGTACCAAGCTAGACCGGTTGATACTTGCATGAGAAATTGCTAGTAAAGATCAAATAAACATGCTTAAAAGTCTGTGAACTTATCTATAAACGTCATTTTTTCTCTCCCTCTCTTACCCTTTCTCTAGTTATCTTTTCCACATCTAGTTTCATATGGATTTTTTCTTCTCTAAGGTAGCATTTGATTACGCAATTTTATGATACTAGATTGAACAAAAAATTTTATCCCATGCATAATTTGTAATTTTGTTTGACGACTTGATATAAAATTAGGCTAATAGACTAAACAAAAAACTTAAGTTTTGTTCCTTTTACACTACGGTATAAAAATAATATTTACAAAATAAAAATAAAAATATTTTACAATCTTAAAAATACCTTTCCAAATTCATCATTTTTTACTTCTTATAAAAAATAAATATAATATTTTTTTATTATTTATCCATCGTATAAACAATTAATTTTTTAATAGCTAACAAATCCACAGTTTTTTATTTAATATAATTAAATCATTTAATTATATAAATTTAATAATAAGTTCAAATTGCATTTCAAATAATAGAAAAATATAATTAAAATATATATATTAGATAATGTTAAAAGTATAAATATCTAAATACAACAATGAGTCTAATACTTATATGTATCAAATAAGGGATAATATAAAATTCTGTATCTAGTACTGTATAAACTAAATGTAATATAATAAACTTATACTATCTAATCCTTTTTATATTTGTTTTGTCTAATTCTCTTTTTCCAGTTCAATTATTCCAATGAAACGCCACCTAAGTATTTATAGTTGCAGATGGGCTAATTAGAATCATGTAGTTATGGGCATAGTTTGATTTTAAGTATTCAAATGGGTTTATTCATTGGATTAACAATAGGGTCCAAGAATTAGGCCAAAATTTGGATGATATAGAGAATTTTGTAATGCTAGGTTCGGAATGGAGTCCATTAAGACTAAATGACATAATCTCAATGTTTCTGAGCTCACCCGCTTCAACATTAGCCCACTAATCACTTCATGAAGCCAAATAATCTTAGAAGTAATTTACTGCTAATCTCTATAAGTTCTTCTCTTAGTCCTCTTTTAAACAGAAAAATTTTTGGCTATTAAAGAGAAAAGCTTTGAATTCTGAAGAACCTTTGGCTGTAATACATTGAGAGCTCTCCGTTGATCTCAAATAAATTTCCTGTTTCTTTTTCTCCATTCCATCTCTAAATCATCCTCTTCCATTTAGAGATTTGCAAATTGATGCATCACATTGTCGCATGTCTCGTTTGAGTTGTGTTATGCGTGATGCAAGGATGTAGTAAGCCTTGCAATCTTTTTGCAACCCTATGGCAACTGTGGCTAATAAACCAACTTATTACCATAAGAAATTACCATATACTACGGCAATAGTGTGACCAAACCTGATGTTGTAGTAACTGCGTTGGCGACACCATATTCTATGATGGATCAAAAGAGAGAGCATAATGCAGAGATGAAACAAAGAAAATAAAGAAAGAAATTATATTATGCAAAGAACCGACATAATATGCCTGTTTGATTAGAAATAAAGAAATAGATTGAACCTAGTGTTTGTGTGTCACTCTTACAAATTAAGTCATAAAGTAACTTATCTAGAATCTGCACAATCTTCATAACTCATTAATAAATTAAAAAAATATGTATAAAGACTTACACAAGTGAAATCCTAATAATAAAGTAATTCTAAAAGTGGAAACAATGTGTGAAATTCTAGACATACTTTAAAACCGTTTTTATATTGACTTTAATTCAAATAACTCAGTATGCACATATACTTTAGCTCCAGCAACATTCACCTTATAAACTTCGATTATGCTCTCCATCCTTGGGATTGTCTCACCCATTGCACTTATAAGCGAGTACCCATCATCCTTTAACTAGATGACTATATCTCTTTACTCTAAAATCCGTGTATCTCTTTACTCTAAAATCCACGTCTAGCTATGAACTCCCTCAGCACCTATGTCACCTCTCCATTCACATTGGTCTACAAACCTCAAGATATTGCGTACCCTAATATCTCTTAACCTTAACTTTCCTCTAGACTTTCCACACCATAGACTAGTGAAACATTAATCAAAGTCAAACTTCCTGTTATATTACTAATGCACTTATTTCTTTCTTAATAAACACCAATAACATTACCATTAGGATCCTCCATCCTTTAATCAACATCTACCATAGAACTAGGAAATGAAGTTCCCTATAAGAGCAAGTTATTGAAAATGACTACTCTAATTGACAACTAGATTATCATGGAAACATATGCACAACAAGATATCACTATATACTTGTAGTCATAAGAGTTTAGTATACCAAGGGACAACACTATAAACAATTTAAGCATATACATCATATTTGATAGAGTGCACATATATCATCATATCGTTTGACCTAAACTTCATGCACACTAATAATTTCAAAACTCTGCTTATTGCTCATCTATATGGAATCATTTTGCAAACCTCTTGCAACACTTATGGAACTCTATGTAAGATCCAGTATGTGGTTTGCTTTGTCTACAAGTAATAAAAACACATAATTGATTTTCCCATCTACTATTATTTTTGCTACTTTATCCTTATCATCTCAAATTTGATCATGGTTTTGCTTTCATAGACCCTTAGCCCCTTTATGGCCCTATTGCTCTGAATGAAAGGAAATCATACCTGACTAGAACTATCACCATTTTCGAGCTTAATCTTTAATAACTAATTCATTAGCAATCTTGCTGTTTGTGGATCCCATATTGTGTTATAATAGATCTTTGATCTAGAATTGCTTATGATCCCTTCATGAAACAAAATTTCCTCCCTATAGAGTACAGTCTCTCCAAACCCATACTATAAATTCTATTGAGAGCCTAAAAGGTGATTGTCTTCAACTTTAGATATGTACTTTTTTAAATAATTACTCAGAAATATTTATAGGTTGTCTTACTGGTGACACCTCACCTATGGGGAGCAAATATAGCTATTCCACCGCTAGTTCATTTGTTAAAAGTTCAATGATATGCAATAACTCAATGTCTTCTAGAATTCTACAATTGTCTTTTTTTGCCAAAACTTTTTGCAAAATACTATTAGCCATTTCACATTATATAAGTACCTTCTTTTTGGATATGCTCCTCATTGTCCTTAATGGATATCGACCTCTCATCCAACTTGCTTACAACTCGAATCTCCCTTAATGCAACCCTTACCCCAAAAAATAAATAAATAAATAAATAGAAAGTAAGTATCTATAAAACTTCACATATGATATTTTGTTATAATTTATATGTGTTTAAAAAAAATTAATACAAGGCATAATCCTCAAATATGTACTTCAACCTTACTCATATACCAATTTATTGAGGTCAAATTGATGAAAGTACCCATGAAATAAGCCCTACCAATTTATTATAACATTCTAGGTGAGCGGATGGGAGTTGGTTGCATAACATAATAAAATATACAAGGAGAGCAATCGATACATAGATTTTGCATGGAAAACCCCTAATATAAGGCGAAAACCACATTAAGACAAATCAACTATATTGTTGTAGCATAAATATAGGATTTGCTAAACCATAATGTAAACATTCTCAAAGTTGGAACCTACTCAGTTTCTATACAAATCTCTTAGTTAATCATTGTACTATAAGAATATTATATACAAATATATGTATGTATGTGTGTGTATATAATGTATGTGAAATTTTAAGGATGACTAAATACATGCTATAACTTAGGCTGCAAATACTCTTAAGAAATGTGATTTTTATCATCTTCAAAGTTTTATGATCGTATATAGGTACCTAGATTCTATGGTGCATCAACTCAATTATATGCCATTCCAAAGTTTTGCTTCACTAGTATCATCATTTGTGTTCAAACTTTGAACTAGAGAGATGGCAATTTATGATATCATTTATCAATACGAACCATTATCTCTATTTGAATCACCATTATTTGCATTATCATCTCTACTTTGGCTCTTGCTTATCTATTACCACAATCTTTTCCTCTACAAAGACATGTCAACAGCACTTTCTAGTGATCTTGACTAATTCATGTTCAAGCTTTTTCCTTAGTTTAATTCAACTAGTTCTCACTTTCATGCCCTATTGCTTATCTACCAATCTCATCTTTAGCCATGCATTTTCTTTGTGTAGGTTGCAAATTTACTAAGATGATTGTCCATATGCATATACTTCTTCAAGAATACACTAAAGCATGCAAAATTCTTAATCCCAAACAACAACTACAATTTAATAATTTAAATAATCATAAATGTTGATTATTTCTCCTTAAATGTCATAATATCCCCTTATAACTAAAATAATTTACAGCTTGCTTTAAAGTTATGATGTATGAATACATATATTATTAAAATCTACCTCCATATCATAACCATTTTTTTTTCCTTTTTTGGAAGAATTATATTGCAATGGACACAAGTGATAATATGAGAAGTTTCATATTTCTTTAGTCATAACAAGATGATCTAAAATACAAGTTGAGGCTCAAACATATGGGTTCTTACAATGCAAACAACTAATTGTTGAAACAAAAGATATTAGGAAAACTAAAGATAAAGTTGGGATGGAAAAAAATAAAGATGGAAGTTGAGAAGAGAATCATTATGTTGAATAATATATTTTAGTGTAGTAATGAACTCTCTCTTCTATATAAATTCTACCACAACTCTCTATAATGGCCCCAAATAAACCTAAGTAGAGTATACGCTTCTTCTTAATTAATCATGCAATATTTCTACTCATTAGAAATTTCAAACTTTGACTTGGCTTTAGATTTTACAATCTCCAACATGTACGAGAGGCATTATCTTACACTCTCATTGTACTTAGCATTCTACATAAGAAGTAATTGAAATAAGCATGTGTTGGAGTAAAGCACAACAATGGCACATAATTTGGGCACCAACACATGGATTCAAGATGTGAGACACACTCCAATAACAAAACATTATTTTACAAGCTTTAACTTTTAGGCAAGATGTTGTTGGAGGTTCAAACAATATAGAATCAAAATGCAATGTCTTGAATTTAATTTCTCCAATTATTTTTTTGACCTGTAATGCCACTGTCTACGGCACTTTTCTAAGACAGTGAAATGTATTAAACCTTTGAAGTTCAATTTTTTTCTTCTAAGCCTATATGTGATGGGGAGTATTAAGACTTAAAATATGAATTCTTATTCTACCCTGCAATCTTAGACTTTTAGATTGCACAATAAAAATAGAATATATGTATGTCGAAACTACATAAAGGTCATAAGAGACGTATAGATTTTGCTCTAATTCTATGAGTCTTGTAAGTAAAGTAAGTAGTTGCAAAGTACATGATAGTTCTATCAACCTCGTAAATTTGGAATTGCAAACTTACTTGCTATACAATGGAATAGGCTAGAAATTTAGCTGAATTGTTACCTCTAGTTCTTGAGAAAATTTGGGAAACTGTTTGTCCAACAACTTGACAACTATTTAACAAGAGTAAGCGCCCAAACTAGACATGAAAATCTTCAAATAGTATGTTGTTGATAAGTGGATTTCATCGCTTAATCAGATGCTCGAAGTTGACTTGTTTCAAGAGAATTGATAATTGCCTAAGAGGTCATGCCTTTAACTAATCTCCACCACAACTAACCACTTAATCCCTACCACTTGGTCGGCAGCTCGACCATTGACCTCTTGTTGGAGCTTCTATAGCTTGGAACCTATCACTCGATTAGTATTACTGGAGGTCCAATCATCAAGGCACAATCCATGAAGATTTGAATATTCAAACATGAGCACAAGCAGTTCAACAGTTACGGAACAGCATTGTTCAATTGCCCATTTCCCCTACACTCTGCGCATGGTAAATTTTAGAAGGTGTTGCTCGTCTTAGGAAGTTTAGTTGCCTTCTAGTAGCAGTAGATACGGTTCGAACATGTTTAGAGAGACAAAATCCTCTCTCTTCTCTTTAGATTCCCTTTCCCATTCTCACCCCCTCTAGGAAGTTCAGTTGCCTTCCAGTGGCAGTAGATACAGTTCGAACATGTCTAGAGAGAGAAAATCCTCTCTCTTCTCTCTAGATTCCCTTTCCCATTCTCACCCCCTTTAGAAAACCACTTTTTCTAGAGTGCTTTCACCCAAACACGTTCCCTATTCTCCTCTGTTCTTGTTTTTTAGTCATCTTTTCTGTTCATTCTTTATGTTTTCAAAGTTTTGATTCATCGTCTCTACCTTCCATGGTGCCCCTATGCTCAAGTTTGTGAGAAGAAGTAAGGTGCCTTTTGAAGCTCGTTTGGCTAAGGTCATGGCAACTCCTTTGGCTCCGTCTTCGAGTCAAGGTAAGAAAAAGAAAATGAGCTCTTCTTCAAGGAAGGTTATGGTAGCAGCTACGGTGGAGTCGAAGAAAGGTCGAATACCCGATGGTGGTATTGAAGCATCTTTGGTGCCGTGTCAAATATGCCTACCTCCGATGTACAGACTGAGGTGGTAAAGCGGGATGTGACTGCTCAGGGGTCCTCTGGTCAAAGAACTGACCTTGTTTCTGGTTGTCTGGAGGAATTTCCTCCTTTAGCTTATGATCCTAAGTCCTAAAAAAAGAAAGTATCTGACCAAACCCCCTTTTCTGGTTCTTTGTCCAGCACAACCTTTGACTCTACATGGAATGCTATGGCTGAGGTGGCAAACCAAATTGAGAAAAATTTTGAAAATGAGAAAAATGAAGCTCTGAACTTTGAACCTTTCTAGGCCCGTTACCACCTCTTCTGGGGAGGAAAACTAGAATCCACTACCCCCAAATGACCGGTCTTTGCGGAAGTAGCAGCGAAGCACCAAGATCACAAGGACACAACAGCCTTTCTTAACGTATCTTTGAACTTTTACCTACCCAAAATTGAGAGTGATATAATTTGTGTAGAACCTCCTTTTGAGGTTGCGGATATTAGAGCAAGTATTTGGTAAAATACTACCGTAGGTTATTTCTTAGGAAGAGGTTAGTCATTCCTCTATATCCATAAGCTTGCTTTTGCTAGGTGGAGAAATGATGGTCTTGTTGAGGTGCTCACTAATGGCAATGGCTATTTTTTCTTTATGTTTAAAGATGAGGACTCCCTTTGTAAGGTTCTTTGTCAACCATGGTTTTTTGCAAAACAACTTATGATTCTTAAGAGGTAGAATATGGATGATAATTATGATTGCATTCACCTAAAAAAGCTTCCTATTTGGGTTAGACTATGGGTTGTTCCCATGCAGTATCTCCAATAAGAGTGCATTAGTTATGTGGTTAGTGCCATTGGTCGTCCACTTCAAGTTGATATTGTGTCGGCCAAGTTAGAAAGGATCAAATATATTTAGGCTTCGGTGGAAGTAGAAGCTGAATCTAATTTACCACAAAACTTTGCTATGAGGAAAAGAGATGGCTCCTTAGCTATGGTTGATGTTGAATATCAAAAGTTGCCACCTAATTGCTCAAAATGTCGAGTTTTTGGCCATGATACGGCTAAGTGTGAAGAACAGAGTGCTTCTTAAGGTTTCAATTCAAATGTTTGTGGGAGTAAGGAGCAACAAGAAAAGTAGTGACTCCTTAAAGTTTTGGGAGGCATTTTGATAAAGGAGCCTAACTAAAGTCATCTAAAGCTCCCGAACATTCCGAGGAAGGGTAAGGATGTTGTTAACCAGACCCTTGATAGAGTCTCTGATAGTTTAAGGTAGGAAGTCCCTTTACTGTTAGGGGAACCTTCATGTCCACAAGCTAGTCCTCCTAATGAAGATGATTGCAGTGATATGCCAGCAACACTAGTGGAATCTAGCAAATCTTATGTTCCTGATTCATTGGAAAACTATTCTTCAAAGGGAGAGGAGCGGAGGGTGAAAAAGAATGATTGGAATAAGGTTATGAAGAAGAAGAATAACCGTAGGAAAACCATGCAAGAGGCCATGGCTAGGGATGGAACCAATAGTCTAAAAGACTTTAAGACATGTCCCTCATGACTTATTTGTGGTACTCTTTCCCTTTTGTATATATTATGCTAACTTCTTGGAACATAAGAGGTCTTAATGACCTACTCAAAGGAAAAGTTATAAAAGATTTTTGCTTGGATCATGAAATTTTTCTTTTGGGCATTGTTGAAACAAAAGTTGAACAACAAAATAAACAACGTATTTGGTTGAGAATCTTACCATTTTGGCCTAATGAGTTACATCTAAATAGGAGAGTTTGGGTGGCATGGAATCCTATAGTCTACTCAATTAATATCATAAATGTGCAAGATCAATACATGCATTGCAAATGTCATCTCCTTAGTGAAGGTAAGTGGTTTTGGGTTACCTTTGTCTATATGACTAACACGGCTTTGGAAAGGATGTCCTTATGGAATAATCTTCTTCTCCTTAAGGATTTTATTGTGGAGCTGTGGTTGATTATTGAAGACTTCAATGAATGTCGATCAGTTGAGGAAAAATTAGGAGGAAATATGTACCTTATAGAGAGTATGGAACAATTCAATGAGTTTTGCTTTAAGGCTGAAATGGAGGATGCTTGAACAAGCAGTCCTATTTATACTAAGACCAACAAAAGTCTATTAAACCTCCTTGCTAGACATTTGGATAGAGCCTTGATTAAGTTGCCTTGGACATAGCACTACCTAGCTTTTGAAGTGCATGTCCTAAAGCTAGGCATCTTTGATCATAGTCCGCTGGTAGTTTGTCTGAATGATGATGATTGTAAAAAAAAAAAAAAACACATCCCTTTTAAATTCTTTGATTTTTGGAAAACTAGTTTGAAATTCCTTCTATTAGTTGAGATAGTGTGGAGCACTCAGGTTGTAGGCACACCCATGTTTCAAGTGTTGTCCAAACTTAAGTTGTTGAAAGGTAAGTTAAGGAAACTAAATTATGAATCTTTTCATGATTTTTTAACTCAAGTGTTGTAGGCGAATCGACTCTTCAAGGAAAAACAAACCGCTAATAGAAGTTGCCTAGCTAATGTTGATTGGGAAGGAGAAAGGAAGTTGTATGAGGATTTTTATTGCAAGAGAGCAGCTAAGGAGTCATTTCTCCACCAAAAATCTAGAGAGACTTAGCTAAGGCTAGGGGATAAAAACATGGCTTTTTTCTTTAAGTCCATCAAGCAAAGACTGACCAGGAGCGGGATTCACTCTATAAATAGCTTGGATGGTTCAATTATAAGTAGGAAGGAAAATATTCAAGATGTAGCAGTAAACTACTTTCAAAATTTGTTATCTAATGGCCAAGAAGGAGGCTGTCACCTAGACATGCTTTCGAACATCATTAAGTAAAAAGTTAGTCATCGATTTGCAATAGACCTTATTTGACCCGTCTCGAATATGGAAGTGAAAGAAGCTATGTGGTCCTTAGCTAAAGACAAATCACCAGGCGCGGATAGATATAATGCTAATTTCTTTCAATGCATGTAGAAGATGGTTGGAAGAGATGTGACATTGGCTATCAAAGATTTCTTTGCTATAAGTAAGTTGTTGAAATCTATTAATTTTACTTACTTGGCTCTTGTCTCAAAGGTTAAGACTCTAGATTCCTTTATAGATTTTTGACCAATAGCTTGTTGCAACACTTTATATAAATGTATCTCTAAAATTCTTGTGAACCGCCTCAAATCTGTTGTGTTTGGCTTAGTAGGAAGAGAGCAATTTGCTTTTATCAAGGGTAAGTGAATTGGAGATAATGTTTTGGTTGCATAAGAGCTTATAAATGGTTACCATAGGGGAGGTCATGGAGCTAGATGTGCTATTAAAGTTGATATCAAGAAGGCATACGACCTTATAAATTGGTCATTTCTTAAACAAACTTTGTTTAAAATGGGTTTTCCTCCTTTATTTATATCTTAGATTATGGAGTGCGTCTCTACTCCTGGATTCTCTATTTGCACTAATGGTGAATTGGTTGGCTTCTTTCTAAGTATACGTGGCTTAAGATAAGGTGATCCTATCTCTCCATACCTTTTCATCCTTATTATGGAAGTCTTATCTTACCTTCTTAAGGAGTTGGATTCTAATCCTAATTTTAGCTTCCATTGGAGATGTAAGAAAGACAAACCTACTCACTTGTGTTTTGCGGATGACTTGATGACCTTCTCAAAAGATAATTAAGCTTCTATTATGTTAATCAAAGAGTGTCTGGATTCGTTCTTCCATCTTTCGGGCTTGAGATATAGTCTTAACAAAAGTCTTGTCTTCTTTAGCAGAGTTGGGCAAGAAGAAAAGGATCACATAGCATGTTGTTTGGCCTTTCCACAAGGATATCTACCGGTCAAATATTTAGGAGTTCGTCTCATCTCATCTAAACTGTCTAAATCTAACTATAGAAGCCTTTTCAATTGGTTTGCTTCTCGAATTGGTCATTGGATGTCCAAGGCTCTCTCATACGCTAGCTGCCTTTAGTTGGTTAAGAGCATTTTCTTTTCCTTACAAGTTTTTTAGTCGTCCACCTTCCTTCTCCCCAAAAGCATCCTAAAAGACCTTTCTATGAAAATCAAAAGGTTTCTATGGAATAGGTCGGATGAGCTTAAAGTTAAGGTGAAAGTTGCTTGGGATGATGTTTGTCCATCGAAGGATGAGGGAGGTTTAGGCATCCTAGAGCTATTTTTATGGAATAAAGTTGCACAAATCAAGCACATATGAAATATTTGTTTGGATGTAGAGGACACCCTTTGGCTGAGATAGGTTAAAAATGAGCTTTTCAAAGGAAAAAATTTTTGGGCGATCAAAAAGCCAGCTTAAGGGTCCTGGATGTAGTCTAAACTCTTACAGGCTAGAAATTGGGTTCGTCCTCTTCTTACATGGAAAATAAGTGATGTGCAAAGAGTATCCTTATGGTACGATAATTGGCACGCCAAAGACCTTCTTATAACTTGGTTAGGGAAAGAGCCATCTATAGTATGAGGTAGGATAAGAATGCACGTGTAAGTTCTCTCATTAATAATGATGGTTGGAGGTAGCATTTAAGTGAAACTTTGCAGTCTATTGCCAATTCTCTCTCTCCAACTTGGAAACAAAGTCCATCTGCTTCGAATCAACTCATTTGGAAGCCACATCCGTAGAAGTCCTTTTCCATTCGAGATGCCTACAACATTTTACAACAACAATGTAATAAAGTGCTATGGGCAAAGGTTGTATGGAACAAACTATGCACGCTACAACATTCTTTCATCTTATGGTTGGCTATTCAAGAAAGGCTATACACCTTAGATAAGTTGCTTATTTGGGATATTGTGGATAGAAATTGCTGCTACCTATGTAACAAGGAAGAGGAATCTCATTTGTACCTGTTTTTGAAGTGTGAAGTTGTTAGACCAATTTGGTTGGATATTTCTAGGATAGGCAAATTTCAAGGTATGAATGCTTTAGCAGCTACCTCCTTAAAGGATTTTGTGATGGGTTTTGCAAGATACTTGGATATATATAAAAAAATACCTTCTGTTGCTTATTACTACATTTGGAAAGAGAGAAATTGTCGAAGGGTCAGTGGTCTTCCAACCAATTCTTCTTATGTAGCTAGGAAAACTTTGTTTATTTTAGGTCTAGTTCCTAAATGAGGCTGTGTATTGCTCTTATAGTAGCCTAACAATCGATCCAGTTTCCTTTTTGTTGTTTTGTATTAGATCGACTGCTTAGGCTATCTTTTCCATATACATTCTCTTCTTTTTACATTAATATATTGAATTTACCCCAAAAAACAAAAAAGGTTCAATTGCCTTCTATTATAGTTATTATATAAAGGCCTATAAATATAGAATGTTAACCTCTGTAAGAACTTCACAGACACTTTCTGTACTCATGAGCTTATATACCTTTCATCTAAGCATTTAAAACACTTATTTAATTTAGGCATTTGAGTGGTTACACCTATCACTCCATTAGTATTACTAGGAGCAATCATCATGGCCTAATCCATGAATATTTGAATATTCAAACATAGGCACAAGCAATTCAACAATTACTTGAATAGCAACTATTCAACTGCCCATTTCTCCTATACTCTGTACATGGTAAAGTTTAGAAAGTGTTGCGCGTCTTAGGAAGTTTGGTTGCCTTCTATTACAGTTATCTTGCAAAAGGCCTATAAATATGGAATGTTAACCTTTGTAAGAACTTTCTAGATACTCTTTACTCATGAGCTCATTTACCTTTCATCCAAGCATTTAAAACACTTATTTAACTTAAGCATTGGAGTGGTTATACTAGATTAGTCTCAACATCCTCAAAGCCTTCTTTTTTTCTTTTGCAGGATTATCAAACACAATCAATTTCTAGCAACAACATATGTGGTTTTGTAAAGCACTTATATATATTTACATATGTGATTTCTGGTTCAAATTGACAAATAATGAAGGTACAAATAAAGGGAAAGATATTGAGCATGCTTCTTGCATTTCAAAGTGTAAATAACATGGAAAATTGTTGTTCCATGTCTAGTGTGCGATATTGTGCAATTCAACAGGCAAGTTTCCATTCAATATTTTTAGAATAAAGAACTGGATTTAGTTTATAATTGATGTGGCCAGATTTATTGGATTGCAACGCCTTTGTATCCCTCCCCTCACTAATAATAAAAAGCATGATTGTAAGCGTAGGATATGTAAATCATCTAGATTTTACTCCTAGATGTTAGGAATAATGGTTAAAAGCTAAAGATGTGTTTGTCTTATAACTAGAAATCTAAAAAAAAAAAAAAAAAAGAATTGAAAAGAAGTCAATTTGGTTGGATTTTAAATTTTCCTTTTAGACCAGTCTTTAGCTACTGCATCTTTCTGTTATTTGCATTTAAGCATCTCCATGTATCCTTTTTCAATGCCATTATAGGTTAGTATACAACACTTATAAGGCTGGACTAGTAACAAACCACCATGCTTAAAGAATGGGAGATTCTGGCGTTGTATAACCTATGGCAAGCATAATGGATCTAATTGCCGAAGCACAGGATATGCATTTCATTGTCTTTCACCTCTCATATCTTAGCACTAAAGTTCTTGAAATGACATTTGTAATGTGATAATTAGAATCGTGTCTTCAAGTCTTGCGTGCTATGTTTCTCCAACATCGTATCATTATATCTTGATTCCCAAATGTAGGATGCTTTGCCTAAACCTTTCATTGAGAAGCATTGATGAAGCCAAGTGTATACAGATTCTATGATATGAATGTTGTTACCTATGAGAAGTATAGTGTTCACGTATAACAACAACACTATGGTCCACCTACTTTTCTTCTTGTAGACATATGGTTCTTAGAATTCTAGAGAATGCCAAAACCCTTTACTGTCCCATTAGATTGTTAATTCCTACTTTAGAAGCATGGTAAATCCAAAAATGGACTTTTTCTTCTTCTTCTTCTTCTTTTAATAAATATTTTGGGGCAGATAACTAAGCTACAATCTTCCACAAAAGATAACTCCACCAAGTCTGTTTACATAGACAATTAACATCATGTGGACATCAGCGAAAAAATTCATTTTCATCCACATCTTTTACTTAATTAGCTAGGGTATTTGCAACAAATCTTACTAACCTATCAGTTTCACTTTGACCCACCCTTCTGTTGGTGGTTTCCAATGTGTGGGCAAACTTTAAATTGGTGGTTTCCAAATCCTTCCTTCTTATCACACTATGTTTTACCAAATTTGTGAAATCCGGATTCCACAAAGAACATAATGTCAAAGGGACATTATGTTATTACTGCTTTTAAATCGATGTTGCAATAGCTCTATTTATTTGCTTATAATCTGACTACCTCAACATATACTGAAGTGTTCGATCTCTATCTGGTAGTCTAGAAAATCTTCGATAAAGGCATATTACATTTATCTTCTCTTCAATATTCATTAACCAATATTCCTCATTGCTAGAAAATGAAAAATATGGACGTCAAATTGTCATTAAGCATGCTGCCAATATGATTTATATATATTTTTTGATAACCTGGAATTATCATTGAACACAAAGTCGAAGTGCAACCAAGCAGATTATTTTCATCAATAGCCTACCCGTATAAGTGTTTAGGCTAGGCAAACCAAAAGACAAAACAGGAGCATGGCTCTAACTTGTTCAAAGAGAACAAACATTTCCATATCCAACCAAGTCCTTATACAAAACCTTTTTCAAGGCAGTCGAAGGAACTTCATAAAAACTTGATATTGAGTAGATTGTTGCGGTGAAAAACCTGCCATCCAATTTGCCGCTTGGTTAATCTCTTGTGGTATCACCTTAAATCTTCATTTCTTCCAAGTGTTGTATTCTTCCCCTGCAAGCATTAATAATATGTTTATATTTCAATTTAGCTTGATTTGTGAAATTAGTAAATACTCTGCAATTCTTGAATCTATTTCAATTTCAATTTTTCGAAACCCTCTTTGTATGCAATGCTGAATACCCTAGTGAATTGCCCATAATTTAGCTGCCACAATATCTAAATTCCATAATTTATGTGTAATAAAAAACCCAATTTCTTTAGTGATCTCTAACCTCACCCCCTAATAACCGTAATGGAATAAGGTTTGATTTCGTTCACACCGTGAGATCCATAACATGAAGCCAAAGGTAATAGCCCTTGTTGGATTTGCGTTTGCTGCTTCTTTCTTCCTGATGAAACGGTTATGTTTGATCTATTCCAGAAAATCCCCATTTATATCTAGACTAATGATATCTTTTGATTGCCGTAGCTTAGCTAGATGCTACACTTTACTGTACAACAGAAAAGTATGAATCCAAGTTTCTTCTCTTATATTGTCCATAATTTGTCTCTTCCTTAAATTTACAGCCGTAGGCAAACAATCATGCTGTATTCTCCATACAAGCAACTTAATTTTTGGTGGAAACATAGACTTCCATATCCATGTCCAATTAACCTAAATTTGGTTAGCAAGTTGTTCGTAAGTATCTGCTACCTTGATAGCCTCTTTAGTAGTAATTAGCATATCCTTCTCATCTTGGCTTTCATGTAGGATAATTGGTCCTATAATATTTGTAATTATGTAAGATAATTGAAAGCCAATTTTTTCATCATTCCATTTGTAAGGATTAATCCAGTAGCTCGAGACAGTTAGATTGATTGCACAAATGTGTATTGGTTCTTGTATTGTCTGTCGTGTAGTTTGGTTTCGTTTCCACTTTTCCCACCAAAAACTTGTGTTTTTTCCATTCCCAAGAGCTACAAAGCCATTTTGTCTATACTAGTTGCTAATGCAATTCTCTAACCACATGTAATGCGAAAGGAATTTATTTTCCTATGCTTGGCTTTGATAAGTTTGGCCTATATGACATGTTTAGAATTAAATTCCCTGAAATGCTTAATGGCACAAGCTTCATTTCACTTGAACAATTCAGTGATCTCAGCTCACCTACTTCTTTTGGCTTAGAAATTTTTTCCGAATTTAGTTAGTGAACACTATCTATCTCATTTACTCCATTCCATAGGAAGTTCCTTATAATTTGTGTAATCTTAAGGATTACTTTTGATGAAATCTTGGAAAATTGCATGAAGTATTGTGGTAGAGATTCTACTATAGACTTTATCATAATAATCCTATCAATCATACTTGATTGTCTAGCTTTCCATCTAGATTTTTTCTTTTGAGCTTTCTCAACTATTAAGTTGAGCTGATTTGCATTTGGTTTACTCACATCATGTAAAGAAAATCCAATATGCTTACGAAAGTTGCTTGCTTTTCTAATGCCCAAAACATTTGCTATAACTTCTTTCTTCTTCATCAAAGTATTTCGAGTAAAAATTATTGTCAACTTTTGACAATTCACCCTTAAGCTTGATAAGTTGGAAAACTCATGATAGAGTCCCAAGAGTGTAAGCTCCAATTGTTAATGTTTACAAGAGAAGAGGTGATGGAAGTAGTAAGAAGAGTATACAGTGGTGCTGCTGTAGTATGATGTGAGGTATTAGTAATAATGGCATAGTGGTGTTATTAGTAGCTTAGTAGCAATATGTTGATGTGGCATGGAGTTATCAATAGTATAGTAATAGTATGGTGATGTGGCAAAGTGTCTTAAGTTGGTACTTATCTGGAAGTATAAATAGCAAGGAGCATGAACGGTTGAGTAGTTAGTTAGAATCTTGGATTAGAAATCTCTTTCTAGTTGAACAAGAGCTCAAGTACTCCTTAGAATCCTAATTTTCTATTGTGAATTCCATCAATTAACGCTGTTTATGGGAAATTCTCTACAACACATTTGGTGAATAGAAGACTTAGAATTGCTAAATTCATATTGCATTAACGAAAGAGGGAGAGTGAAGTTATTGGAGAAGAAAAAATCATGATGCGCATGGAGACTAGAGTTAAAGATCTTGAGAAGGGAAGTTTAGAAACACAAGAGGAGATTAAGGATATATAGTAGCGGTTGACTTTGATGGATCAATCACAAAAAGATGTGGAGGATGATGTTTCATTGTTAAGAATTAATATGAATAAGATTCAAAAAATGATTGAAGACTTATGGATTGCTACCAAGATTGGAAGCGAATTTCCAGCCGAATCTACAATCAGTAAAGCAAAGCTTCAAGCACAAACGAAGGAGCGAGGATCAGACGAACCTGAGGTTGAAAGACTTATTGTACGCAGTGTGGAAGTGGATGAAGAATATCAATTCAACACCTTGAGAGTACAAATTCCGTTGCTTGATGGAAACGATCTAGCAAATTGGATCCTTATGACCAAACGGTATTTTAGAATCCATCGCATGAGAGATGAAAGGAAAGTTAAATTGTCCGCAATGAGTATGCAATCCATCGCATGAGAGATGAAAGGAAAGTTAAACTGGCCGCAATGAGTATGCGAGGAAGAAGTGTGTATTGGCTTCGGGCTTCGCGAAGAAGAGAACCAGCACTTGATTGGGAGTGACGAAAGATGAAATGTTGAAAAGATACGGTGGTCAGTAGGCTTCAAATCCTTTTAAGAGCCTATCACAATTATGTCAAACATCTACTATATATCAATATATTGAAGAGTTTGAGGCTTCAACTTCTCAAGCTCCAGTTATGTTTGAGTTGCAGCAACTCGGTTATTTTTTTCAAGGTTTGAGGGAAGAGTTTCAGATTACAGTTGATACATTTTCTCCAATTACATTTAAGCATGCTATGGAAATTGCATTTAAGGTGGAGAAAGAATTTGAGTGTGGAATCTTTATTTCTCCGAATTATAGTAGTAGCAATCGAACTGAGTATAGGAATTCGATTTTGAAGGACATTTGTCAATCAACTAGAAGTCAACTTATAAAACCTTTGCCGAATCTAAGGATTACACATCTTACAACTCAAGTGCACTCGTTGAAAGCAAAGGAAAACACTTCGGTATTTTCAACTGGGCGTAACTGGTCAGCATCGGGAGATGCAGGGGTTATACATTCGAAAACTTCGTCGAGTGGAGTTCACGGACAGCAGAGAACCCCTGTTTGCAATACTTATGATCAAAGTTAGCTACCGTACGCTGAATATTTGGAGAGAAGGGTTAAAGGATTGTATTTTCGTTGTGTTCAACTATTTTCTCCAACACACAAATGTCCTAATAAATCACTAAGAGTAGTAATGTTTGACGAAGGGACTGATATACAGGAGGATGAGTAGGAGGTGGTTGATGGACATAATGAAGTGTTGCTAATTGAACAAAACTCTGAAAGGCAAGGACTAGAAATGGAGCTGTCTTTATTGGCTTTAAAAGGATTTAGTGGCCCACAAACTATGAAATTTCAAGGTATGTTGAATGCTACTTCGATTTCTATAATGATAGACAGTAGTGCTAGTCATAATTTTCTCTTTCAATCTCTTGTTGATTGTCTTAAGCTACATGTTGATTTTACGGCTGTATTTCGGGTTACTCTTGGTGATGGGAATAACATTTCTTCAAGGGGTTTGTGTTGTAATGTGAAGGTAAAAATTGGGGATATTGGCCTTTTCGTAGACTGTAATGTTTTAGAATTGGGCTGATTAGATATGATTCTTGGAGTTTTTTGGTTGATAAGATTGATTGAATGGATTTAACTATGAAAATTCCTTTCTCCAATGGTGAGTATGTGTTGATGGGAGATCCAACACTTTCTAAAGCTACTACGTCCTTTAAATCCTTGGCTAAAATAGGTGATTTTGAGTTGTGTTCTTTATTGTGGATGTTGGATTTGAATGAACAGCCATCTAGTGATGCTGTTGACTCACAGATCAATGCTGTGTTAGAAAAGTTTACTGATATTTTTGAGGAAAAATCAACATTTCTACCTTCTAGATAGAAGGAGCATCGTATTCCTCTCAAACTAGGATGTGAGCTAATTAATGTAAGACCTTATCGATATGCTTTTGCTCAAAAGAATGGAATTGAAAAAATGGTTCAAGATATGTCTGTAGCGGGAATTATCCAGCTTAATACTAGTCCATTTTCTAGTCCGGTCATATTAATGAAGAAGAAGGATGGATCTTGGAGATTTTGTGTTGACTATCGTGTCTTGAATGAAGTGACTATTCCGAATAAATACCTTATTCCTAAAATTGAGGAATTACTAGATGAGTTGCATGGTGCTACTATTTTTTTTAAGATTGACCTAAAGGTAAGGTATCATCAAATTTTGGTATTTTGAACACATCATAATCATTATGAGTTTCTTATAATGCCCTTTGGCCTTACTAACATCCCGATTACTTTTCAAGCTATCATGAATGAATTGTTTGGGACTTATCTCCAACATTTTGTATTGGTCTTTTTTTTTATGGTATACTTGTTTATAGTGTAGATTTGTTTTCTCACTTAGTGCATCTACAAATTTTTTAACAATTGTTGGGAGATAATCAATTTTTGGCCAATAAAAAATAGTGCACTTTTGGTCAATATGCTCTTGAATATTTAGGCCATATTATTTCATCTAAAGGTATGCATATGGATCCTTCTAAGGTTAAGTGTGTTTTGAAGTAGCCTATTCCCATTACTTTGAAGGGCGTTCATGGTTTTCTTGGCTTATTAGGATATTATCGGAGATTTATTAAAGATTATGAGAAAATTGCTAAGCCTTTGATAGATTGGTTAAAAAAATATGGGTTTCATTAGTCAACAACAACTGCTACTGCCTTTACTCAATTGAAAGAAGTATTAGTGTTTGCACCCGTTTTGGCTATGCCTAATTTCTCCCAAAAATTTGTGTTTGCGTGTGATGCATCGAGGAAGGGGATTGGAGCTATTCTTCAACAAAATTACAAGCTAATTGCTTATTTTAGTAAGGTATTGTTCAACAAAACTCTTGCTAAATCAACCTACGAAAAAGAATTAATGGCATTGGTGTTGGCTATTCAACATTAGCAACCTTATTTGTTGAGTAGGAAGTTTTTAGTAAAAACGAACCAATAGAGTTTGAAATACTTATTAAAGCAGCATGTTACAACTCTAGACCAGCAAAATTGGCTTTCGAAGTTACTTGGGTACGATTTCAAGATTGTTTATAGAATTGAGAATGAAAACCAATTTATTGGTGCATTATCTAGAGTGTATGATGAGGTGGATTGTGGAGCTCTTTCAGGTCTAATTTGGACTGATTTGACTAAGATAAAAGTAGTAGTCACTCATGACCTATCTTGTCTTCAAAAATCCAGCTTTTAAAAGAAGGCAAATCAATGGGCTAAGGTTATCGTTTGGTGAATGATATGTTGTTCTATTTTGATAGGTTGGTAGTTCTATCTAATTCTAAATGGACTGATATATTTCTTCATGAATTTCATACTTACCCATCCGGAGGACATGCTAGTTTATTATGGACCTATATGAGGATTGCTTCAGATGTATATTTGTTAGGTCTCACGAAAGATGTTGAGCACTTTGTGGCTTTATGTGTTGTTTGCTAAAGATAAAAATATCAAACTTTATCTCCCTTTGGTTTACTTTCTTCATTGCTCATTCCTAATATGATTTGAGAAGATATCATTTTGGATTTTGTAGGAAGGTTGTGTAAGTTAAAGGGGTTTGATGTGGTGCTTGTAGTAGTTGATAGATTCTCTAAATATAGGTATTTCTTATTAACAAAACACCCTTATTCAGCCCATAGTATAGCAGATTTGTTTGTTAAGGAGATAGTTTGGTTGCATGGGATACCTAAGATAATTGTTAGTGACTAAGATCTTACTTTTGTAAGTAATTTTAGGCAAGAATTGTTCAAGTTGCAAGGGACTCATCTTCATTTTAGCACTGCTTATTATTCGAAAATGGATGGACAAATTGAAGTATTGAATCGATGTTTGGAATCCTATTTAAGGTGTTTTGAGTGTGACCAACCAAAGAATTAGGCTATGTGGATACCCTAGGTAGAATTTCACTACAATACTTCTTATCATACTTCTTCTAAATTAACTCCTTTTCAAATAGTCTATGGACATCCTCCCTCAGTTATAGGGTCTTTTATGGATAGGGAAATTAGACATCCAGCTTTGAGAGAGGCTTTGCAATCTAGGGATGAGGTGTTACAATAGCTCAAGCATAATTTGGCTCATGCACAAACACTTAGCTGTTCTTAAGCCAACAAGCATCGAAGAGATGTTGAGTTTGTAGTTGGTGATTGGGTATTTCTTAAACTCCGGCTTAGTTTGCAACATATGGTTGTTTCTAAAGTTTCTCTCAAGCTATCTCCTCGTTTTTTTGGGCCTTTTCAGGTGGTGGAATGCATAGGGAAGGTTGCTTACAAGCTTCAATTGCTATCTTACTACTGCATCTTTTCTATTTTTTACGTTTCTCTACTGAAGAAGGTAGTAGGCACTTTTTGTGATATTATGGAATTACCTCTTGATTTATTTTTAGATGTGGATACAGTAGGTTATTCACTCTTGGTAGTGTTAGGTAGAAGATTTAGGGTAGAAGGCTCCTATTAGATTCCTCAAGTTCTCGTTCATTAGCAAGGACAATCCCCTATGGATGTTACATGGATGGAAACCTCTTCTTTTCGCTTACAATTTCTTGATTTTGTCCTTGAGGATAGGGACTACCTTTCGGAGGAGGCAATTGATAGAGTCCCAAGAGTACAAGCTCCAATTGTTAATGTTTACAAGGGAAGAGGTGATAGAAGTAATAAGAAGAGTATACGGTGGGGCTACTGTAGTATGATGTAAGGTATTAGTAATAATAGTGTAGTAGTATTATTAGTAATTTAGTAGCAGTTTGTTGATGTGGCATGGTGTTATCAATAGTATAGTAGTAGCATGTTGATGTGGCAAAGTGTGTTGAGTTAGCACTTATTTGGAAGTATAAATAGTAAGGAGCATAGACGATTAAGGAGTTAGTTAGAATCTTGAATTAGGAGTCTCTTTCTAGCTAAGCAAGAGTTCAGGTACTTCTTGGAACCCTAATTTTCTATTATTTATTTATGATTTTTTATTGTGAATTTTATCAAGTCACTTAGAACCTCGTTGATCTTTTTGCATTCTTATGATCTACTCTTGCAACTGGTACCAAATCATCAACAAACATGACATGTGAAATGCATAAATCACCACTTTTAACTTTGAAACCTTGTTAGGCTCCTAGTTATAATTGCTTGTCCACTGTTCTACTAAAAATTTTCATGCTAAGAATAAATAGATAAGGGGAAATTGGTTCCCCTAATCTAATGTACAGTTAGATTAAAAGTAGTTTAAGGAATAACCATTTACTAGAATCTCAATTGATGTTGTGCTTAGACAACAATCAATTATTCTTATCCACTTCTCTAGGAAGTTAAGACTAGTAAGTACCTAATGGTTGTAATCCCATTTAATTATGTCAAAAGCTTTTTCAAGATCTATTCTAATCATCATTTAGTCTTACTTTCGAGATTTCTTTCTGAAACTATGTAAAATTTCATTTACTAAGACGATATTATCAGCTACTTTTCTTCCTTTAATAAAACTTGCTTAAGTTGGATTAGTGAGCTCATCTAAATAAGGCCTTAATCGATTTACCAAGAGCTTGGTGAGAATTTTGTATATTGTGTCACATAGACCAATTGGATGGGAATTTTTTAACTGCACTTGCACTCGTTTGTTTTGGTATTAAGCAAAGCTAAGTTTGGTTTAATCGACAATGGTTAGTCCCTTGTTCAAAACATCCTTTGAGTAGATTACTCACTTCATATCCTGAAAGACTCCAACTTTTTTTTGTAGAAGAAGGTATGAAAACCATCTTTTCTTGGAGCCTTCTAGAAACCAATTTGATTTAAGGTATAGAGAACTTCTTCATCATAGATTTCCTTCTCTAATTCTTTCTTGTTGATCCTTTTAACTCATATCACATTGCCTCCATTATTAGGTTGTGCATAATGTAGGAAGTTTTGATGTATTGTAAATTTTTTGAAAATAAGAAAGAACTATCCTAGATATCCCCTCTTGTGATAAACCTAAGCTCTATAAAAGCCTATAGGATAGCATCCTGCTTAATTGATGAATTCAGGCCTTTTACATTCCAAACAAGTATCTTTATGGGCCTAGGCAGAGATGGATGATGAATGATCCCATCTTGGGTAATTGTAGAATTATAGCAGATAGTTTCGTTGTTTTCAGCCATTACGGCGTTAATTTCCATTACAAAATTACTAGGTGTCTTCTTTTGTTCACTAGTGCAAATATCTCTTCTATATTAGAAAGTAGTAGTAGAATATTTCTTGAGCAAATAAGCTACTGGTAGTACATGCTATGGAATTAATAACTGGCAGGTTCTGTAAATTTTGTCCACTACAATTTCCAGAGTCTTCTACCATTTATTTATTATTTTGTATGGGTGCATGTTCTTGAATGCTACTGTTACTGCAATGAATACTGCTTATTCTCTCTTTGTGTGGATTGTCTATCCTATCCTCTTTAGAGTTGGGGCACCCTCCATCTCGGTTATTGCTACTCCCACCATAGGTACTTGGTGAGAAGGCTGAATTTCCCTTGATAATGGTTCGATCTCCTTCACATGAATTATCACTCTCTCCACTTGATGATTGAAGGTGGGATGCATCAGACAGTAGCTTTTGTCTACCCAAGGCATCTCTAAAGTCAAGATGTAAAACTTATTCGATACTGAATGTCAAGTGAGCATTTTTGTCCATTATAAGTGTTTTTCCTAGCTAGGCTCTTTATATTTATGAGTCTCTTCCTTAAAGTGTTTAAAGATGAGGTTCTTCAGTGGTAGCAGTAAATGTGAAGTTCATATGTTGATTGTTATATACATCTCCGCTTGCATTATCATTTGCTATGCGTAATGAGTCATTACCCTATGTTGTAAAATTTCTCTCATGATGAGATGCACTTGGCACTTGAGTAGATGAGACATCGTGGTTATTTCCAATCGACTTTTTTATCCATCTTTTTGAGGGCGAACTGCCTGAGTGAGCCACTTAGTCAGTGAGAGTTATTTTTTCTTGATTTTCATCATGAACTACTTCGAGGGCTTGGCATTATGATTACTCCTGAACAGTTTGTTCATCCTTTGATTGCAATTTTAGGTCTATAGTAGACTCTATTTTTCTGAATTTTCCTTCTTTGCACAATTGTCCACACTCCATAGCCGTCATTTTTGTTCTTGCTTAGGTCATCTGTTGCTTTTAGATGAGTTTGGTGAGCTTTACTGTGCCATTTGTATATCATACTTTGAGTTTTGGCAAGCTTCTGGTACTTTCTTATGCATGCAATCACTAGTATCAGCTTGCACAACTGAGTTCAAATTATTGTTTTTGCATAATTCCTTCTCCAACCCGGAATCTCTTTGTTTGTTTATACATGTGAAGGATAAATGTCCTATGCAACCACAACTTAAACAAAAGTTTCTAATCCCTTCATATTGAACATAATATGAAATACAATCAAGTACACCAGAGTGAACTATGGGATCATTAAAATTGATTTGAATGCAAAATCTTGCAAATTTTGCCTCTATGAGTTTAGTCTCAAAACTGGGCCAATGATTTCACCTATGATACGTAGAATTTTTGTATCATAATATTCTAAAGTCAGCTCTGGTATGCACACCCAAACAGCAACTGAGTTGTATGTGGCCGTGACATTTACGGATAGTTAGAAAAAAACTATTTATGAACCATGGACTGTCACTAATGATATGATTCGAGTCTTCTTCTGATGTAAAAGTTATAGTAACTTGATCCCATAGCAATCTTACTAAAATTTGATGTGAAATGCCACAGCTATTTGAGCCTATTGAATAGAATTTTGTATCCTAGAGACTAACTATACGATTTGATTATTAATGATTTCTTCCATGGTTTATGTAATCTTTTCTTAATATCTTGTGGAATAGAAATTTTCTGCATACCTAGCTTATTTGAATTTGTTCTTTACCCTTCATTTGCTCAAGTATGCTCTCAAAGGACATTTGGCCTGCTACAGATGAAATCTCATCTTCCTCAACTTGCTCATATAGACTGAAGTGTGCTACATAGGCATTTGGAGTGTTGTGTAAGACAGGTTCTCTATAAGATACTCTTTGTGTAATGTTCTGAGGTATAACTTGCATAGCTTCTGTTTCTTGTTGAGAACAACTTTCCTGCTCGTTCCCAAGATTTTTTTCTTTCGAAATTTCCCATTCAAGCGACTCGATAAATTTTAATCTTTTTGTCCTAACTTCAGGGGTTGAGGAGACACTTAGGTTACGGGGTGATTGTTTCCTCGTAGGGGAGAGGACTTGTTAGAGAACTTTTTTTTTTTTTTTTTTCCTTCCAAGCTGTCAATATGACTTATATTTCCTTCCGATGAGAGAGCCTCGTACTTACAAGGAAAGATCCCTTTATGTGCTGCTTTGAGGTAATCATGCCATTGCTGAATAGTTTATGTTAATGATACTTTATAGCTATTCGAAGCCATCTCATGGTGTCTACTGGTTTCCTTTATGACTGGGGTGATTATGCCTATAAGAAGATCTATTCTTGGTTGTCTTGTCGATATTATTGTTTGGTGGAAATTTGAAGTTGCTCAGTCTTTATTCATGATCGGTACTTATTGATTCAGCATGCAGGAGACGATCGACCGGTATATGAAGCATCAAAGAAATGCAAGAGCTGCCGAAAAAATCCCTGAACAAGACGTGCAGGTTTATACAACTTTCGCTGTCTCGTAATTGTGGAATTGAGTTCCCCCATTCCCCCCATATTTTTGTTTTTCATAATATAATTCTTAGAAATGAGATTTATGAAATAATCCTAGCACTACATGAATTTGACAACTCTCTTAAAAGACATTTTATATGTTTTTGCACGATGCCCAGTCTAGCTGAAGTTGTATCTAAGAGCTTGAACATTTGGTGGAAAAGAAAACACTTGATGCAAAGTTCAGGAAAGTCAATCTCCTGCCAGATCCCCATCTCATATGATATGAATTAGGACGAAAACACATTCGATTCTCCATTCTTTCCCTGTACAATATATATATATATATATATATATATATATATATATATAACATACAAATAGGGGAGATAGGACTTAGAACGTATGCGATTCTTCATTCTTTCCCTGTACAATATGTAC
>JAMXBB010000008.1:54311698-54350887 GCA_024138015.1 Lumnitzera littorea
ATATATATATATATATATATATATATATATATATATAACATACAAATAGGGGAGATAGGACTTTGAAAGTGAGAGATTGATTCGGGAATAAAAAGGGGTTAAGAGATGAGAGAGTCAAATTGGGATCAATAAAAATATTATAATATAATTTATATTTATTTATAAAGTAATAAAAGTTAGGTATAACTTTAAGATTTGAAAAGTTGAGAGCTCTTTGTAGGTTTTTTTATTTTTTTTATTTTTTAACAAATTAGTATATTTTTTAGAAAAAATAATAGTGTAATCTAGAAAAACGTAATGGATTCTTATAGAAATCGAGTTAAACTAATCTAGTTAACTAGGTCGAACCAAGATCACTATGTCAATGAGGATTAATGGGATGGATGGGATTAGTTTTATAGAATAATCAAGTCGAACTAGATTGGATTGGCTGTGTGAACGTAGGCCCAACAACACCAAATTTAATAGTTTTATATAGTGCATACAACATGATATTTAATTGTTTGGTAATTAATGAATTGATGTTTTTTTTTTTTTTCCTGTTTTTTTTCCCCTAAATGTGTGAGCATTATAAGGCTAGATAATACTGATCTTGTTTTTTATAAGACATATTCTTACACATTTTATTATATATCATGGATTTCTTGTTATATACGATCTTATTGTTATCTTATTATGTACTTGGAATACATATTCATATTGTAGTTTCATCTAACTCTAGCATTAAGCAATGTGGATCAAACATTTACGCCTATGTATAGGTTAGTTATTCTATCAAACCCCGAGAAAAAATGTGCAATAACTCCGCTGCATAATTTTACTCCAGCAAGACATGCGAGGCCCAACACTAAGGAAATATCACAAATGAACTTTAAGTTCATTAAGTTCCACAATCTCTCAAATACATATGAAAACTATAGGCTAAAAATTACGATTCTTAAGTCTATAACTTGATTCCCCGCCAAGATACTTATTTTAACCTCATTAAATTCGTCTCACGTCCTTATTTAGTTTACCTACTCGATTGTGCGTATGGGGGATCAATCGGATTGTGTGATCAATCAAGCAATCAACTGTGCGGGGAGGTTGACTGGTTTAGTTGCCAGGTCAGCCATCTAGGTGGCCTGGTTGATTGTTTTTGCCCGTGGTTCTCCGCGTTGCTTCAAAGTAATTCTCCAAAATATTTGATTTGAAGTCTTCTTAGATTAATACTGGTTTTATCCAAAATTCTTCTTCTTCAATATCATGTTCTTGACTAATTTCTTCTAGCTAGGCATACTTTTTAATCTCCAATTACAGATCATATCTCCTAACGTGTAGAAAGATCCATTCTTTTCTTTAGATTTTGCTATTATATAATACTTCTATGATTAAACTCCTAGTTTGTGTTCTATTCTACCAATTTGTGAAGAATCTAAAGGTGGAGTAAGAAGATTAATCCTATAACGAATTATGATAGGAATGCTTACCTTAGTGTTAAATGGGAATAATTATAGAGTTATGTCGTGAGTGGATACTCAATTTCCTTTATCCAAGATACGACCTTTCAGTATAAAGAAATACCATTAGGAATCTATTAATTAATTCTTATTAATAAAGTTAGGGATTCCCGAAGTCTAACCTTTCTGATGCAATTTGTTACTTTTCCCAACTTTTATTGAAATTCCATCTCACCGTAAACATGAAAGGATTGATGTTTTTCTTATCAATTTTCCTTAATTGATTAGACGATTGCAATAGCAGGCTAGGAAAAAGTATATCAATGTTAGGTTGCACATTATTGATCCCTAATTGGAGAGAACAAGCTGTTGTGTGGTGTTATAGTGACAGGGTTTCAACATATCTAGGGAAGGAAAGCAGGGATAGTTTGAGTACCTTTTAGATTGTATAATAAGGAATGTATTTAACTTAGGTGGTTACTCGAATACGAGTTGGATAATAAGGGCTTGTCATAAAAGTTCAACTTCCAGACGGATACCTATCTTAGGTGGTGGTGCCATCATTTAGGTATCTAAGTACCGAACAAGTTTTTCATATTCAACAATGGAGGTTGACTTTACTACGCTTTTTTCAGTTGATAAAAAGGCAAAATCGATAAGAGAGTCGCTCATCGGAGTTGATGACCATAACTACTGTTAGTCATTTCGATCTTTTATCAAAGTGAATCAACTATGTTTTAAGCCTTTGATGAAATTTATATTCAAAATGTAATTTCAAGACACATAAGGTTGATATATGAGTATATTACAAAATTAATAACAAGTGGAGTTATAAATAGAACTTAAGACTCAATTTAGGAAATCCTTTGACCAAAACCGAAAAGCAAAGCTTCTAAAATGGGCCCGAAACTAATAATTAATTATGGCAGGACCTGCTTCATTTTGGCATATCATAAGTTTAAAAGCCTTGGGGGTTGAAAACTAATCATTGTTAAGTATGTGTATCGAATAACTTTTCTAATTAAGGATGAGATACAATAAAATTTTTTCAATAGATGAATTGTGCATCCAAATTAATTTATTTTGATGGAATTTACCTATGCGAATATAAACGTGCTACAAAGGAATCCACTTATAAGGATGTGAATGTGGTTTTTTTGTGTGAGTTCTCTAGTTATGATAGTAGCCATAAAGGTTCAAGCAATCGGTCACCTATCACTCAATTATAACTTTGAGAATTTTACGAAGGAATAGTTCATACTGTAGTGATACTGTTATTTGGATCCATCATAGTAGGGGTTATTTGTGTAAGAATATATTCAGCAACCTAGTGAGGGAATGTTGAATAGATTCCGAATAATGTGATACTGACCTCCAGCTAAGTGTTTTAAGTTGTTATTGGAACATTTGAGAGCTTGATGTTTAGCTGAAGGAGGTACCAAGACTAAATATTAGGTTAGAGGTTCAATGGATAATGTTACCTGGGATTAGGTTGTGCCGATACACATTTCATTGTGATCTCATAAGTGGCATCTAGATGAAGTGGTAATCTCATGCTTTCCCATATCCTATGAACGATAGGAATCTAACTTCTGTGTCCAGTGAAGCTCGACTTTGTCAAAATTTTATGGTATGAGATCCATAAGAAGTTTTGGTAGATTGGTGAAGTGAGATTCAACAGCCACTTTGTTTGGATCAAGCCATATGAGATACGAACGGAGTCTAGTTCTATAGTTTTATGAATGTTTTTGACTTTGTCAGAATTTTTAACTTTTGAGCAAATAAATGTGTCATTTCAAGCATTAGAGGTGTAATGATTTGTATTAGGTGGTTTAGAACAATATGTAACCAATTTAAACACATTCTAATGAATACAAATCTCACTTCCACATCCCTTAGAAGAGCACAATACATTGTGTACTGGTTAGAAGTATATTTGTGTGACATCTTTGTGAGTTGCACCTTTTAATACGAGTTTTTAGATATCTTTTCCAACTCGCTCTCACTCTCTCTCACTATCGTCCAAAAACCTCTCTTGAACAAATATCATCTCTCGTTATCCTTAGTGCAGTTCACGAACTTAAAATATTGCTACACAAGATTATATACTCGTATCTTGGGAGAGTTCTGAAACATAGCTATTCCCCTAGCAATCTTTTCGCATGAAGAGTTAAATTCTTTAAAGATAGCAATTTATCATGCTTTCTAGTTTCTACTTGCATGTTTAATCTGAGTCTTTTCTTAACGAATAGGTGTATATTGAGTCGAATACATCTACATGTTCGCTGTATTGCGTAAAATTTTAGTTCAAGTTATGTAATTTTGTGACGTTTTAGATAGGAATTTGGAGAGTTTACTTGCAAGGGCAAGAAAAGAAAGAACGTTTGTTCATGCTTTCAAATTATTAGAATTTCCAATATATTACATGTAAAAAGTATCGATTTCTTACACTTGTAGATTTTTACTGGGGGCATACTTGATGAAATCCGATTTCGTGGACTCTTCTAATGTGTAATTACTTTTTACTACTCCCTTTAGCGTATTCCTATGTTTTATGAAAACGAAGTTAATGGAAATGAAATTTGGCAGCATTTGAAGCAAGAATCAGCAAGCATGCTAGAGAAAATAGTGCTGCTTGAATCAACAAGAAGGTATAACGCGAAAAATTTTTTGAAACTTCGGTTGATGGAAATATATGGGAAAGCAACAACATTCAAGCCTTTTGTGACAATCCATTGTCGTCACCCGACATTGCTTTAGGAAACTATTAGGAGAAGACCTAGACACTTGCTCCATTGAAGAACTGCAACAAATAGAGCAGCAACTAGAAGGGAGTGTCGGCAAAATCAGAGCGAGAAAGGTTAAGTAGAAAAACTACAGAGAGTAAAAATTCTCCACTCTCCAACTCTTAATTTCTTTGTGTTTTCTCTTCTACAGACTCAGGTTTACAAGGAGCAGATTGAGAAGCTAAAAGAAAAGGTAACTATAAGAGCGCAGTTGGCATCATCATTTTATATTTTAGTTTTTCTATGGGCCAACCACTGTGAGTCAAAAGCAGTACATCCATGCTTACATAGAGAATTTATAAGAAAGAAGATTTCTCTAATTCCACACTAAAAGAGTCGATCCTCAAGTTTTTATGCCATTCAGGTGGATACCTATAGTATAGATACTTACCTGTAGCATCATAATTTAATTATTTAGTTTTTTACGGATAGAATAGTTTTCATTATGTTTAAAATCACTCAGGACACTTCTTGAAGATATATAATCGGTATGTGGGATTTGCAGGATGCTTTATGTGTTTGGAAGTTGTGCATTTTCATTGTGGAAAAAAAAAAAAGAGAAAAGAAAAAGACAAAAAGAAGCAAGGAAAAGCTTGATTAACAAATTCTGTAAGATATTGACTGTTTCTTTTGTCTTCTTGAAATTCAGGAGAAGCTTTTGGCTAGGGAGAATGTGATATTGTGTGAGAAGGTAAACCTTTTTCTTGAAATTATCTTCATGAACTTCCGTTCACACTATGACTTACAGGGGGTAGTTGTAGAGAAGAAAGCCACAATGGGGTTAATCTCTTTTCTTAACATACTTAAAGAACCACGGATGATCAAATGGAGAATTTCCTAAGCATGAAAAATAATTAATGACAGAAAAAGTTGTGGGAGTAACAATAGATGTCCAAGTAATTAGTAAAGCCATTTGTCGGGCTTCCATGGTTATCGGGCTATTATCTATGGACATATCCATGTGGTCTTTGAAGTCATTTCGAAATTGAACAAAAATTATCTTTTGAAGATGAAATTTTTGCCGATTAGATATGGTATGAAATATCAATAGATTTTTTAGGTGTTTTGATACCTATTCCTTTAAATCCATTAATCATACTTTGCGATGAATAGAAAAACATAACAGGGAATATACATTAAAATGTACTTTATAGCAAATGTAAATTGAAAAATAGAGAGAAAATTAAATTATATGAATTATCGATAGAGATATGGCTATAATAAACAAGTATAGTGGATAAATATTTGTAGGAAAACAAAAAAAGTATATTAGATATACCATTGATACAATTATGCTAAAAGATTTTCATTCAGTGTTTGCCGAAATTTCCATTTCCATACATTTTTATCAATCTTGTGTGGTTATCCATCCGGATTCTCTGATTGGATTCTTGGTGTGAAACAATGTCTGTGTAGTAATTATAATCAATCTCTCTTTACAAAAGGTGGAACAAATATTTGATGTGCGTTGGCGGCATTCATGGTTTTGTTTGTAAAGAATCCTCGTTTTTATCAAATCATTGGAACAGGGGCATTTAAAATCTTAGCAATTCCGTGACTCAAAGATTATGGAATAGATCAGATAGATGTCATGTATCGAATGTAATCCTGTCAGTTGTACGAGGCCATCTTGATGCTTTTCATTTGGAAGTTGATAAATACCAGCTATTGCTAGCACTAAATGAAAATTATCATTACCTCCAATCGCCAGTTATCGCTAAAAGGTACTATTGTCAGCAACATCATTCCTTCATATCTAACAATTCTAAAGAGCAGCAAAGCAAAAGCATCTTTATACTGGTTGGTTTAATAAACCCCACAGCCTATGCTATTAAAAGATCTATGACGTAGTGATGGTGTCTGTTCTAGAAATTAGAGAAAGTTGCTACCTTTTTTGCAGAGTGGCTTTCGACCAGAGCAAGCGCCGAAAGATTCAGGGAAAGAGGGGTCTCCGAGTGATGGTAGTCCAGTTTCAGATGTGGAGACTGAATTATGCATTGGACTCCCTGAAGGTAGAACGAAGCGCCTTCCACTTCAATTGGATATCTGACTTGAACTTGTGTAGGTTATGCTATCTAATTATATGCGCAACCTCAAGAGGCTAGCAGCACACTCACCCACACCGTCCCCCTCCCCCCTCCCCCACCACACACAACTCCCCCTCCTTCTCCTAACCACCTTTCTCTCTCTCTCTCTCTCTCTCTCTCTCTCTAGGAGATTGCACTTCTAAAATCAATCTATATATTATTATAACAATAATCAGTGCATCCATATAGCCATAAATATACTCATAATGCTTCCATTATCGTAAGCATGTTATCATTAATCTAACTTATAAGAGATGGATGCTATAAAAAGTTACTAACTCGTGTATAAGCATTGAACTTATGATTTTAAACAGTGCCTTCTAATATTTTCTGTTCGTAACTTACTAATCTTAAATGACATTGTCAAGATCAAAACCATATTACTTTGTTTTTTATTTTTCCTATCTAAATATGCATGCCTTGAAATAATGGGTTTTATCGAGATAAGTATCAAGCATTAAAAGCTAATACTTGTTGGGATTTTGGTTTGACATTATTTTATACTAAAAAAAGAAGCGAGCTACTTCCCACGTAAATTTGGAGTTTGATTAGAAGGGTATACGTGTATGCATATACATATCCAAATAGACGAACCAAGCACCATTCAATCTCTTTTGTCTTCCATATTTTTTTTTTGGCATTCTTCTGTATCTGTGTCCTCTCTTTTGATCCTTGTGTGTTTTTAAACCGAACTTCACTCTCGATTTCATTTAGTAACTTTCCTCAATAATGCAATTTTAAGGAGACCCATAGAAGCTTTTTATTTCTCAAGCTCGCTAATTATTTCTATTCAGTTGTTTTCTGTTTTGAAAAGCAAAATTCCATATTATCTAATAATACCTAGCTAGAAAAATACTGATAAAAGTTGACAAGAAAGAGCTAACTCTATTTTGTAAGTGAATCTTTTTCATGACATAAAAAATAAAGTACTTAAACTATACTATCTATGCCGCTGTAATGAAAAAGCAAAAACACCATACTGTCGATGAAGAAACTTGAATTTTGTAATTTAAGGTGAAGTATATAGAAAATTCACGTATTGTGGCAGGCAAAGCTAACTTTAGTTAAACTTATAGAAACCTTTTAGTCATCATACTCGCTAATTATTTTTATTACTTGTTTCCTTTCGCAACCAGAACACTTTGATATTATTATTATTTTTTTATTGGCAACCCTGGATACCAAGTTAGCCCCACATTTTATTAATAAAAAATAAAATTACAAAAGAGAGAGGGAGACATCGACCTAACCTCTCTAAATTACATCACATCTATTATTTGCTGAAAACAGAAACATGGGAGTATTACTTCCCTTACAAAATAAACCTAGGGATAAAAGAAAAGGAGAAACAAGAAATGAGGGAATACTACTCCCAATACAGTAATCAACTTGTACATAATGGAAACTATGAAAAACCATCAATTGACAAAACAAAACTAACAAGATATAAGTTGAGGATAAACCATCCCCAAAGAATCTTGTAGTAAAATCCTTTTAAACTCAATATTCAGTTGGGAGCAATCCATAAAGAGGAAATCCGATGGCAAATCACGGGCATGTTAGTAGTCATAAGAATAAACTAATTTTACTCTGTAAGTATTATCTTTTTCTTTTTCTTTTTTCCTTTTTAGCCAAAACGATAATTTCACTAAATGATGGAGACAAACATTTGGGGAACTATTCCCCACGCCAGGAGTAGAGAAATAAAGCAAGATAAGGTAAGTCCATCCTTAAATGTTAAATCATCCCCTTCTTACATGGAGATACTGCTCAATTTGCACTTGAATTCGCTTTTTGACTTATTAAATGAAACTTGACGTGATTGAAAAAGGAACGCAGGTAAAAAATCATCCATGAGTAAGACTTTGGTTTGCTATTCCATTGATCAAAGTGTATAGTCAGACTCGAATTCAACGGCTCTCCAACCTATGTAAGAAGAGGGTTGATGTAGACTTCTCAAATTTAGACCTTTTAAGTATAGAATCAAATCCTTAAACTGTAAATGATTTCTTGAAATCAATAGGACCAATGAGATTTAGAACCGATTAAATCTTAATTCAAAATCTAAAGTAAAATGAAAAAACTTTAAATTATCAATTGAACCTCTAATTGGATACAAAGATCTTAAAACTTTAAGTATATGTAACTGCAAAAGTTAATCTTGAATCTCATCAAAATACTAAAATAATAATCGAAAACTTAATCGTGTATGAATAGATTAAACCCTAAATGTATAAAAACAATAGAGATTGTACCCAGGAGTAATAAAAACCCTAAAACTATAATTTTAAGAATATAAAAGTACTAATTTTCCATAATTTACCCTAAAACCCTAATTGATAATATAACCTTAATATTATATTAAATTATTAGTAAAAGATTAAAGATAACCTTCAATCATTTACAAATATTTATAATACTAGAGTAATCCTTTAGAAACGAAGATATTGTATCATAGATCACATTCATTTTCTAAGTATATAATTAGGTTAGTATTATATAAAATTAAGAGTTTACTTAATGCTTATATTACATTTAGTAAGTATTAGTACCCTAAATTATACTTTTCATGATAATTACTTTAAGTAGTCTACTAAATAATGTGTATAGGATATAAATACTAAAAGGAAGATTTCATTACCTATTTTTATTAATCAATTCACTAAACTTCTTATTTCTTTTCATTTCCTTAATTTTCCTCCTAATTTTTCCTAATTACTTCATTATGAACACTAAATAGCATTTATTTTTGGAAAGTTGATCAAGTCAATACATGTTGATCAAAGTCAAAAGATTGACTAAGTCAACAAATTTGATTAAAGTCAATATGTGGAAAAGTTAACAAATTGTTGCTTTCGTTTTAGAAATATCTCTTCCATTCTAATGATTTTTTTTTCTTTTTAGATTTTTCTTCCTTTTCCCTACTTCTTTACTGTCCACATCTTCATCCTTTAGGACTTATTTGCTTTCACTTTCAAAAACACAAAACAACACAAAATCAAGTCTCTTTCTTCTTCCTCCATAACCGTAAACTCCCTTTCCCTTTCACTTTTCCTAATTTTCTAACTTTGCAACCATATATTAAGAAGAAAACAAAGGTATGTTATCATGTATTACTCCATATTATCTAATAGTTAGATGAATAGGTAGGTTAGTTTAAAAAGTTTATGTGTTGTGTACATATATGTTGATTTAAGCTTAAAGATTCAATTTTTATGTTTAGAAGTGTAGGATAGCCTCCATAAATGGAAAAAGAATATGTATACATGTCTCTAAGTATGTGTATATAAGTGTATACTAGATAAATACATGTATAAGGCCTTTATACATAAGAATTCAATATGTACATAACCCAAAATAAGGCATATACCAACTATATATACATATACCATGTTAAATATATCCTTTAAATACAAAAAGATGAAATTTGAGAAGCTTTCTTAAGAGGAATTTTAGACATACGAAAATATGTATAAAAAATACGTATGTTACTATATGTGTATATGGGTATATGTATAAGTATAAATACGGTATATATATAAGTATACTAGTATACATATAAGTATAGCAAAAGTATAGGTATATAGTTAATATATGTAAAGTGTACATAAAACATTTAAGTATGACTTAAGCATGAGGTAAGGGCTTATCTAATTAAATGATGATGTAAGTAATAATGCAATTAAGCGATGACATAAGCGATGACACAAGCGATTAATGACGTAAGTGATTACATAAGAGTATAACATAAGTATGTACATGTACTTAAGAGTCGAAGATTCTTTAAACTCTAATATACTTTCTAAATTGAATTAAACTTAATTAAGTACGTGAATTAGTAATACCAATGTAAAATTCCCTAAGTATAAGAATCTAATGGTTAATTAAATCATTAAATAGTAGAATATGATATAAACATAAGCAATAAGAATAATTAAGCTTCAATAAGTGAAAATTTCAATAAGTTTAGTCTATATTGTAAAACATGGGTTTTAACGTCCAAAACGAACATCACCATGTGAACATGTGTTCGAAAATTATGAAAAACAACTATAAGTTCGTAAATATCGGAATTAGAATGAAAAGTTACTAAATACATAAAGGAAGTCTCATAACTGACAAATATAAGAAAATAATACTATTAATCCTATTGAGTATGGTAAACCCTATACACATTATACTTAGGTTATACTGAGGGAACTAAACAAACTACAATAAATTTTTAGTTAACTAAGGAGTCTGACTTCTCAAAATACTTATAAGTTTTACTATTTTTCTAAGCGTTTAATATCGAGTTCTGGAAACCCCAAAGCTTAGAGAATGAGCAATAATTCAAGTGAGGGAGTTCTAATGACTTACTATTTGCCTGTGTGTGTTACTTGTATGAGGTTTAGCTGCTTACCGTTGCTTGTATGTTTGAATAACTGATTTGCTTGTTTGTTATCATCTATGTGATCACTTTTTTTAAATTGATAAATATAAGTATTAGACCAAAATAACCAATTATACTCGTTGCATGTCTATGACACGGTAAAGGTATGAATAGAAAGTGCTACCTTTACAAAAATCTTGAGAAAAGTGTTTTTGGAGAAAAGCTTTTCTACTCTTAAACATATTTTTGTATGATCTCTATAAGGGCTTGTAGAGCCATAAATAATATTTTAGCGTTAAGGCAAAGCTAGCATGGGACTTCTAATTGATAGCGAGAGAACTTGCTTTATTGTGCCTGTAAGGTCTTAGATAATTTTTAGTTGCGAGAGGACTTGGATGTTTATACTGAGGGGCCTTGGATGATGGATAGTCTTAGTTTGGGATCTACTTATTTGGATTGGAACTTTTTTCTCGACTAGGGTAATAGTCGTGTGTTGCCTAGAGGGGTGGTGCCCCTAGGCAGCCTCATGCGGATAAGCTGAGGTACTCTGTGCGGGTAAGTATAGAGGATAATCGAAGTGTAGACGACGTAATTATATATCGTTCATAGTTCTGGATTCCTATGGATGTGTTGCCTGCATTCATTTTGTATGTAGATAACTTACTTGCATGTATGATAATAATGTGTGATAACTTGGTTGAACGGTAGTGGTGAGAGACAAACTCACTAAGCTATTTTATGCTCATTCCCCTTTAGTTTCTTTTGTAGGTTTACTTACGATGAGATTGAGATAAGTTTTGAATATTGAGTACGAGATGAAGATATGTATACTAGTATTAGAAATAGCTGAGTACTCTTTAGATGATATATAAACATCCTTTATAGAAAATATTTATATGTTAGAACTTACTATAATTTAATTTTTCTTGTATATTTTCTTTTATAATGTTAGTATATCATGCTTATTATTTGGTAAGGGATACCGATTCTCTACAATTCTAAGGAACTGAGAGATATCGAATATCTATAATTATTTATATTTATATATTATGTTATGTTACAATAAATTAATTACTTAAAAATAAGTAATTTTAGTGATTTATTATTTAGAGTTTTGCAATCTCTGACTTGCAAGGTAGTTTTCATATCATAGGTGCACACATATTGTGGAAATTTTAGATAATCCTACTAAACCCCCTTAAGGTCCTGACAGTCGAACTCCCTTTAGGATTGCCATTGCTTCATTTGTTTTAGCATCTTTAGCTAGACAAGAAAAAAACTACATTTGTAGTAATTTAATTCGCTAAAATTATTTGTATGGAGATAATGATCAAAATCCCTACTACCATTGCACTTAATAATATGGAGAAAACCATTGGTGTTTTTTCACTTCTTCTTTGGACTTCTAACTCACCTTTCTTGAGTTGCAATAGGCACTTTGAAATTCCTTTCTAATATCTACAAATTTATATTAAAATTTTAGCTTGGTAAATTATTGCTATAAGATTAGGCATCATAGATTGATAAACACATGTTTTGTTCCTTCAAAGTTTGCTACAACAAGATAACCACTTTCCTAGTCAAAACTTCAATGTTCTTCTTAACAAAAAAACACATCTAAGAAATCTAGAAACCTATTGATAGAATTCAAGTCCACATATATTGATTAAAAGTAGGGTTCTGTAAAGTTTCAAGAATGCTTTCTGCCCCATCACCTAAAGCTTGTCTACCATCTTCACTTGTATAGCTTACTATAGCTCCTTATTATGGGAGAAAAAGATTGAAATCCATAGAAGGATTAGAAAATGAACTTGATCTTAATCATATTTTAAACAATCAAAGGCTATTGCAACTTAGTAAAGGAAAGAAACATTTGGAGATCATGACTAAGAGCATACGAGGGACTAAGATAGGCAAACAAATACTCCTTCACATAGAGATGTGGTTGTACATATGCTATGTGTTTCAGCCTCCATGATGTGCATGATTTAAGAGGTCAGCAAGAGGGATAACTTGATCATATGGATGAGGAAATAGGACATGCAAAGACAAGAGTCAATATTTAACAATTGAAACTAGGTATCTATTTTTTTTTTTTTTTTTTAAGATGGAGCTTAAGGGGATTTGCCAACTATGGAAGAATGCATTAATTATTAAATTATATGGATACTCTTTAGGATATAAAATGCTTTATCAAGACTTAAAAACTCATAGGCATTTTGCAAGAGATTTTCTCATGATTGTAATAGGTATTGGTTTTTATATAATTACATTGTCATTGGAATTAGATCTCATGATAGGAATCAGAGCACCGAACCTTTCACCTAAGCTTGAGCTCGAGCACTTGAGAGTATGGCTAAGCAAGTTCTCTTGTGCCAACTTACGCTTAATGAATCCAAGCTACTTCGATCTATGAGTCTGCTGCCTTATCTGAGTTGAACCTTCTTGTGCTTATTAATCATCACTAATTGTTGACTCAAGACATACTTGGACAACAACTCATCCTGCTCGATCACTAGCTCACTTAACCTAAATATGAACTGCTCTAACCATATCTAAGTTAAACTCACATCGGAAGAACCCTTAGTCTTGCTCAGAACATCTGCTCTATAGTTGCTAGCCAGATTGTGCAATTTGTTTATTTCAGCTAGAAATTCACCCACTAACTGACAGCTATGTGTATAAGCAATCATATGACAAAATCCCTCATATAAGATAGATGCTTTTATTGATTTTCTCTTTATACCCTTTTCCATTCATTGTACATCACTTATTTAGGACTTTACCCTTTTTAGTCATTTCCATTTATAGTTATTGCCCTAATGTTTTAGGTATAAAAGCCCATTGTAAATGTAGTTGCATCATAGATACATCACTTGATTTTTTAATATACTTCTCCTTTTTGTGAGCATTTCTCTATGTTTCTTTATCTACTTCACTCTTATCCTAACTCTTAAGTAAGGTTAGGTAGCTAGTATTTTCATTTGACTAACTTATGCATCATATTGAGTTAAGCGATAAGTCCTTGGTAGCTAGGTGGTGAGTACCCTCATTTGATTAGCTTGTGTGTCATATTGATTTGAGCCATGAGTCCTTAATAGTTCCTTGATGCGTAATATCCTTGGAGTGAATCGAGGTTTGCTTGTTGGTTTTTTGTTCCTTGCGCATTTCCACCTCTATTTTATAAGCTTTCTATAAGTTTAGACCTACCCTCTTAAGATCAGTCTTATCAATCCTTGACCCGGTTTGTATCATCTTGGTATCAAAGTGGAGGTTTGTTTGCATAGGTTGCTATTCAGTTGTGATTGTTATTGTATAATGTATAGTATTGTCGTCAAGTGTGCTATGAATACGGGAGGGATTGGTTTAAGTGTTTTGGAGAGTATTTGAAGTTTTGTTATTGCTATGAGACCTTTATTGTGAAATACTTTGTTTTTCCTTGTTTCAAGCATACGAAAACAAAGCAAATTTCAACTGGTTTATAGTTCTTTGGAGTAGTTGTTGTGTTCATAGTTAGTTTAAACTTTCGTGTGAAAAAGCATATATGAGAGTTGTTTAGCTTAAAAGGGGACATTGTTTATTGTTTCGAGGATTTTAAGTTCGTTCATTGAGTTTTGTCAATAGTATGATAGATCTAAGTGTCAATGTTGGTATTTAAGATGACAATAGCGATGTTGTCTACCATGGCAACAACCCTAAAACACACTTAGAAGTATAGATGAGCGAATAGATGAGATGGCTAACCTTACAACTGATCTGACCAAAGATGTTCATGCATTAGCCTTTCGACTTACTAAGGCTATGCAAAATACTCCCCAAGCTACTTGACCTGTGAGAAGACATCTTAGCTCGATAAGATTGAGGTGGAGGAGTAGGAGGAAGTTTATAGAGAAGAATTGACTTAAGTGATATGGATAAAGAAGGAGAAGAGGAGCGAACTTGAGCACCCTAAGCTGTTGATCATGTAAAGCTTCAAATTTTGAGTTTCAATGGTTTTAAAAATGCAGATGACTAGCTAGATTGGAAGGAGAAGGTTGAACATGTTTTTTATTACCACCAGTATGAGGACTGCGAGAAAGTAAGGAATGTTGTTGTAGAGTTCCTAGGTTATGCTGCAATGTGGTGGAAGAACTTACAAATTATGAAGAGATGAGAATGATATAAGGAAGTAAATAGTTGGCTTGAGATGAAGAGGATACTTAGGAATAAATTCGTGTGATACATATTTGCAAGATACTTTTGCTTGGCTTCAAGAGCTAAGGTAAGGAAGCTGAACTGGTGATGAATATTTTCAAGAGTTCTAAATACTTATGATTTGATGCAAAGTAGATGAACCATCAATCAAAGTAGTATCTAGGTTTCTCATTAGATTGAGAAGCAACATCTAAGATAGCCCAATGAGTAGAAAGATAGAGAAGGAATTGGCCGAGCTAACAACCAATGGGCTAACTTGGTCAATTAAGTCGATTCATTCAAGGAAATTACTAAGCTCAGCAAAGTGCCAAGCTGAGTAGAAAGATAGATGTCATAGCAAAATAGAAGAGTCAACCTATTGATAGAGAGGTGTGATTGAGAAGTTACGAGAAGGGATAAGGATCTAAGAGGAAGATGAGCTAGATCAAGTGCTTTAAGTGTCAAGGGTTTAGGCACATGGCCACCTAATGTCTGAATAAAAGAATTATGATCATCAAGGGAGATGTCCTAAAGGTTAAAGTGGAAAGTACTAATGAGGAGCTTGAGGAGGAGGTTGTCCCCAAGAAGGATACTACCTAAGAAGATGAGTTTGTTGAGGAAGATATGTTTGTTGAGGATTTCGATAAACTAACTTTAGTTGTTAGACGTGCAATAAGTATAGAACCCTCTACTGAGGAGTAGATGGAGAATCTATTCCACATCACATACAAGGTAAATTAGCAAGTGTGTACACTCATAATAGATAGTAGAAGTTGCAAAAAATGTAGCATTTGTTAACCTAATTAAGAAGCTTAAATTGCCGACCATATCACATCTGAGGCCTTATAAATTGTACTAGCTGAATGAAAAGGGAGCATTACATGTCACTCAGCAAGTGTTGTTGCCAATGTCCATTGGAAACTATTATGGTAAAATTCTTTATGACATGCTACCTATATGTGTGTCTCATGTGTTGTTAGGCTAACCTTAGCTTTTTGATTGGAGGGTTATGTATGATGGGTTTAAGAACACATATGTGTTTAAGAAAGATGGGAGGAAAATTACCTTGAATCTCTTGACCTCGAGTCAAGTGAGTAAATTACAAGCCAAATTAGCACAAGGATCGAAGAAGGCTTTGTTATTGAGTAGAGCTAAACTCTAAGTAGCCATCAAATTTGACATGATGACTTTCTTATTGGTTAGTAGGCTATTAGAATTAGAGGAGCAAGTGAAGCTGCCAAAGGAGTTCAAGAAGTTGCTTGATGAATATTCCAACCTATTTCCTGAGTAGTTACCCAAGGGATTACACTCATTTCGAACTACATTGACTTGGTACCTGATGCTGTAATTCCAAATAAGCCTGCTTATAGAATGAATCTTTAGTAAGCTACAGAGCTTTAGAGGCAAGTCAACGAGCTATTAGAGAAGGGATATGTAAGAGAGAGTCTTTGATAGAGATCACGGACCAATCACTTGCTTTCGAGCTCGAGGACTTTACCCATATGGTTCGCCCAATTGTCCAAAGAGAGTTGAACTCTAAAGAATGTTGCGTTCTCTAGTTCAACCTACTGAATTACTCTACTCTTCATCTCATTAAAGAGACTCCTACGGTGTTGTACCCATTGCCAAGCCAAGCTAACCCCTTTAGAATACATAAATCTAAGATCAAGCACTAAGCCTACCTACTACCGATTTGATACATTGCCATGGTTGAGCTATCCCGATCTCAAGCCGATTAGCCGAAGTTAAACAAACAATGGGCTACCCCTTAGACCAATCCTTCCTCAGTCTAGAACATCTAAACTATTGAGTTGTTAAGCACCCAACCTAGACTTGATCGACTCAGAACCTGTTCTACTCAATAAATAACATCTTTGGGACCATTGAATGGATAGTGGACATGTACCTCATTTTCTAACATCTACATTATCCTTTTTGCAACAGAATATCCTTTTTGCCTGTTTACAACTTTGCTTATGTAAACTATGTATCTTTCCTTTTTCAGTAGGAATCTTTTCTTGTAAATTACATATACCTAGGACTGGCCTTAATTGGGCCATATAAATAATTGTAAAATGTAATGACCATAACAATTATTATCATTAGGATAGTGATATTGAACTTCAGACATTTTACCATTCCTTCTTCTTCTTGAGCTTGTGTATTCTTGACGAGGACCGAGACCATAAAGAGCTCTAACCTAGGACATTGAGCATAGATTAGTGGTGAGCAACCTCGTGTTATATGTTATGCCTCGAAGTCGCAGAGTCGCAACGGCCTCGCCGTGTAAACCATTCTTATGATAGCAACTGACCTCACAGTGCCTACCATAGTCATGATCTACACAAGACGTCAACGACTCCTCGCTTTAAAGTAAACAGTCTAAATAACAGTTATACTACAATTATAATAAATATTACAAATTTCTAATAAACATAAATAATTATAAGTAAGTCCACAGAGCTTCCTAGGAAATTTTACATGAACACAACAGTTTACTAACGTACATAATAACTATCATTCTTTCATCCTTAACTACAAGGTTACTCTAGTTACACATTATACTAAGTAACTTGATCCTCATACCCCTGACTTCAAACGGACTAACTTTTGGGTAATTGTAGGGCGGTATAGTACTTGAAGTGTTCAGAAATCAGAACCTGCAAAAAGATCTATAAGGGTATGAGCAACTACAGCTCAGTAAGTTGAATTGGAGACTCATGAATGCATACAAGCACAAACAAGATGATCAATCAATTATTTTCATGCAATGCAACAATCAAGTGTCATCGCACAACGTAATCTGGTTCGTTGTGAAATCAGAAAAATTTCGCCCGCTCTAATCCGGGTTGAGGAGTTCCATGTTATGCAGCAGCTTACAACCAAACCCAGGCTTGTGCAATGGAGACCTCGCTCCTCCCGCGACTACCTTCGAACCATTGACTTCACCCCGGCCGCGACCTCCTCTCCTGTCACTTAGTTCGACTGAGGATGAAGAAGGGACCATTTTGCAATCCTACGCTATCCCTTTCAAAGGGGTCGGTATTTGGTTGGAGAATCCTATAATACCCTAACGGGTTGCAATGCATGACATTTTTGGTCCTTAGAGTCGAATAGGATTAAATTTCATTTAGGGTGTTCAAATAATTTCACACCAATTCAATCATAACACAAAATCACTCACATCACAATTTCAGCACGAATTCAAATACATCAAACACATGCGTAAACTACTTACAACCACAACCATATAAAATCCTAAGTCTCCGAGTACCACATAAATAGTACTCTATTACAATAAGCGATAATCCAACTTACTTGGAATTACTTGATCGCTCGATTCCTTAATTGCAAGCTGATGTGTCTCTGGGTATCTTATAATACAAATAGGTTTTTTTAGTACTTATAATTTATGGTTTCATATTCTAAGTTATATTTTAACTCATTTTTTTTATGTATACTCATTACATCCTAATGATTCGTTGTACTCTATTTTGGTGTTCGAATCCTAAATGAGATTTTAAATTTTGATTCCTAAGCCTTAAATATGCTTGAATCCTAATGTGAAATTAATCACATTAAGCTCGAGTGTCCAAATATCCTATTGGGTCGTAATTTAGTATTCTAAACTATTTGGTACACGCTAACCCTAATGGAGGTATCGGATTTAGTCCCGATGTGTGAAAATCTTACATTTTGAGACATTTACTTAAAATTAAATGTTATTTCAGATTTATTATTTTTCTGATTTCTATTATAATATTATCTAAATAACCCTATTTTTTAGATTTATTAATTTACAATTTCACATATTACTAATTTCTTATATTAATTACCTAATTTCCTAAATTAACCATACTTAATACTCCAAAGGCTAGGATTAGCGTTCCACATCAGAGATTAACATCCCTAAACATCTAATTAATATCTAAATTAGTAATTAACATCTTAATCACCTAATTAACCCTAAATCACTAAATTTTTCCATCATTTTAGGGCTAAAAATTAACTTAAAAATTTTGAAAATTAATTTTAAAAAAATGGCTTCATAGCACTATTTTACATCATATGAGCATCCTACAGAAAAAATTTGAACTCCAAACTACACTTCTAAGCCTATTTATTTTCTGTTCTAATCCTGCTCGGTTTTGAGCAATTTGTTAAGGACCCTATATTTTCAGATGTAATTAAACTAAATAAATATTTTTCCTTAAATCTACATATATTAAAACCTCAGAATAACAAGTTTCATAATTTTCTGGGTAAAATAACTAATTTTACAAAATTATTCAAAAATTGGGGTAAATAAGGGACTAACCGGTTCGAAACTTTCTGGCCATCCAAACTCAATCCAAGGTTGTCGGACGGCTTAGACGGTGGGTCTAGTGTAGGGTGGTGGTGGTGGTTCGGTCCCGGGTGGTGGTGAGAGGTGGGTTTGGTTCACTTGCCTAATCTATACAGTTTTCTTTTCTTTTTTTATTTTTTGAATTTTCTCTCAAATTTTTGGGTCTCATGATTTTTCTTAGATTCCTTACTGCCCAAATGAGTTCTGAAAATTTTTCCCCTATTTATAGACGATTTTTGTAATTATTATGCATTAATTTGACAAGACTTTGCCTATTATCCTTGATTTTTAGCTTTTATGTTGTTCAATTTTTATTGGTTGATTTTTCTTTTGCACATCCTGACATGCCACGACCTGATTTGGATCATCTTATCCTCTTCTAATTTTTTTTCTGATTTTTCCATAATTAATTTATAATTTTCTTTAATTATTTACTTAGTTTTTGGCCAATTTAGGTAATTTTGTGTATTTTTATCTACACGTAAATACATGTAGGGTACATGTGAACATTCCTAATTATTATTTTGGTCATTCTAAAATTTTTAGTATACATATAATCTATCTCTAGTAATTTATTAGTTATTAGATTATAGTTTTCGCCTTTTGGGTAATTAGCAATTATTATGCTTAAAATTTGAAAATTTTATAGTCTCCTATTTTACTACTTGTTTTCTTAAATTTAAGTTTACGAGGTCATTTTTACTAATATTTCTCTTAATAGTTTATAATTTGGGTTTGATCGGATCTTTTAACTGATCATCCTAAACCTTGTGTTCTAAGTTCAATCCTATGGTCACTTGGTTTAGCTTTAGGGCTTACAATTCCACCCCCCCTTCAAAAAAGTTTTATCCTCAAAACTTCTGTATATCTAATTTATACTTAAATGACTAAATATAATAACTTGCATACTTTTACTAACTTGGAAGTTAGAAAAGCCATAGATACTGCTCTATCATCGCGGCTTTTGGTTCCCAAGTCATCTCCAAGTCTGAACCTTCATTCCATTGAATCTTCACGTACTCCATATCTCTATTCCTTAACTTCTGAACTCGACTATCCAATATCTTTATGGGTTGTCTCACCAGTTGAAAATTTCTCGTTATCTCCATTAGCTCTATTTCCACTATCGCATCCGGGTTTTTAATGAATTTTCTTAGCATGGATACTGATAACTTTGATTTTAAACATATTTCATATGGTGATTCTATAGTATTTCCATCACATTTTTGGTTTTTTTCTTTAAAGAAATTGACACTTAATTGAGTAAAATGTTGATTTTAAGATTTGAACGCGTTCTGGGATCGAAAACGAAGAAAAGGAATCAAGTTTCACTCAATTCCGAGTTCAAACGAAGAAGTTATGAAGTTTTGAAGTTATGTAGGAATTTTGCCTTAGTGCAGAAAGTTACACGACCTGGGGACACGGCCATGTCCCAGGCCATGTCTGATGACGAAAATAGAATCCGTGTAATACACATATAAAAGGATATCTTAGGGTTTAAAGGAAGAGAGACATTACAGAAACGGAGAGACTGGAGAGACTCAAGAGACAAGAAGAGACTTAAGAAGAACATTAAGAAAGAGGCGAGAACAACATCAACTTCAAGATTAGAGAGATTGTTCATCAATCAAGAGGGGTTTTCATGCTTTATTTTACGTTTTTGATGAAACTCGTTTTTAGATTCGTTATGATAACTTAGAATTCAAGTATTTAGGATTATGGAACCTAGGGTTTCATGTAACCCTTGGATTGAATTATAATTTCAATAAAGTTTCTATCTTTTCTTGATTTAATTATGTTGTTTAATTGTGGATTGATAATTCTAGAGTATCAATATATGATATTATGCATGTTGATTGAGAAATGGCATGTGTAATTAGATCTTAGCATAATTGAAGAGAATTACATGTATACTTAGAGATAAGATACATGTTTCTTCCGGAAAGTTGATTGTTTGTATGGGAATTCATTATACGTTAATGCAATTCTAAGTTATATTACTAAGTGAAGAGATTCCGATATATAATTTAGGATTAGGGTTAATATGCTTGAGAAAGATATTAGCTTTAAGTGTGAATCCCTCCGGTCAAGAATCATAGAAACTAAATTGAATATATTTTAAAAAGGTTACATGTTAAACATTAGGGGAAATAATTCCTAAATACGTTATTAATTTCTTGAAGTCGTTCGTAGTTTTATTGCTTTCTAATTTGCTTAATCAAGTCTCATAATTAGTTTAGTTTGTTAATTTTAGTATTTTTAATTCATTCAATTTATTACAATTTTCCGGTTAGATAATAAAGCTAAAGTTAATATTAGTACTCAAAATCTCTGAGGGATCGACTCGGACTTACATCCGCTATATTAAAATTGATAGGTGCACTTGCCTCATATCAGATACATGGAATACATTATGATAGCCTGATAGACTTGGAGGTAAAGCTACTCGGTACGATACATTGCCAACTTTCTCTAACACTTCAAATGGACTAATGTATCGTAGGCTCAGTTTTTCCCTTGAACCAAATCGTCTGAGTCCTTTGAATGGGCTTATTTTAATATAAACATGGTCACCAATTTCAAATTCCAAGGGTCTTCTCTTTAAATCAGCCCAACTCTTATAACGGTCCTGAGCTTCTTTCATCCGTTGTCAAACAATCTTAATCTTCTCACTTGTTTGATTGATCATGTCTGGTCCGATCATGGCATACTCTTCGTGATCCCAATACAGTGGTAATCTACACTTCCTCCCATATAATGCTTCATAAGGTGCCATCTATATGGTTGCATGATAACTATTATTGTAGGCAAATTCTATCAATGGTAAATATTTATCCCAATCACCTCCAAAATCTAATACGTAAGCTCGTAACATAATTGGCCTTTCCAGGGTGGTAATTTATATTCAGATCATAATCTTTAATCAATTCTAACCACCTTCTTTGCCTTAAATTCAACTCCTTCTGAGTAAAGAAATACTTCAAACTCTTATGATTAGTATACGTCTCGCACCGTTGTCCATAAAGATAATGTCTCCAAATCTTCAAGGCAAACACTACAGCCGCTAACTCTAAATCATGAGTTAGGTAATTCCTCTCATGTGGCCTCAATTGTCTTGATGCATACGCAACAACTTTTCTATCCTACATCAATACACAACCTAATCCATTCTGTGAAGCATCACTGTATACATTATAAGGCTTATCCGGATTAGGTAATGTTAATACTAGTGCTGTAACCAGTCTTTTCTTCAATTCCTGGAAACTCCTTTCACAATCTTCACTCCATTCAAACTTTACATCCTTTTGGGTCAATCGAGTCAACAATTTGGCAATTTTGGAAAAATCTTTTATGAACCATCGATAGTATCTAGCCGTACCCAGAAAACTCCTTATCTCAGTCACTGTGGTTGGTTGCTTCCATTCCATTACTGCTTTCACTTTATCGGGGTCTACAGAGATTCCTTCACCAGATATAATATGACCTAAAAAAGAAATTCTATCCAACCAAAAATCACATTTACTTAACTTGGCATACAATTTATTCTCTCTCAACTTCTGTAATGCCAATCGTAAATGCTCTGCATGCTCCTTCTTGGTTTTTGAATAAATCAAAATATCATCAATAAACACCATAACAAACTTATCCAAATATGGTTGATATATGTGATTCATTAAGTTCATGAATACAGCCGGAGCATTTGTTAAGCCAAATGGCATCACCAAAAATTCATAATGACCATATCGAGTTCTAAATGCAGTCTTATGCACATCTTTCGGCTTAACTCGTAATTGATGATATCCTGATTTTAAATCTATTCTAGAAAACATAGTTGCACCTTGGAGTTGGTCAAACAAATCATCAATGTGGGGTAACGGATACCTATTCTTAATAGTAACCTTATTTAACTCCCGATAGTCAATACATAATCTCATAGTACCATCCTTCTTTTTCACAAACAATACCGGTGCTCCCCATGGTGAAACACTCGGTCGAATAAACTTCTTATCCAATAGCTCTTGAAGTTGCTTCTTTAGTTCCTGAAGTTCTATGGGTGACATCCGATATGGGGCTTTAGAAATGGGCTCAATTCTAGGAACTAACTCTACAATAAAGTCTAACTCTCGGGATGGGGCTAAACTTGGTAAATCCTCCAGAAATATATCTGGAAACTCATTCATTACCCGTATGTCTGCTACCTTGGGTATTTCCTTCTTTGCATCCACAGCAAACACCCAAGAAAATTTCCAATCATCTTCCTTTACTCTTGTCTCAAATTGTTCATCACATATCTCCATCACTGATAAATTCAGCCTACTTCCACCAGCTTTTCCCCAAAATATCGTTTCTCCATCATTAAGATTGACAATTTTATTCCTACACTCCATAATGGCTTTATTTTTAGACAACCAATCTATTCCCACTATCACATCGTAACCCTGTAAAGGTAATATCATAAGACTTATAGGATACTCCTTCTCCTGAATTTTTATTTTACCATTAGCTACTACTTCTCGAGTTGTTACTTTCTCCCCAGTCGGAGTTCTAACTTTATAGGTTGTACTAACAGTAACCACACTAATTTCTTGTTCATGTACGAATTTCTGACTTGTAAAGGAATGAGATCCACCAGTATCAAACAGCACAAAAGCAGGTTGTCCATTTATCAGCAAATGTCCTGGAATGTACTAATACTATGATTACTAACTACACTAGCATTCATAAATCTTAAAATGCAAATATTTTAATTTAATTCACACTTAGAAATATCATTACAATAAATAGTTTGAATACGTACCAGTTATAAGTGCTTCATCATTCTCTTCTTCAACTCCCATGATTTCCTTGACATCATCATGGTAGTACTCCTCTATAAATTCTGAGAAATCCTCATTCTCCTCAATTTCCATATCCTCCAAAGCAAAGATACGAGCAGGTACAGTGGTGTTATCAATACCTTCTGTTTGCTTAGCTCCTTGTACAAACTGTGGACAGTACTTGGAGAAATGGCCCTTTCTACCACATTTATTACACTTTACTAATTTCATCCTAGGGCATGCCTTCAGCACATGGTTTGGATCTCCACATATAAAACATTTTCCCTTAAGCTGAGCACAATTTCTTGGAAAATGATTTGCATCATACTTCCAGCATTTGACATTTTCATCCTTGTCATAAAAACTCAAACTAGGCACTGACTGTGCTGGGCTACTGGCCAGAGTTACTGGTGGCACTGACTGTGTTGGGCTACTGGCCAGAGTTACTGGTCTCCTTCTCTTCTATCCAGAACTGATATTAGTGACACCAGGATATGATCTCTTAAATGATGGACCTGGTCGATATCCTCTGTTGATCTTTTGACTCTACATTGCTTGCATCCTCACATGATTATCTTCTAGTTGTTTTGCCTTATCTACCACTTCATTGTAAGTGGTAAAACCATAATCCAACAGCTTGCAATACATTGTGGGGTTAAATCCAACATTATTTCGGTATGAGCCAGGTACGTATTGTAACAATTTATTGAACTCATTCTCATACTGGGTTACACTCATACCTCCCTTCTTTAGTTCAAACAAATCTCGCACCATTCTGTTTTGAACACTATGAGGAAAATACTCCTTCCTGGATTCCTCCTTAAATTGTTGCCAATCAATGTTATTTCCGAGTTGCCTTGCTCTGGAGTCCTACCATACTCTCGCAGCTAACTTTAACATAAACGTACCATAAGATAACTTTTGAGATTCAGGGACTTTGAAAGCCTCAAAACTTTGTTCGATTTAGGCTAGCCAATCATCAGCTAGATCTAGCCTACCCATCTCCCCTTCAAAATAACAGTTGGCTTTTATAAATTCAGGAAGTTTATTTACCTCTTGAGGTCGCTCCATTCGTTGTTCGACTTCTTGAGGTCTCCTATTTCCTACATTACCACCAGTCAGAAGATGTTGAATCAATATTCCTTGCTATCTCATCATCGTATGCATACTGGTAAGTATTTGTCCAATAGGCATATTCTCTTGTGAAGGAGGTGGAGGTAAATCTTGTCTATTTTGTTCTCTTGGTAGTGATGGTGCTTATGGTGGAGGGTTTTGATTTCCTTCAGTTCCTCTTTGACTACTTCCGTTTCCAGCTTCAGCCATAATCGCTTAATAGTTTAACTTATAATCCTACATTCATATCTATCTATAAGTTATCCCTACTTTTGTTTAAAGAATGTTAATAAATGCTGGCAATAAGTACTCATATCAAATAGTAATGACAATATCATTGAAGTCAACATACTTAGTAGTCTAACTTCCATTATATATTTCATTCAACCCTGCATCATTACTATTACACTTCAAAACAAAAGATACAACTCGATAACTTTCAAATACATACATCAAATTTACAACCCGATTACATCATTACTTAGATAATCTAGTATTGACTCGATCTTTATAACTGTATAAGAAAAATGGTTACATCAACTAGCTACATCAGACTTATTTACAACGTACATCTAACTTGATCCAGAAGCTACAAAATACATCAAAAGTCAAAAAGATACATCAAAAGTCAAAATACATCAAAAGATCTTAAAATACATCAGTTTCCATCAAAATTGCTACTGGATCATATCTAAAAATTTGCCTAACCAAAACAAGTCAGTCATCTAACTAAGCTAATCCTCCTCTAAATCCGTGGTAGCTACTCCATCAAAGGAGTCGTGAGCCACATAGCCTCCTATCGAGTGATCCTCAGGCTCGCTATCTGATGCGGAGTCTATAAACATGATCTCTAGAGTCTTAAGAATCACAATCACCTCCTGCACATCATCATCATCCGACTCAGCTGTAGCACCAACTCCAACTCCAACTATCACGGTGTCTGCGATCACCTGCATAACTACAGTATGTATATCTATATCGGGCTTATTTTCATTCTCTTGTTCCTCCTCAGGGTCTTCTTCTGGGTCCTCCTTTAGGTCCTCCTTTGGATTTTCCTCGGGGTCTTCCTCGACATGGACTCCATCCACGTGGGGTTCAACTGGAGGTTTCATGACATGCTCTGGTCCCGGGTGTCTTCCTGTGGTTTTCTAGTGTTAGAAGAAGTCGTGTCCGTCCCGGACATCTGCAACATCCATCTTCCCTTTGACCTATGGTTAGGTCGGGGAAGACCTTTTAATCCCTTCCCTATTTGCGAGGATTCTTGATTGATTATTTGCGAGTTTTCCGGTGGTGGTTTTGATATTTCAAACTCAAGTTCAGGGTTAGGGTTCAATGGTATCTCTATACCATCCCCAGCAGGCTCTGGAAACTGTGGAAACCAATCAATGATCCCTGGTGGGTACTGTCTAGGAATGTAGGGAATGTCAGTAGGGATGTGTGCAATACTAGCAAGGTATGATCTCCCATCCTCCAACCTATTGGGAAAATACTGTAAGGGCATCATCAAGGTTATAATTCCCTCTTTCTCCAACCATCTCTGCTCAAAAGCTGCTATAGTGGTGTATCTATTATACTGAGGTCCTAAACTCATCTCCATCCACGCCCACTCATCCTTCCAACTATAGCACATTTGATCATGAAACTTATCAATGATCTCATCAATCGTCCTAAATATATTCCAATCGACTAGTTTCATCAATAGCCATTGTAATTTAACCCTATAATCAATAGGAGATACTTCTCCATTCCATCCAAACTGTATCCAACTATGAATTAGTTCTCCCCTTCGACCTTGTAATTATAATTAAACCAACTAATATTTCCTATGTTAAAGATTATGGTTATGCAATCTTTTATCGCCCACTTAATATTACCCACTCTCAATATTCCTATAATGTCTATTTCTTTTAAGGTATGACGCTTCAAAGCGAGTTTACTAAAACTACGCTCTAATACCAACCGAGAACTGTAACGCCCCGAAGTCGCAGAGTCGCAATAGTCTCACCGTGTAAACCATTCTTGTGATAGCAATTGACCTCACAGTGCCTACCATAGTCATGATCTACACAAAACATCGACGACTCCTCGCTTTGAAGTAAACAGTCTGAATAACAGTTATACTAAAATTATAATAAATATTACAAATTTCTAATAAACATAAATAATTATAAGTAAGTCCATAGAGCTTCCTAGAAAATTTTACATGAACACAACAGTTTACTAATGTACATAATAACTATCAGTCTTTCATTCTTAACTACAAGGTCACTCTAGTTACACATTATATCAAGTAACTTGATCCTCACACCCCTGACTTCAAACGAACTAACTTTTGGGTAATTGTAGGGCGGCATAGTACTTGAAGTGTTCAGAAATCAGAACCTGCAAAAGGATCTATAAGGGTATGAGCAACTACAACTCAGTAAGTTGAATTGGAGACTCATGAATGCATACAAGCACAAACAAGATGATCAATTAATTATTTTCATGCAATGCAACAATCAAGTGTCATCGCACAACGTAATCTGGTCCGTTGTGAAATTAGAGAAATTTCGCCCGCTCTAATCCGGATTGAAAAGTTCCATGTTATGCAGCAGCTCACAACCAAACCCAGGCTTGTGCAATGGAGACCTCGCTCCTCCCGCGACTACCTTCGAACCATTGACTTCACCCCGGCCGCGACCTCCTCTCCTGTCACTTAGTTCGATTGAGGATGAAGAAGGGACCATTTTGCAATCCTGCACTATCCCTTTCAAAGGGGTCGGTATTTGGTTGGAGAATCCTATAATACCCTAACGGGTTGCAATGCATGACATTTTTGGTCCTTAGAGTCGAATAGGATTAAATTTCATTTAGGGTGTTCAAATAATTTCACACCAATTCAATCATAACACAAAATCACTCACATCACAATTTCAGAACGAATTCAGATACATCAAACACATGTGTAAACTACTTACAACCACAACCATATAAAATCCTAAGTCTCCGAGTACCACATAAATAGTACTCTATTACAATAAGCGATAATCCAACTTACTTGGAATTACTTGATCGCTCGATTCCTTAATTGCAAGCTGATGTGTCTCTGGGTATCCTATAATACAAATAGGTCTTTTTAGTACTTATAATTTATGGTTTCATATTTTAAGTTATATTTTAACTCATTTTTTTCGTATATACCCATTACGTCCTAATGATTCCTTGTACTCTATTTCGGTATTCGAATCCTAAATGAGATTTTAAATTTTGATTCCTAAGCCTTAAATATGCTCGAATCCTAATGTGAAATTAATCACATGAAGCTCGAGTGTCCAAATATCCTATTGGGTCGTAATTTGGTATTCTAAATTATTTGGTATACGCTAATCCTAATGGAGGTATCGGATTTATTCTCGATGTGTGAAAATCTTACATTTTGAGACATTTACTTAAAATTAAATGTTATTTCAGATTTATTATTTTTCTGATTTCTATTATAATATTATCTAAATAACCCTATTTTTTAGATTTATTAATTTACAATTTCACATATTACTAATTTCTTATATTAATTACCTAATTTCCTAAATTAAGCATACTTAATACTCCAAAGGCTAAGATTAGGGTTCCACATCAAAGATTAACATCCTTAAACATCTAATTAATATCTAAATTAGTAATTAACACCTTAATCACCTAATTAACCCTAAATCACCCAATTTTTCCATCATTTTAGGGCTAAAAATTAACTTAAAAATTTCGAAAATTAATTTTAAGAAAATGGCTTCATAGCACTGTTCTGCATTATATGAGCATCCTACAGAAAAAAATTAAGCTCTAAACTACCCTTCTAAACCTATTTATTTTCCGTTCTAATCATGCTCGGTTTTGAACAATTTGTTAAGAATCCTATATTTTCAGATGTAATTAAACTAAATAAATATTTTTTCCTAAATCTACATACATTAAAACCTCAGAATAACAAGTTTCATAATTTTCTAGGTAAAATAACTAATTTTACAAAATTATTAAAAAATCGGGGTAAATAAGGGACTAACCGGTTCGAAGCTTTCTGGCCGTCCAAACCCGGTCCAAGATTGTTGGCCGGCCCAGACAGTGGGTCTAGTGTAGGGTGGTGGTGGTGGTGGTGGTGGTTCGATTCTAAGTGGTGGTGAGAGGTGAGTTTGGTTCACTTGTCCAATCTGCACAGTTTTCTTTTCTTTTTTTATTTTCTGAATTTTCTCTCAAATTTTTAGGTCTCACAATTTTTCTTAGGTTCCTTATTGCCCAAATGAGTTCTGAACATTTTTCCCCTATTTATAGACGATTTTTGTAATTATTATGCATTAATTTGACAAGACTTTACCTATTATCCTTGATTTTTGGCTTTTATGTTGTCTAATTTTTATTGGTTGATTTTTCTTTTGCACATCCTGACATGCCACGACCTGATTTGGATCATCTTATCCTCTTCTGATTTTTCCATAATTAATTTATAATTTTCTTTAATTATTTACCTAGTTTTTGGCCAATTTAGGTAATTTCGCGTATTTTTATTTACATGTAAATACATGTGGGGTACATGTGAACATTCCTAATTATTATTTTGGTCATTCTAAAATTTTTAGTATACATATAATCTATTTCTAGTAATTTATTAGTTATTAGATTACACTTTTCGCCTTTTCGATAATTAGCAATTATTATGCTTAAAATTTGAAAATTTTATAGTCTCCTATTGTACTACTTATTTTCTTAAATTTAAGTTTACGGGGTCATTTTTACTAATATTTCTCTCAATAGTTTATAATTTGGGTTTGATCGGATCTTTTAACTGATTGCCCTAAACTTTGTGTTTTAAGTTCAATCCTACGGTCACTTGGCTTAGCTTTAGGGCTCACATTATACTTATGTATCCTATTAAGTATAGCTGGAGCTTATGTGAGGCATGGGTGAGTCATATCTACCATTGGTGCATGAGGACCCCTACTTAACCTTTGATTTCCATTTACCCTTTGAACCATCTTGTGGTTTGGACCCATCCTTTTTGGCTTGCATGATATCAAGAGTCATGTGTTTCCCCTTTTCCTGATAATCCATATTATCTTAGTATCAGAGCTTGACTACATTCGAGTAGTCTCTACTAAGTACTCTGAGTAACTTGGTACAATGTGTTGTGAAAGTTGTTTATCATTGTTGTAAGTGTTTAGTGCTAAAGAAATTTAGTGCTCTATTTTCTCCAATTTCTTGTTTAGAAAACAAAGTGTTAAGTGTGCAAGCGGTTTTTCGTATGTTGGTTGTAGTAGATGTTGGTGTGTTAGGTGTTGTTTTGTTGTAGTTTATGGGAGGAAATTCTGAGTTATGTTTTTGTTGATAATTTATTGTTGTAAACAACAATGTCCAATTTTAGTGTTCAAAGAACTTTAGGCAACCAAGAGAGTAGCACTTGAAATAGCTAAGGTTAATAAGGAAGTTTCATACCCTAGTTATAGATGACTGACTAGATAGACTTATTGACTTCGTAGCTAGTCTAGTGATTACCATAAACGGAGATAGACAACAAACTAGAAATAATCCTTATAGAAGATGAGCTAATGAGCAGCTTGAGAGAAGCAATGGCCGATACAACCAAGCTAATGCCCCAGTTTGACCACAACGAGTTGGGGGAGTAGGTAGAGTTGTTGGATGCAGTCTAACGTTATATGAGATCGAAGAATAGGATAAGGAAGTAGGTGATGAAGCAGAAGAGTATTATGAACCAGAGGAAAGGAATGTCTGAGCTCCTAGAGTAGAAGGGTTAAGGATGCATATCCCTAGTTTTTCTAGGAGTGGTGGTACTAAGGCTACTTGGACTAGGTAGATAAGTTTGAGAAGTAGTTTGAATGTCATGAGGTATCTAATAACATTAAGGTCAAACTTGCTATGCTGAAGTTTATTGGCTGTGTTGCCTTATAGTGGAAAAACCTATAAGCCACCCATAGAAGAGAAAGAGAATGTGAAGTTAAGCATGAGGATGAAATGAAAAGAGTTATGAGATGAACATTTGTTCTAAGCTATTATTTGCAGATCGCATTCAAAAGGTTATAGGAGTTGAGGTAAGGAGAATCAAGTGTTGATGCATACGTATTGGAGTTTTAGATGTTGATGATCTATTGCGAAGTTATTGAGCTTAAAGATTGAATTGTATCTCAATAAATTAGTAGGTTAAAGTATGAGAATGGAGATATTTTAGAAACAATGGATATTAATTCACTTGATGAGGCTATCTGAGCTTCTTAGAGAATAGAGAGATGCTGAATAGGAAGATTCTAAGCTCTTGTCAATCTACTTACCATTATTCGACTTACTCTAAGCAGACTTGTATGATCGAAATCAAGAAAAGTTGTTAAGGTCTGACCTACTTAAACTACTCAAGTAGAGGAGAAAGAGATCTCAAGGAAGTTCGAGAAAGGCTAAAGCTCAAGAAGAAAGACAAGTAAGATTAAGTGCTTCAAGTGTCAAGGGTTTGGATACATGATTACTCAGTATCTAAATAGAAGAACCATGGTAATATGAGGAAAAGAGTTGACTATTAAGGTAGATAGTACTGATGAAGAAGTGGAGGAATAAAAAAATACAAGATAAAGTAAGCTATCTAAGGAGTAGGGGATTATCTATAGTGAAGAAGGGAATCTCATGCTTGCAACCATGGTATTAAGGAGAGCTATGAGTATGGGTCTTATGTTAGAGGACAAGCAACAAGAGAATTTATTTTACATTGGTTGAAAGGTGAATAGGTCATCGTATGCATTGATTATTGATAATAGCAGCTACACCAATGCAGCATTTGCATTAATAGTCCAGTAGTAGAAGTTGCTAACCAAGCCTTACCCTAAGCCTTATAAACTACATTGGCTTACTGAAAAAGGAGCCTTACAAGTTAATAAACAAGTGACTGTACTCATTAGTATTGAAAACTATTGAGATGAAGTGCTCTGTGATGTGTTACCCATGAGTACGCCTTATATTTTTCTTAGACAACTATGGATGTTTGACCAGAATGTAGCATATGATGGATTGAAGAATACATGTTTTTTAGAACACGAGGGTAGGAAGGTAAAGTTAAGCCTAATGACTGCTTAACAAGTTAAAAATATACAAACTCAACTGAGTTGAGTTTTAAAGAAAGAGGCTTTCATAGTGACCCGAGCTGAGCTAAAAAGCGAGGTGAAGCTTAAAGAGTTAACCTATTTGTTGGTTAGAAGGTTGCTTAAGATGAGAGAATCAGAGGAGAAACTACTACCTACGAAGGTGAAGTCCTTCCTAGATGAGTTTGTAGACTTGTTCTTAGGTGAACTACCAGAAGATTTGCCTCCCATTTGAGGCATTGAACTTAAAATAGGCTTGCAGCCAAGAGCGTCTTTGTCAAACAAGCCTACTTATAGGCTAAATGTTGAATAAGCTACTGAGTTGCAGAGGTAGGTAGATGAGATGATTAAGAGAGGGTGTGCACAAGTCCTTAAGCCTATCTGTCGTACTAACTTTGTTGGTGCCAAAGAAGGACATGACATAAAGGATATGTGTAGATAGCTAAGCAATCAATCTCATTACCATCAGGTATAGGTACCCTATACTGAGGCTTAATGACATGCTCAACAAATTGAATGGAGTAATAGTGTTCTTCAAAATTGATCTCAAATCTGGATACCATCAAATTCGAATGCAGGAGGGAGATGAATGGAAGACTGCATTCAAGACTCATAATGGATTATATGAGTGGCTTTTGATGCTTTTTGGATTGTCAAATGCACTAAACCATGTGCTTTGGTGTGTTATTTAAGTAGTTCAATAGATAGCATAATGGAGTGATGGGAAAAACCTACTCGCATCAATACTCTTCTAATGGATAACTATCTAGATGATAGGAAAGGAAAATCTATAGCCAAGTATTTATATAATAATGTTGTTTATAATAATAATTCCTCAGATGGAGTAGCGAGTTGTGCTATTAAGACACTTGTCTTAAAGTATAATAAATATTGGCAAGATCTTCCTAAAACATGGAATCTATATAGGTAGAGGGAAGATGAGAGGGTATGTTTTTCGAGGGACCGTAAGTTTCATATATATATCTAAAATACCTTGATTTTGGACTTTGCTTACCATTTTCTACTTTTATTAAACAATTCTTTAATTATTTTTGGGTTGCACTGAGTATGTTTTCACTAAATACTTATCAACTTCTCGTAGCATTTGAGATAATCTGTGTAGGGATTGAGTTTAGGACTATGCCCTAGTTGTTCACATACTCCTTCACAATAAGGAGGCATTGGTATTTTGCGGTTGCTTGGCATCGGAAAAAATTTATTGATGCGTTGGAGTCCAAAATCCATAAGTGGCATTATAAGTTTGTTTCTATTATATTGGATGAAGATTTAGATTTTTGGACCCAATGGACTAAGCCAATTCATACCAAAGACATTGAATTGATGCTAAATGATGCTATTGTAGCCAAAAAGATTCAAGAAAGAAGGAAGAATAAAATGTTTCTCTGGGATGCTAAGAGGATAATAAAGCAATACGAGAATGGGGATACAATCTTTTTTTTTTTAAAGAAGGTAGGTGTTAGAGCAATCGTCATGCCGAGTAGAGTTACAAGAGGAAAGCCATTCTCATGACTTGGGGGGAGAATAGTCACCTTTGAGCTTTGCTTAGCAGAGATCTCATAAGTTTTTTATTCTTCTCTCTTTCTCATTTATAACACCATATCCTTTATTACAAACATAGGTGCAAGTGATGTAGATCTTACCAAATTGCCCGTCTAAGAAGAGGCCAAGAAGCTAAAGCTTGATAAACGTATAGGCATCAAAGTACTTGTTACTCAACTATAAGCATTGAAAAAGATTACATAGAAGAAAGCCATGAAGCAGGTTGCTACTCTAAAAAAGGTAACTCGTCTCACCGATAAAGGTTAAAGGACTGAACAAATTGAGGCCATTAGGGCTACAAAACTTAAAGTGTGCCCTTCTTTAAAATACATTCTAAGTGAGGAAATGTAGGGTGAATGTTACCGAGAAATTGGTAATAATTGTAGCGCCAAGGTCATTCCTCAAGAGACTGTGGAAGGCTTGTTAGGCAAGACAAATAATGAGTTGAGTCCCAAAAAAAGAAATAGGAAAGAGCTTGACAGTCAACCTCTATCCAAAAAATTCAAGGCCTTAGACAAAAGGATGAAAGAGGCTTTACGGAATAAGGCTTTATAGAATAAGGCTCTTGACATCAGTAGTGTCGAGTTCATTCCTAATCATAGGTGCGCATGTACTTTGTACCATATTGGAGCAAGAACATCCTATACACTGACTTGGCCTTGGGTGATAGGACGAAATCCTTAGCCTTGATGGAGGGAGTTATTCTCCATAAGGATAGGGAGATTGCAAAGAAAGATGTTGACAAACTGGGTGGTTGTAACAAAGGACATATTGTCGCCAAGTTGTATGATGTAAGTACCAATCACCTTTTCACTTAAGGCTCATTTTCTATTGTAGACATAATTTTGCCTACATGTAGATTAGTAGCCATATTTTGACGGCTCTTGATGAAGCCAATAAAGGAATGAAGAAGGTAATATTTACATGTTGCTGCTTTGTTGAGAAGCAAATGATTTATTCATCTTTGTAGATATAAGTCCTTAAAGACTTAGATTGTTGTGGTCAAGAACATGAGAATTAAGGCTAATATAGAGACGAGGAAACTACAAAAAGAGCTTTTAGCTGAGAAGCTAGCACATTCCTTAGTAATTGATGAAGTCTCAAGCTTCAAGACCAAGAATGAAGAGCTATATAAGGAGATTAAGGACCTGAAGGAAGAGCTTCGCAAGAAGCGTGAGGAGTGTTCAGGGTTAAGACAAACAATTACCTCTATGAGTGATGTGGAAGATAGTTTAAGGATGTGAATAAAGGAGTTTGAGATAAATGGCTCCAAGCTTAAGTCTCATGTTGTAGAATTAGAGGAGTTGGCAAAAAAGAAGCCTACAGAGGAGGAAGCACTAGAAATCGTGACTTCTAGTCGGTAATACGAGAGATTGCCTTGAAAGAAGCTTTTGTAGGGAGTCCTACAGGTGAAAAAAGAAATTTTAAAAGTTCACCTTGACTATGATATATCATTCCTGGACTTCACTAATGTTGACAACAATGGTGCCAATAGTAGCGATGAAGAGGTTAGCAAAGAAGCGAAGACTAAGATTCAAGAGTAGGGTGACAATGATGAAGCCAATATTGATGCTCTTATCGATGACAGGAACCATCATCTAAGGATACCTCCTATGTTCATAAAGAGACATCCACCTACTCTAAAATCCTCAGTACCAGAAAAGAAGTTAGCTCTAAGAAGGTCTCATCTTGTTTTGATCAAGAAAATACTTTCACATAATCAAAGAACAAGAATGTCTTGGATTCTTGAGAATATTTGTTAATTTGTATTTGATTTTGTATTTGTTGTAGACTTAATATGGCCAAAATGCTAACCATCTACTGTAATGAGATATTTGGCCTTAACGTCCTTTATTTCTAGCACCTTTCATTTTATGTGAAAGTTATTAGTTTTTGGCATATTTTATTTCATGCACATGTCCTTTCTTTTGGGCAAGTTTTATTTCATGCACATGTTAGAGGTCTTTTCATAGCGACAGCGTTGGTTAGTTGCATAGGATGTAAACTAGTGTTTTTTCTTTGCTGTAAGCTTACCTATTAAAAGGCATAATAGAGTTCATTCTCTTGTTTCTTGATATATTATTAAAGATGAATTGACATTACTTGTCAATAATTATTAAGCTCATTAATCATTATAGGGTTAAACTTATTAAATATTGGTTCATTCGCTATATAGCTAAAACTTTATTAATCCATTGATCATCCATTAATTGGGAATGAAAATGATGGGAAGTAGAGATATAAACTTGAAATGAACATTTCATACTTGAAACAAGATGTAGGCCATTGCCTTACAACATTTTAAATGGAAATAAAGTGTAATATCAATGGAATTATGCAAAGTAAACCTTCAAATTCTCAACATTCCACATCCGAGGGATGTTTGTCCCATCTAGCCTTTTTAGTCGATAGGTCCCCTAGCTTACGACTTCTCAAATCCTAATAGTATCTTCCCAATTCATGCCAAGCTTCCTTAATTATCTTGCACACCAGTAGCCTTTAATTTTCTGCAAACCAAGTATTTAGGCCGAAATACCTTATGTTTTACCTTTTGATTGTAATATCTAGCCGCTCTGTGCTTATATGCAACAACTCTCGTCCTTGCAACATCTCTTATCTTATTGGTTGTGTCCAAATTGGCCGTAAGGTTGACTCGATTAGCTATTATGTCAAAGTTTTATGTACAATGATTAGGTAGATTTATCTCAATCGGTAAGATTGCTTTCGACCCATATGCTTTGTCATGCCCCGAATAGGAGAAATCATAACAGTTCTACTATGTAAACTATCCTAAGATAAAAGTTAACCTCACAGCTGTTATTGTAGATACAATTTACATAAGGTGTATACAACTTAACTAGCTTGAAACGTCTATTTTGATACCTATTAATAACCAAACATGTAGTAGAACTTTACAAAATACCTATTCTATATAACCTATTATCTTATACTACAACGGTATTTATATAAACGTTCCACATCTAAAGTTAAAAGTTTACAATAAGAGTTTATTAAAAACCATAGGTTTTGCAATTTATATACAATAAGTTAGGAAACTAGTGGACATCTTAGGGAATTCTTAGTTAGTTTCCTCAAAACTCAAAAAAAGTCAAAATCCCAGGTTTAGTTGATTCCTCATTCCTCACTTTCTCAAACAACAGCACATTAATCTAGGGGCAGTGGTATTAGAACATCTTGATCCTTACTTAGTACCTACAAAAGAGTTTATGGGGATATGAGCACAATTAGCTTAGTATGTGGGATAGAGTCAGAAGAGTTCTATACAATCATAAGTAAGGTTATTAATTATGATAAAATGAAATGCAATCAATCAAATGAAACATCGTACAATGTTATCTGGTCCATTGTAAGATTAGAGAAATTACATCTGCTCTAACCCAGATTGAAGAGTTTCATCACGATTCAAGTTAAACCAAACCTGGGCTTGTGCAATGGAGAATACTCTCCTCCCATGACCGCCTTCGAACTACGGCCTCCACCCTTGCTGCAACCTCTTTGCTTGTCACTTAGTTCGATTAAGGATAGAGAAATGACCATTTCAGCTATTCTTATCGAAGGAAGTCGGTATTTGGCTTGACACTCTTAATCGTTTCCCCTAATGGGTGTTATGCATGTTTAGCTTCGTTTTAGTCAAATAGATGTTAGTTTTAATCATGGGTGGCTAAATAAGTTCATACAATACAGAAACAATGGGAACATACAGAATAACACACAAAGGAGTTCAACTCTTGTCATAACAGAGGATCGTACATACATACAGCATACGTACAATCAACTAACTACAAACACAACTAGAAGTACTCTTGAGTCTTCGGATACTTTAATACAGAATCCTAACAAGCGATGGAGCTACAATCCCAACTTACTTGTTTAGACGTTCACTATGGCAGACTTAAGTTGTCGACAGCCTGTTCACTAAGAGATCCTACATACACAAAAGACCCAATTTCAGTTTTCATAATAATTATGAAAACATTAGGGCTTGATCTAAAATGGTTATATATATATAAATATATTATTTCCATAATATATAGTTGTATTATTATTACATATCGAGCTAAGTTGTTAATTATTGATAATATACGTAATTTATACTATTATGTATTATATATCGCTTCAATCGTATCGAAATATACTTTTAATTTATTAAATCATGTTTTAATTCAAGCAAGGGTACCTATAAACCCTAGGAAAATTAATAGTTAAATTTTAACTTAAGTCTGAGTGTCCTAAACTATACAATAAGTCGATAAGGTTAGTAACAATAAAAGATCATGAAATTTAATAAATCAAATATAACATTGATAACAAAACTTTAAGTATTGATCGAAACCCCAAATCATACACTAAGACCCTAAAACTGCTTTAAGCACCATTAACTAAAATTGAACTCGAATTTGTTCGAAATTCTAAAATTATAAATGTAAACCTATAAAATAGTTAAATATTACTCAATAGTGATAAAATTATAGTTGATTACAAATTCTGGACTAAATCGCCTATTAGTGTGAAATTATAACAAAATTACTATAATAACTCGTAAAAGTTTTAATTGTACCGAGTATCAATTAAATTGATAAAATTTCACGAAAATTTAAAAATTAATTTACGATGAGATTTGTTGTAATTTATATGATTCGATGTAATTTATATGATTCGAAAAATTACATATATTTATTATTAATTTTCATTTTCCTTCTCTTTCATTTCCAATTTATCTCCTTTTTTTCTTTTCTTCCTTTTACTCAATTGCACATCCTGGAAACCAAAACAACAATTAGAAGAAAAAAAAATCAGTAGCTACACGAGGAATAAAAGTGCTGTGTAATTATTTTTGTTTTATCCTCATTAGTACATAAGATAAGATAAGATAAGATAAGATCTTAGCTTAAATTCTAAGCTAACTTTATGTGAATAAAAGGAAAAAAATCTGGAAAAAAAAAAAATTTTGCATAAGAAACCGAAAGCTGGGAGAAACCATGAGAAAAAAAAAAAGAAAGAAGAGAGAAAGAAAGAAGGAAAAGAAGAAAGAAAGGAAAAAGAAAAGAAGAAGGAAAAGAAGAAGAAGAATTAAATAAATAGGTAAGTAATTATTTTAGTAGTATAGATATATATTATATAGTATACACATGTATAAATATAGTATTTATATGGTATTTTTACGGTATTTTTACATATAACATTGCTATTATATGTTTATGTACATGAATACTTAAATTTAATTATATATGTATGTATAAGATTAGGTATGTATACATGTATGTACATAGGTATATGGAAGAGTATGTATTATGTATTTGTTTTTTTTAGAATACATATAATTAGTAATAAGTATTTTCATTACATAACTATAGTATAAATATATAT
>JAMXBB010000008.1:54353678-54469240 GCA_024138015.1 Lumnitzera littorea
TTATAATAAAGTAAAAATCTCAAAAATAGGAAAATATACTCAAAATAATAAAAATATCAAATATATGATTTAAATAATTATTAAATCATAAATATGTTAAGAAAAAGTGAAAATTAATATTTTATAATTTTTCAACTTAAATAATAAATTTTGTGATATTTTTATATCATAATTTAAATTACGAGTCACAACGTCTAAAATGGACCTCGTTACGAGAAAATACGCTCGAAAACGATCAAAATGAATTATAAGTTCATAACGATTTAAGCTAAAACAAAAAAGTTACACGTAATTCGATAAAAAGCTCAAATCAGCAATTTCACGTAACTAAGTGAAGTGGACCTTACAAATTCTAGCACTAGTTAGCTTTAAATTCTCTACCTTACAAAATTTTCATTATTCTCAAGTAATTTCGATATTAACCCTGAGTTGCCACCAGACTACTACAACCCTTGAGCTAGCTATAGCCGATCTTTTCTCGCAGGCCGAGCTTTTTGTGAAGTTGGGCCATCTCATGCCTGAGGTTAGTTTCTACACAGGGTCAGTGTGGGAGCTGGATGATATCGGAGAGTACTTCTGATAGTTTATAGATTTAAATATGTAAATGTTATACTAGTTGAACTGAAGACATGTTTCAGTCTTCGTACTTGTAAACTTTTATACAAATAAACAATGTATTATGTTTTTATAATTTTATTATTTGTCATAAAATGATATTGCTTAAGCTTGTGCACTCTTAGTAGTTAGTAGTAGCTGTAGCCTTGTATATCGTATAAAAGGGTCGTCGATTATAAATGAATTCAATCTACAATCTTTTGTATAGTATACGGCGACTACCACGACTAGTCCCCTCAAGTCATGATAGTACCGAAATATGTACATCCTAGAATATGATAGAGTGTTAGGTTATATTGCCTAAGATTGTTCGATTTTTATAAAACAAATGTCGTTGGGTTCGTACAAACCCAACGACACGTGTTATGAGTCCTATTCCTATAGGCTACTTTTAATGGGTAATTCGAGTTTTTAATACAATTATACGTATCTATATAAATATTATCATATTATACATAATTTACATTATTAAATTGTATTTGACTTAATTTGTCCATATAATGTTATAATATGAGTATTATTTAACCCTAATATACCTACAATGTATCTCGATCATAAAATATCAGTAAATATATTATATCACGACCCAATAGTATCGTTGTCGTGGTAGATCATTGTGTATCATACAAAGGTCTACTATCAACCCCTTCGTTGATCGCGGGCTTTTCATATGACACATAAGGCTCCTTTCACTATACATTACCACCGGGCCCATAGATAAGTAATATAGAACAACTTTTACTAAAATTAACTTTTGAGACATAAATTAATCAAGTAAACGTGTAGACTTGTTACATAATAAGAACTGCATCATAAACTTTAAACTATGTTATGAATAAAATAAAGGTAAATAATTATCTATAAAAGCTTTTACAAAATCTCCTCTATACTCCTTGATTGCTCCAACCTATCTCTGCACGAGACTCACCATGGGTATGCCTTGGCTCGGATTAGTGAAGAGGTTTTCCTATAATAAAAGGAATCTATCAGAGTGTAAGCTTAAACTTAGTGAGATAAATACCCTCATTAATACTGCATGGTAGAAATTTATTAGATGCACAATCATATGAATGCATAAACAATCAGTATGTCGAGTGCATGTAGTAGCTTAGGAACTGTATATAACTCAGAATTACACCCCCTATAGTTGGGTTTTGGAGATAATTGATCAACCCAAACCAAAATTCGGGTTTTAGCTCTTGGTTTTTTATTTTATTTGCACTATTGTGCTTAAGTCAAAACAAAATTATATATATATATATATATATATATTAGCTAAATAAAACCTATCTCCAAGTAAAAAATAGGCCCAAATTATATAAAACAAAAATTTTACTACGTCTTCTAAATATTGGTTATATTTAATTGAATCTTCTCCGTTATTATCCTTTGTATTTTGAGACATTAAATGTTTAATTACAATCTAAAATATTTTCAACATTTAATAACCAAAAATATAATTCATGAAATCTCTCAAGAAATGTTATACAATCTATTAAATAATTATAAAATAATTCTATATCCTGTTCGTTTTCACGAAAAGGATTATAATCTATAGACATATATTTTACAAAATTTGATTTTATTAATGATTAAGAATATTGATTACACTGAATGCAAGCTAAAGATAATTCTTATGAAAATGTTCTAGCCAAACTATAGTACTAAACAAATATTGTAATGCTTCGGCTTCTTCTTCCTAATTTTGTGGATTATATTGTTTAGACATCTATAGAATAAAACATTTTATTAGTACCAATCACTACTAATTATATTAGTATAATACCACTCAAGAAATTCTATTGCGTTATCTAAATAATTATAAATATGAATATCAGTAATAATTTGTGACATAAATATGCATGTAAAAATATAATTAAAACCACCACAGGTGGCAGTGCCAAGTTTAGTGGGGTTTTATGCAAATATGAAACCTCCAAAAGGCGGTAATACCAACCGATTATGGGGTTTTGATTTAATTGTAAATAGATAAAATCTCGTGGAATTACACCCAATTTGATTAGAGATTCCCCACATGAGATATAAAATAAAAGAAAAATTAATTAAGCAAAAATTTTATTGTTTAAAACTGATTTATACAAAATACAAGAGCATAAATGGATATTGAAAGAAATATATTGAAAGGGAAATATTGAGAGGTAAAATTGTTCTACCTCAAAAACAGAGAGAAGCAAATAATTATGCTTCAGGAAATATTTGGTTGATTGTTGAAGGTTCAAGAAGAAAGTGAGGGAGAATAGGAGATAGAGAGAGAGAGAGAGAAGATGAGATGAAAGAGAGAGAATGGGAGAGATAGAAGAGATGGAAGAGAGAATGGAAGAGTTCTGTGTGGTTTTTGTGGATGCCTTCTCCAATTCTTAGAGGTTCTATTTATAATGAAAACATTGGATACTGTAATAGTATTGTGGCAGACAGGGTACTGTAGAAACAGTAGTATTGTGGCAGACAAGGTACTGTAGAAATAGTGGTATTGTGGCAGATAGGACACTGTAGAAACAGTAGTATTGTAGCAGACAGGATACTGAATGAATGGTAGTATTATGCACTGTGGTACATGTGTAAAATACTGTATTTCTACTTTACAATGCAAAACGATACAATATTCATGGATCTCCTAAATCTATTCCATAGCAGTCATCTTCATTGGTATTTCCACTGTGGTGAGATGTAGAGTCCGAGTCTGAACTTGATTCTTGTGCTGATTCATTGATATTTGCTAATGCCCTTTCTAGAATTTGTTTCGTTTGTTCTAGAGAAGTTGCACTTGCGAGTGAAGAAATCAGAAATCCTCTATTATGATATTGTGGATTCGCAATTCTAGATGGTGGATTTGAGGAATTAGTTTTGATCCAATTTAAAATTGAATCCTTTTCACACTTATTCCACATTTTGAAGCTGTTCCACCATTTGACTTTGTACATTCTGACCAAATTGATTGTATTTGATGTTCGATCCGACTTGTAATCAAACCACCAAGCCATGACCCAAAATATTCCAATGTGAACAAAATATAACATCGCCTTTGAAAAATTTTTCTCATGAGATGTATAAAGTATAAGATTTAGACATTGTTTCATTTATTGATTCATTATTTGTTTCATCTAAAGCATGAATTTTCTCTGAGGGTGTATCTTTAAATAAATACCTTTTCTAATTATGGTTGGAGTATCCATATTTAAAATATATATATATATATATATATACTTTCTTTACCAGTTATCAAATCATATTTTCAAAATCTCAAGTTTAGCGGTGTGGAGCCACAAGACATAGCCCCTCATCGATGGTTAGCGTCTCCTAGCACTTAGTAAGCCTGTCAGCTTAGGATAGAGACTCAATAAAATGATAACATAGCTAATGCCCAATTCTATAGGAGGTCTTTCTCTTATGAGTCCCTTCCCATCTTCTGTATGAAGCTACAGTCGGTGTTATCTGAATGCAATTATGGGGAATGCATGATTCATTTAATTTCTTAATTATATAAATGGTTAATCCGATTTTTTAAGGTGATTAGACAATTTCATTTTATACAATTGCACGCATAAATTATCACAAACACTTTCCATTATTATATGATTAACATGCCATAGCATTCAATCACAAATTCATACACATGCATTTCTTGTATCCCATAGGCATCCAATTTATATATATATATAAATTTAGGTGCATCTATTCTGCAAGAAAAATCAAGCAAAGAGTCATTGGGAATTTACTTACTCCACCATGCGGGTCAGTCAAAGTAGTTTAGGGGCAGGTCATCTTTGAATGCGGGGTCCCCTGGTCATCGAAATCATAATACTATAAGAGATTGAAATAAAACTTAGGAAACTAAGTTAAAACCCTTTAAGTTATACTCTTGATTAGTTTTCGTATTTTTCCTAATTTTACTTAAAAGTTCAATCGCGTATGACTTTCTTGTTTTAAATCCGATTTTTATGATCTTATAGTCAATCTTCATCATCTTTGAGTGTACTTTAATGTGATGAGGTTAGATTTTCGAGATGAGGCACGCAAATCTATCCATAGGTTAGAACAGTAGCAGTCCTCATGATTTGGAGTGCTTTTAGGCTTTGTTTAGTTAATGGGCTTTTTGGTAACTTGGGAATTCCTTTGGGCTTGGGCTTAAGATTTCATTCTTGGCTCAAAATACTCCTTAAGGTCAAATTTTCAACTTTGATTTACACTCCTAAGGCTATCAACTACTTCTTGGGCTCTTAAGTGGACTTAAGTTATCAAATGGGCTTGTTTTTTATTCAATTCAAATATAGTCACTTTCTTGGGCTTAGGAAGTATCTTGTGAGCTTCTTGAGGGTCTTAAAACAACCCTTATTGATGTGTCAAGTTTCTGGTTAGAAACTTAAGGGTGGTTCAACTTGACGTTTGAGGCCCGTTTTAGAAGTTTTAAGTTTGGTTTTGAGTTTTAAACTTAATACACTTATCAAACTTGCTTTTTAAGGATGTTCCAGATTTGGTCGGTTTGAGTATGATGGCTTCTAACTTGATTTTCCAACTTGTTTCATTATTTCCTTAAGTTTAGATGTTAGATCATGAATTTAAGCTACTTGTATTCAAATCTTAACTTGACTTCTTTCTTATGAAATGATTATTTGGCTCATACTTTACATGAAAATAGAGGATCTCACTTTAATCATACCTCCCATATCTTAGTTCATGTCTTACAAAGTTGATTTCCTTATAAAACTTCATGTGATGGATTTTTATCTTTACCTAAGTTCAGATTTGAGTATGTTTAACTTAATGAAAGTGTAAACAACATCCAAATGACTTCTAAACTCTCACGTCCAGCATGCTTCTCTTTCATTCAAGTTCTCATTTCAAGATTTTCTTAACTTAAAATCTTCCATTCTGAGTGTTAAACAAGTATCTTTACAAAATACTAACTTTATATGCTTCTATTTCAACTTCCATGTTAGGTTTTCATGAGTTTGCTTCTTAAGGTGATCTTTGATGTTATACCAACTTATGATCATACTCATATCTTCAATAAATCATAGTCTCCTAATATGAATTCTAACCAACTAACACAAGATGTACTTACTCATCCTTAAAGCAAAAAAATTATGGTGGTTGTGCATTAAGGTTCCACTTATGCTCTTTGTCTTACTTCCTCCTTCTTGTACCCTTTTTGAAACCCAAGTTATGATCCTTTGAAGTAGGATTTAAGGAGTGTTCTAAGGATCCTAAAGGGCTTTGAATGTTGGTAAAAGCAAGATAAGAAGAAGTTGAAAGTGCTGTGAGTGTATGTGTGCTTGGAATGTGGCAACAAGTGAAGGATTTTGTGGGGTATGGTTGTTTCTTCTTTTGTGTTGTTTTCAAAGTGAGAGAAAAGGAAGTGAAAATGAAATTGAAAGTGAAAGCAAATGAGAAAAGAGTGGCCGGTTGGAATGGGGTGGGAAGTGTGTTTAATATTCTTGATTTTGTTATCTTATAGTATGTACAAAAGTCAACAATTACAACTATTGATGATGTAAGCATTAAGGGGTAAATATTAGAGTGTAAGATAAAGTGATTAATGGATAAAAGACAAGAGTATGGTCCCCTTTGAAGCCATGTAAGAATCGGCCATTGGGTGTCCTTTCGAGCATAGAGTTGTGTTGTTTCATTTATTAAAGTTAAGCATATGAAATCTTGTGATAATTTGTTCATATGTAGTATATTTGAAGGGGTGATAAGGAAAGTGTTTGATAAATTATCAATAGATAAATGACTTTAATTTTCAATTGATAAGTTATTTAGGGTGATTAGTTGGTCTACTTATTCAAGTATAAGGCTTAAGCATAAAGATAAGGGAATTGTCTTGTAGGAAATTATTTTAGAATTTACTTCTTAAATTGTTTTGTAAATGATGATTTAATTCTTATAAAATTATGAAATTTTCTAGAGTTGAATGAAATTATTTAAATTAAATTATCAATTAGTCACTTAAGGTTAAAAGTCCTTAATTGTTTTAAGGCATAGGGTTTACGGTGACCTTCGAGTTTGCAGTTTTTTAAGTTTAGGTTTTATTCACAATAGGTTTTTGAATTAGAAAAGTAAGTTCGTTTCTAATCATAAACTTGAGTTTTTAGTTTAGTTGATTCTTGGGAACATTCGAGAAGTATTCTTAGTCAAATCATATGCTCACTAAAAGTAGGGTATACATATTAAATATATACTTTTAATCCAATCTGATCAGCAATCTCATTTTAATTAGGCCCGCTAACTATTTATTTCATTTTAACTTATTATTACCAAAAATATGTCTTGGCTTGTAAATTAAATTATTTTACTAAATAAATTAGTAATAAATAGTTCAAGTTACCAAATAATTCCCTGAAAATTTCTAGACTCCTAAAAATATAGGAAATTCAATTATCGCTTGGTTTCAAGTTTTCGACCTATCGCCTATATATTTGTATTTATAATTTTGCTCTTGAATTATCCTAAATTATCCAATTATGATCATTTTTACCCCAAATTAATTTCAATATGACCCAACATTGTTGTTATTCATCAAAGATCAGTAAGTGTCCATTTCATCATTTAATTTAGTATTTTCCTATTTATTTCACAATTTTAGCCTATTTTCAAGCCATTTTTATGCCCAAAAATGAAATAAATATTAAAAATATTCAAATAAAAATTCTAGCTACATAAAATTTTTCTATATATCATACATACTCTATACAAAAATTTTTAACTAGAAACAACATCATTTGATACATTTATTTTACAATTCAAACGTTGGATGAATAGTAGATTTCTTAAGGAAGTATATTAAAAATTATGAATTTTTCAAAAATAAAAATATCACATGAAAACATGTTAAAAATAACCTAATTACAATTTTTTTTCATAATTTTCTAGGTTGTTTAAGTATTTTTTAAAAATTGTTGAAAAACAGAGTAGAATTTCAACCTAACTGCACTTGGATACTACGGTGGCTGGCGGCAATTGGGTGGTTGTTGGAAGGCCAACGCAGTGGGTGGGCTGCTTGGTGACGAATGGGTTCCATAATAGATCAACTGGTGCCTTAGGAACTAGCTCAACTCGATATGTGTTATGTTTTTCCATTTTTTTTATTTAATTTCCTACGATTTTTCCAAATTTTTCTTTCTATAGTGTGGGTCATAAAATGTCTAAACTTAGTCTAAATAATGTTAAGTAGTATTTATAGGGTGTAATTGGCAGGAGAAATTTTTTTCTCCATTTTGTTCCTCATTAATTCAAGTAGGAGGTATCTCTTTTGGGTGGAATTGCTTTTGATTCATCCTTGTTTAATTCTCCCCAGCTTGCTATGGTATTGCTACGACATTTCTATAGTAATTCCCAATCAAAATTGAGTCCTTTGGATGAGATTTGCAATTATTTTAGTATTTTAGGTGTATTTTATTAATGTTTAGTTATTTATTAATATAGGTATATATCACATGTATATATCATGCGTAATATATAACTATACTCATATAATTAAGTTTCTAACATATCTTTTGTTTTTAAGATATGTTCTCTTAATTAATTTCATGAATTCAACATAATATATATATATATATATAATTACATAATTTAAGATTAATTTACAAGTATAATTATTATTTACATCGGGTATACACATAAAAATATGTTTATATTTATATAATAAATTTTACTATATTATCTCATTTTATAGCTCAATTAACTTATCTTTAAGTTCTCGTCGCAATCTAAGCTTGATTTTAGAAGTTTCGACCATTTTAGTACTATATTGAATATTCTTACTTCTAAGGGCAAAATTAAGATTTTGAGTTATTATTTCTAAAATCTAACTTCACTGTATCACCTCAATTAACTTTTCTATTTTAGTCGTAAAGTTTTGGTTCAATTAGATTAGTCTCCTTAAAGGTCCTAAATCTGAGCTCGGTTGTCTTAAACTCAATTTTAGGGGCTTATATTATCCATATAAGCAACATGCTCATGAAAGACTTTCAATGTTAGTCCCTTCTAAGTGAATTCGCAATCATGAAGTTTGTCTAATGTGCTCTATAGACACCTATCTATTCTAAACTCTTTCCTTCACATAGGAGCTTGATGTCTATGCATTTTGACTTTATCATTTCCTTTTGTTGTCGGAAGACAGTATTGCTAATTAATTGTCACCATATATCCTGAATGCTCTTTTAACATTATCCATAATTAGCAGCCCAATGACAAACTTCATAGCCATATTCTGGATGCTTATAACAAGCTATAGACTTTACTGATATAGTGGAAGAAGCTATTAGTATCTACTTAGTACTCTTTCATGAAACCACTCCTCTAGCAAGTAGATATATATAACTAGATATGGATCCTAACTATCTCAACATCCAATGAAATTAAAATCAAAGTAACCAATGACTTTTGGCTGGTCTGATTTTCTATATGTGAGCATGTAATCTTTTATTCTCTACAAATACAGCATGACTTGCTTGGCTACAATATGGTAAAACATAAGAAACCTTTTCCATTTCTTTACTTTCAAGGTCTTTTCTTGAGAATTGATCGAGGCTAAACTTATCTCATTTAGCAATAGAGGTCTCACTTTATTTGCAATTTTTCATGCCAAACCGTTTAAGCACCTCCTTAATATAACTCTTTCATGACAATCTAATAATACATCAAGAACGATTATGATATATTTGGATTCCTAATATAAAAGAGGCTTCACCAAAATTTTTCATTTCAAAATTCTTTAATAAAATTCTCTTGATTTCATATAATAAGCCCATATAATTAGTGATAAGCAATATGCCATCTACATACAAAATCAAGAAAATAAACTCACCTCTTACTAAACTTGTGGTATACACAATCATCAACGGCATTCATCTCAAACTATGATGAGACATTAACTTGATGAAATTGGTGATATAATTGTCAATACGCCTGCTTGAGTTACAAGCACCATTATGATCCTAAAAGTCTTTTCATGAAACCAGAGAGGAAGTGTCTTTATAACGAAATATGCCATTGTCCTTCAGACTTTATCTCTTCATTCATGGCATTTATGTACTTTTGAAACTTAGATCTTTCCGTGACTTAATGGAAGTTGATTGGATCATCTTCCATCATTCCCATATCATCCTTATGTTCTTAAAGAAATATGATGTAATCATCTACCTTTTTTTAGTGGTTCTCCATAATGGTACTAGTTCTCAAGTTGTAATGTTTGTAGCTTTAGAATTTCAATGACATTGTTTTGATGGAAACTTGCTTCATGAATAATGTCAAGTGTTATAGCCTAATTTTGAATACTTTCAATGGTCATTGGAGGAATATCAATGTACTCCTCTTTAAAGATAAAGTCCTTTCACTTTATCTCCCCTTACAAACTCAACATCTTTAAAAAACCAAGCATTTATTGTCTCAAAGGTTGCCTTAGTTGTGAGATAATAAAACTTGTAATGCCTAAACCTTTTAAAGTGTTCAATAAAATAGCAACTCATAGTCATAGAGATTAGTTTCCTTTCATTTGGCCTATTAGGCCTAACCTTAGATGGACATCCTCAAATGATTAAGTGCTATAAACTAATCTCTCCACCTATCCAAAGCTCATATAAGGCTTTATTAGTTATCTTAGTTACTACTTTGTTGAATGACTCTAGTGCAGTTTCCATTGCTTCTCTTAGAGTAATTTCAGTAAGGTAGAGTAACAAATCATACTCCTTACCATATCTTTCATGCATTCTTTTTTTTTTTTTCCCTTTTAGCAACATCATTCATGGCAAGTGAACCTAACATAGTGTACTATGAGACAATACTGCTTTCCTCTAGAAATTTAACAAATGGTCAAGAATGTTGTTCACTTAATCCATCATATCTACCATAATGTTTATTAACACAGTCAGACTTAACATTTTTAATCCTTTTCTACCAAGTTGATTTTAAACTTCGACCTTATATTTTTTTGAACACATTCAATGTATGTAATTTCTCATAAATGAGATATGAGTAGTCATATTGAGATAAGTCATCTATGAACCTTATAAAATATTGTTAACCATTGAACAATCCAAGAAGTTGCAGTGAATGATCCACACATATATAAATTCTAAGACTCTTATAGCCTTGTTGGCATCCAATCTCATGACACTTGTTTATTTTTTCTTTATACAATCTATACACATCTAAATCTATATAATCAAGGGTGTCGAGAATATTATCAAACATAAGTCTCTCCATTCTCCCTTTCGGAGATGTAACCTAATCTCTTATATCACAATGAAGTTGAATTCTCATCAGTTAATTTGCGCTATAAGTTTTGACTATCAACATGCAAGGATCCATTAAAAGAGGCAATTGTGTCCAATAATTATAGATCATTGCTTGTAAGATAGTGAACCGATTCTAACTAATTTTGAGTAACAAAAGAGACTAAACTGACTATTGTCAAATGAATAAGTATAACTAAATTTGTCTAAAGAGACAATAGAATCCAAATTCCATCTGAAAGACAGTATGATAAAAGTCTCATTCAAATTCAAATAACAATTGATCCTTGGTAATAATTTAAAATTTCTCAACACCTCAACCAACTTACCATTGCCAACATAAATGTATCTCTTACCATTATTGGGCTTTTGGTAACTCAAGTAACCTTACNGAAAAGTATGCTTAAAATAATAAAAATATCAATTATATGATTTAAATAATTATTAAATCATAAATATATTAAGAAAAAGCTAAAATTAATATTTTATAATTTTTAAACTAAAATAATAAATTTTGTGATATTTTTATATGACAATTCAAACTGTGAGTCACAACATTTATAACGGACCTCGTTACGAGAAAATACGCTCGAAAATGATCAAAATGGACTATAAGTTCATAATGATTCGAGCTAAAACGAAAAAGTTAAACGCGATTCTATAAAAAACTCGAATCGACAATTTCACGTAACTAGGTGATGTAAACCTTACAAATTACAATACTAGTTTAACCTTAAATTCCCAAATTTACAAATTTTTATTGTTTTTAGGTGATTTTGATATAGACCTTAAGTTACTACCAGATTACTACGACTTCTGAGTTGGCTATAGCTGAGTGAGTTTTTCTTAATAATTTCATACTTGTTTGTGTTTGTTGTTAGTGAATATAAATTATGATCGATAAATGAATGTGTATGGAGTTAGGTTATGCTTGTGCATGATAATTGTTATTAATGATGAATTTACTTTAAATTACAATAATGTATTAATCATTGCATAGTAGATTCACTAAGAATTGATTGTTTGTAACTTAGAATGATCACCAAATAAATAAGACCTAAATTTTATTCGACTAGAAAAGTTAACTTGGACCATACATAATCATGTACTACATAACTAATTCCAGCAGTCATATTACATGAAGGTAGCAATAGACCATACGTGGGTTCATTATTAATTGTTATAGATTTCGTACGGTGCATACGTGCGATATGACTTTGCCCTGGCCTGCGGGATGACTAGGCATTAGAGGCGCCAATCGCCTAGCTAAAGGTTGAGTCCAGAGGCCATCGTTTAGGGGTAAGTGAGGGTTGCGTGAACCTACTCACAATCATATGTAGAACTCATTTTGATAAAATTGATAATGGATATACCTTTACACTTTGAATATGAAATGTAGAGTTTTGTTATGAGATAAGTTCTAATATGATACTCGGATTTGATTGTGCTGATATATCTCCAACCCTGACTTTAGAGGGTGTTAAATTTGAGTTGCATTCAGTACCTGGTCACCTGCTTGTATTTGTTTGGCATACTGATTATCATGTATTCATTTGATTGAACTTAACTATTGTATAACTTGATTACTGTATGGTCGAGGGAAATTATCTCACTAAGCTAGTTAACTTATACCCTTCTAGTCTTTTTTCGTAGGCTGATCTATTTGTGGAGTTAGGCCATCGCATGCTCGAGGTTAATGTTCTATACGGGGTTAATGTGGGAGCTGGATGTGATCAAGAGTATTTCTGATAGTTTATAGAGCTGAATATGTAATTGATATACTAGTTTGACTTAAGACATGTTTCAGACTTCTTATTTGTAAACTTTTATATAAATATACCATGTGTTATGTTTTTTTTTTTATAATTTTATTATTTATCATGAAATGATATTACTTATGCTGGTGCACTCTTGGTAGTTAGTTATAACTGTAACTGTAGCTATAGCTATAGTCTTATGTATCGTATAAAAGGATCGTCAATTGTAAGGGAATTCAATCTGCAATCCTTTGTACGGTATATGGCGATTGCCACGACTAGTCCTCTCGGGTCATGACAAAAACAATTTTAGGACAGGCCTTATTCAAATCCGTGAAGTCTATGTACATATGCCATTTATTGTTAGACTTCTTGACTAACACACAATTGGTTAGTCAAGTCGGATAAGGCTCTTCCCTAATAAACTTTGCTTTTAGTAGCTTTTGGATTTCTTCTTTGATGGTTGCCCATCGTTTAGGGGTGAAATGCCTTTTCCTTTGCTGAATCACCTTCGCACTGGATTGATTTAAAGCATGTGGGGTATTACATCTCTAGGGATGCTTGGCATATTTGAGGGAGACCATGCAAACACATCAATGTTATCCTATAAAAAGTTAATCAAACTTTGGTAGATATTTGTTGGTAGAGGTTTCGCCATCTTTGTTGTCTTCCTTGGATCATTTCCTAATGGGATCTCTTTTGTCTCTTCCTTGGCATTTTCTATGTTGACCGATTTTTATTCCTAACAAGTTTCAACTTGAAAAATTTCCTCATGCCACAGCGTTCTTAGATACAAAGATCTTGCTAAATGTTAGTCCCCTTTACATATGCCAACTCTAGTGAAAGTAGGAAATTTGACCTTAAAATGAACAGTTGAAGGTACCATGTCGAATAAATGCTGACATGGTTGACTATGATCATATTATATCGGGACAACATTTGACTACAATCATCTCAAATCTGATGAGGAAAGAAATTACTTTAATGACCTGAATGGGTTGATTATTGAAAGCATATAAATCAGTCATAAGATCTTAGTTGTACTTTGATCGTTGGCCTCATTTGATCAAAAGCATATTGAAAAATAATATCTGCCGAACTTTCGATGTCAACAAGAATCTTTTTTATCTCGAAGTTGGCAATTTGCACACTAATTATGAATGCATCATCGTAGGACCTTTGAATACCCTCAAAATCTTCCTCCATGAAAGAAATCGTATTGTTAATCTTAACCTTTTTGCCTTACACATTATAAACATAATGTATGGCGTTAGCCAAGCCTGAAGAGCTTGACTGGCCTAAGGCAGAAGGTCTCCCGACAATAGTATTTATTTACCATTTAGTGCCTTACTGCTACTTTCATCCCTTGGATCTTTCTTAGCTTGAGAAGGTTGCCTGACATTCTCATGCTCATCACATCTCTTTTGAGTTGGTTGCTCATTATTCTTAGTATTGCAGGAGAGAAACTTAGATAACCTCGTTGGATTGCATCCTTAATTACATTCTTGAGCTGGACACATTCATCAATATTATGGCCTTTATCGCAATGGAAAACATAATATTTATTATAATTTTGTTGTAAAGGATTTCCTCTCATCCTTTTTAGCCATTGCAACATGCCCCTTTGACCTCGCACTTCCATTAATATGCTTGCGATTGGACAATTGAGTGGCATATGGATAGAATATGTAAGGATGCATAGCCATTTTTTCTTGGCATTGTAGCTTTCGAAACACTAATCATCATTTGTTTTGAGTTGATCTTTTGTACTCTTGTTCTTGTTGCCTTTCTAGTCTTCTCTACTTTGATCGGCCTCTTGCCAAGATTTAATGTTGTCTTCCTAGTAGATGTAAGACATGGCCTTAGCCTTAAACTCAACAATAGTTTTTAGCTTATTTTTGGCCAAAGACTTGATAAAGTCTCTGTAAGGTTTAACTCCATCATCATTTTCCTTGAGAACAACACTTATGTCTAACTTTGGAATTCGATCCATCTTGGCCATGAATTTGGCTAGATAGTCCTTGATAGATTCATCTTATTTTTGCTTTATGGTGTTAAGGATAGAAGAATGCTTAACAAGAAGCTTACTTGCAAAGAAGTGTTGTAAAAAACACTTTTGCTAAATCTTTGAAACATGATATTATGCATTGCTTTAGATGTTTAAACAATGTACAGGTCACATTCCTCAATGTTGAGGGGAAAGCCTGGTAAGCCATGGTATTACTTAAGCCATGAAACTTAGCCAAGGTGCAGTAATATTCGAGATGATCTTCAAGATCCCTTGTTCCATCATAAGTCTCAAATTGTGGCAGCTTAAAGTGTCATGGTATCACTTCATCCAAAATCTCAAGGACAAAAGGATCTTCTTTATTTAGAATTGTTTACTTATTGAAGCAAAGGTGCTTACACATGAGGGCCTTACATGGTGCACCTACTATGTTTACTTTCCCTTATCACTTTTCTTAAGAATAGGGGTTGAAGGTTCGAGTGTAACTTCAATTTGCTTTCTTGGTCATTCAGGAGAATAGATTGAATCGCCACTATTCTCAGATTGTTATCGCCGTATTCTTGGTGTTGATTTAGGTGGACATTTTTATGGAGAAGGTTAAGGATCATGTTTTTTTGTTGAGTTTTTGGTTTTCTTTGGCTAAGAAGAGGCAAAATTGCTCCAACTTAGCCAAGCAGTATTTGTTAGTATGCCTACTTCCCCTATCCTTATGTTGGGGTAAAGAACCATCACCCATACTATCAGTTATCCTTATCTTTGCCATCTAGGTGAGTTATGAAAAAATAGACGACAGCAAATGTTGTTGGGTGATTTTAGGGTAAAAGTGTATGCTTGCAAAAGCATAAATAGAGGCTGAATGGTACTAGGGCTAGTTCGATGTAACCACTCAGATGCCTAAGTTAGTAATTATTTGAGAGAGAGAGATAAAGTGAATTAATGTAGAATTAAAGGTCATAAGAGTTATAAGTTGTCAGAGATTTCTTACAATGCTTTCTCTTCGTATTTATTGGCAAACATTAGGTATCTAAAAGGTAGTTAATCATTTATCCTGGGCTACGTGGGGATCTTTTAATCAAGCACATGCCTAAAATATAGGAGTAGTGGACAGTTATGTAATGAGACCATACTAGATCATAACCATTTGCATCACTTTCCTAAATTTAAACCAGACATATCATTAGGCCAAGCTTTAAGGCCCATTAAGTAAATTGAGCCTAAGTTGAAATTAGCTGGGAGTAGTATTATTCATCTTCTTGGTAACTAAATAGCCAAGCGATATTGTAGAGTGAAATCTGACTATCAATAGAGTTCTACTCCTTGATTTAAGCTTTGACTATCTACCAACATTACCTATTACCTAAAGAATTTGTGATCTACACCGATCACGAATCTTTGAGATATTTGAAGAGCTGACCTAAGTTGTCTTGGAGACAGGCTAAGTGGATAGAATTCCTAGAAGAATTTTCTTACATCATCAAATATAAGAATGGCAATAGCCGATGCCCTGTTAAGACTACATTCCCTCTTGATCGAGCTATAAACTAAGTTACTTAGTTTGATTAAGGATTTGTATGTTGAGGATTCACATTTTGGTCTAATCTATGCTAGATCTAAGGAAGGCCAAACACTTGATGACTATCATAAGGAGGAAAAATACTTATTTAGAAAGAGGAGATTATGTATCCCGACCTGTTCTATACGAGAATTTTTTGTGTGAAGCGCATGGTGGAGGATTATCTGGAAATTTTGGCAAGCGCCAAACTCATGAGGTACTATCCTCTAGATTCTTTTTGCCAAGGATGATGAGAGATGTCCAAGCTATATTGGAAAGATGTGTAACCTGTAGAAGGGCAAAGAGCTGAGTTGAGTTGAGTAAGGGCAATATTTACCATTGCTGATCTTGAACAAACCATGGCCCGAGTTGAGTATAGACTTTATGTTAGAGTTGCCGAGAACAGCTAAAGGGAAGGATTCTATCATAATAGACGTGGATCAATTTAGTAAGATGGCATACTTTATGCCTTATTCCATAACTAATGATGCTTTAGCTATCTCTTTTCTTTTCTTGTAGGAGATCATCAAACTCTATGGAGTGCCTAAGACTATTGTTTTAGATAGAGACCTAAAATTCATGAGCCACTTCTAGAGGACATTATCAAAGGGAATGGGAACCAAACTGTTATTTTGCACATCCTGTCATCTATAAATGGATAGACAAATTGAGGTTGTCAAAAGGATAGTGGGAACTCTACTCCGAGTTGCTGTTGGTTAGAACATGATTGATTGGGATCAATGCATGCCTATAATTGAGTTTGCCTACAACAGGATTGCCCATAACATCATGAGCATGTCACCATTTGAGATCACCTATGGATTCAACCTTGAGCTTCCACTAGATCATGTTCCCTTCTAAGCTAGAACGAAGATCAACCAAACATAGAGAGATCTAAAGCTATCAAGGCAATGTACCAACAGGTCATAGAATAACTGAGCTAAGCTACCACTATACTCGAGAGGCAAGGCAAAGGATGAAAGAATGAAGAATTTTAACCTGGTGATTTGGTTTAGATTTACCTCAATAAAGATTGATTTCTAAGTTTGAGGAAGAGTACGTTATTTCCTAAAGCTGATGGACTGTTTAGAGTGCTTGAACGGATCAATCCTAATACCTACAGGATGAATTACTCAAAGATGAGCAACAATCAATTGAGCCAGATTTGATCTAAATCTCAAATAGCCTAGAAGGGATTATAGGGATCACTGAGTAATCACTCACTCTCGATCTTGAGAACTTGCCTATATTGTTAACTGAATTATCCAAGTAGAGTTGAACTTTAAAGAACGATGCATTCCTAAGTTCAACTTGTTAAATTACTCTACTCTTCATCTCATTAAGGAAACTCCTAAGGTGCTTGACCTATTACCAAGCCGACCCCTTCACAATATATCAATCCAAGGCCAAGCACTAAAGCTGCCTACTACTAACCTGATACATTGTCGAGGCTAAGTTGCCTCATTCTCAAATTGACTAACTGAAGTTGACTAGACAATGGCTTACCCCTTGGACTAATCCTTCCTCATTTGAAACATTTGAGCTGTTGAGTTGCTAAGCACTTGACCCTAACTTGATTTGCTCAAAGCCTTTTCTACTCAGCAAATAGCATCTTTAGGACCATAGGATGGATAGTTAACACGTACTCCATTTTCTAACATTCATATTGTTCTTTTTGTAATCGAATATCCTTTTTACTTGTTTACAACTTTGCCCATGTAAGCTATGTATTTTCCTTTTTAGTAGGAATCTTTTTTTTTTTTGTAAATTATATATTCCTAGGACTTGCCTTAATTGGACCATATAAATACTTGTAAAATATAATAGCCACAACAATTATTATTATCAGGATAGTGATATTGAACTTTAAACATTTTACCATTCCTTCTACTTCTTGAGCTTGTGTTTTCTTGATGAGGATTGAGACCTTGAAGAGCTCTTACCTAAGACATTGAGCATGGACTAGTGATAAGTAATCTCGTGTTATAGTTATGCGTCATATTAATTATAAAAGGATTAATTTGTTAAAAAGTCAATTTATCGATAAAGCTGATGAAATATTGAAAATGTGAAATTCGAGCTTTTAGATATATCGAGATATTAGAGATAAGTTATGTAACTTATAAAAATAATAAATGAAGTGAATTATTAAAAAATAAACATGTATTTACATGTGATATGCATTATATGTATTAAACATATAGATATAATAATAAATTATAAAAAATAAGGTAAATTAGTATAAAATAATGGAAAATTAATAAAAAATGGATAGATGAGTCATTAAACTTATGTGGCAGCATGATACAAGTTGGAACACATGAGTCGACACTTAATTAACTAGAGAATGACACATGATACTTAGGAAAATGGGAAAATTGACATGTAGCATACACATGTGATATCGGCAAGTGCACCTATCAATTTTAATATAGCGGATGTGAGTTCGAGTCGATCTCTCAGAGACTTCGAGTACTAATATTAACCTTAGCTTTATTATCTAACCGAAAATTGTGATGGGTTGAATGAATTAAAAATACTAAAATTAACAAACTAACCTAATTATGAGACTTGATTAAGCAATTTAGAAAGTGATAAAATTGAGAACAACTTCAAGAAAGCAAATAACGTATTTAGGAATTATTTCCCCTAGTGTTTAACATGTGACCGCTTAAAATGTATCCAATTCAATCTCTATTATTCTCGATCGGAGGGATTCACAATTAAAGTTAACACCTTTCTCAAGCATATTAACCCTAATCCTAAATTATTTATCAGAATCTCTTTACTTAGTACTATAATTTAGAATTGCATTAATGTATGATGAATTCCCACACAAAAAAAATAACTTTTCGAAAGAATCATGTATCTTATCTCTAAGTACACATGCAATTCTCACCAATTATGTTAAGATCTCATTACACATGTGATTTCTCAATCATCATGCATAATATCATAGATTAATACTCTAAAAATATCAATTAACAATTAAATAACATAATTGAATCAAGAAAAGATAGAAACTTTATTGAAAATTATCAATCAATCTAATAGTCACATGGAACCATAGGTTCCACAATCCTAAATAAAAGAATCTTAAGCTATCATAATGAAACTAAAAATGAATTGCAACAAAATCAATAAAAAAAACATAAAAAACTCCTTTTGTTGATGATAAATCTCTTCAATCTTGAAGTTGGGTGTTGCTTTCGCCTTTTTCTCCTCCTTCTCTTTAAGTTTCTTCTCTTTTGAATGTCCAATGTTATGTGCGAAACCTTAGTATGTCCTTTTATAATGTATTGTAAAGCTTCTTTTTTCATCGCTAGACACAACCTGAGATACAGTTGTGTCCCCAAGTCGTGTAACTTTCTAACCTTGGCAAATCTTCCTGGATAGACATAGCCTAGGGACACAGTTGTGTCCCAGGCTGTGTAATTTTTTGACCAAAATTCCTATTATTGATGTAACTTCAAAACTTCATAACTCATTCATTTGAACTCCAAATTGAGTGAAACTTGATTCCTTTTCTTCGTTTTCAATCCAAGAACGTGTTCAAAGCTTGAAATCAAATTTTTTTCTCAATTAAGTATTAATTTCTTTAAAGAAAACCAAAGATGTAAAGAAAATACTATAAAATCACCATATGAAATGTATTTAAAATAAGAGTTATCAAACTTCCCCACACTTGAGCATTTGCTTGTCCTCAAGCAAATAAATCAAAACAAAAATTTCAAGACAAGAAACGCTAAACAAAATTTATTACTATTTAGGAAACCGGTGAACGAATACACTTGACTCGAAGAAAGGTAAGAAAATCATTTTCAATTAATTTGCAATAATAAAGTCAACCAATTTCTCCCTTAACAATGTCATAATTTCACTTGACCATATTCGAATGTTCTAACAATACTTAATATTAGAGTTCATTAGTTAATTTATAGAAGTCCAAGTTTGCTCGAGTCATTTAACCAAGGATTCTTAAACTAGAAATTAGATTTAACATCTTACCAATTGGAAAAGAGTCATAAAAATTTTGTCCATTTGACTAAAGTGTATACAATTCTCTCTTTAATCTCACTAAACGCCATAATTTAAAACAAACACATTTTACATCCACTCATCCTCTGATCATCCCCTAATTCATGCTTTTGTTGGGAGTTTTTTTTTTTTTTTTAAATTTACTTTATTGAAGCACAATTGTGTTGGTAGAGGGAATGAATCTCGCTCTTCTGATAGACCAAGACCAATCCATACCAACTTATCCCTTATATTGATAGCAGGAAAGAACCTTGCTCTTCTGACAGACCAAGGCCGATTTATACCAATTTTTTTTTCCATTAGTATTGGCATTGGCATTACGACTCAATCTCGCTCTTTTGACGGACCAAGACGAATCCTTACCAATTTTTTTAACTATTCATACACTTGTTATTACTTTTTACCTCCAATCATTGTGATTTTTCAAGGGTTTCTCAGAAGAAGAATTTCATTTGTTTGTCTACTAAAAATTATGGGGCTCTAAAAATTTCTAAGAGAAAGGTATACATAAAAGTAAATTTAAAAATAACCATGACTAACTCTCAATTAGTGATGTTGTTCCAATCTCAAGTCTTAGAGTCCCAAGCTAAATAACTCGTAACTTTGCTCTCCACATATTTGACTAATCAATTTTAGTAGAGTATAATAAGATCAATAATGATCAAGATGACATAGTTGATTTGGCCCAACACTTGTTAATCACCTATTGCAAGTTAACTTAAAATTAATTGGGTCAAATGCAAATAATTGTTCTCCTAAATAGTAACAAATTCATATATATCCTTTCCCTACACTTAATAACGTACATTATCCTTAATGTACGACTAAGAAAGCACAATAGCAAGATATCAAATAATTAAAAAAAAAATCATAGGGAAAAAGGAAATACATGTATTGAAAAAGAAATTAATACTTCCCTGCCTTGAAGCATAAGATACTCTAATGGAGAAAGAGTGGCTAGTAGCTCGACAATAGTGCCCTCATGAGTAGAAGATGATGCAATAGATTTGAACCTCCTTCAAACGATCTACTTTTCACGATTTGCCATTGACGACCTGAGAAGAAACACCACACCAAATCAAAAATGTGCATCTTTGCCACACTTAGTTCAAACTAAGACAAAGTTATAAAGGAGTAGAAGTGATGGATATTAAAAGAAATCTCATTGGGACATTTGAACAAACATGTAGAGTGCATCTACAAAACTAGTTGGTGTAAAAGAAATGGCTAGCAAATTCATCCAACTAATTATACATTAAACTCATTACATTACAATCTTCTTGAAAAGAAGGCGTCCCAACATGTCAAAAACTCTAAATGTCCCAAAATCATTCTCACAATTCTAATCCTAACTGGTGTAATTGAATAGTTGTCATTGAATTTGCAAACAGAATTCATGTTTGATAGATCTTAAAGTAATATCTAGCCATAAGGGGCATTATAAAGGCATATAAATCTATCAACATAAAGCAAATGTGTATGTTTATCATGAAAGAATAAAAACTAAGTAAATTCTCAAACAAAATTCATGTACCTATTCACAAAAGACCTAAATTTCGGTTACTTAAACATGCCTAAATAATGATGAAAACAAAGCATGAACAAGAGAGGGCATAAAAAAATGAGATGAACTTACTTAGATTGGGTTAGATTTGATGGAGAAATGTGTTGATGAAAAGTAAAACGTAAGGAGAGGGTGGAAAGAAAAAATGAAATGTGAAATGAAGTTGTGTGTGTTGATGCTGTGACAATGTTGTACAGGACGTGTATTAAGGTTGTGTAAATGCTGGGTAAACACAAGCTAGGACACGACTGTGTCCCACGCTCGTGTAACTTTTTGTTTTGGGTACCTTACCTAGGCGAACACGGGCTGGGACATAACCGTGTCCCACGCTTATGTAACTGTTTGTTTTGAATGCGTGTTGCTGGGCGCATACGGGCTGGGACACAACCATATCCTACGCCCGTGTAACTTTTTGTCAGGGGATGTATGTTGTTGGGTGTATACGGGCTGAGACACGACCGTGTCCCACGCCCGTGTAACTTTCTGTGGGTCGCGCATAAGGTTGGGTGCACATGGGTTGGACACAACTGTGTCCCACGCCCACGTAACTTTTTTGTGGTTGGTGCATAAGGTTGAGCGCATACGGGCTGGGACATAACCGTATCCCACACCCATGTAACTTTTTGTTTTTTTTGCCTAGCCTAAATTTATGAATTTAAAAATAAAAGTACTTAAACTAGAAAAATAAGACAAAGAAAACTAAAGAAAAAAAAATTAAACTAAAAAGAAAAGCCTATGACTAAAATTGAAACAAATAAAAGAAGCAAAGCAAAGCAAAGTTAGATAAAAGAAAAATAAAATGGAATAAACTTAAAGAACTAAAGTGTGAGCAAAGTTAGATATGAGTTGCCTCCCAAGAAGCGCTATAGTTAACGTTAATAGCTCGACGGGATACGTCTTCTCATTCATGATTCTTCATCCCGGTGGAGATAGGACTCCTCCTGTATATCGCTTTTGAACTCTCCATACAAGTGTAAATTTGCTCTTAGGCTATTGACCTTGCTAATTTCATTTCATTGGTGCATGACTTCCATAGTTTCTCTCCTTATCATGCCACTTATCAAATTCATGTAGCCTAAACTTCTTCATTTTGTCCGCTTTTAGCTTAGATTCGGTTATCATTAGGAGTTTTGAGCTTTTCACTACAAAGACATGTTCTAAATGACTTCTTGACAATTTTGGTTCCAAAATTGGTGGCTTCTTTTTAAAGGATCTTAACTTAAGATCCTTTGGCTTATAGAGTGGATCAACCCCCTTCTTGTCCACAACGAATTCATGAACTTCTATTTGAGCTGCTACTTCTGAACAATTGGGGTTGGTCACCAAATTTTCATCTCCCTTTTACAAGCAATAGCTTGAGGAATTATTAGCAAGCGTTTCCTGCACACATGTAGATGCAATGACATTAGTGGCATTAACATTGTGACATATGTCCTTTAGGTCAAGAAATTTGTTTGTTGCCTTTGGAGTTTTAAAAACTATTTCATCATCCCCAACCCGTAATATCAACTTATGCTCACTAACATAAAAAACAACCCTAGCAGTGGCTAGGAAAGGTCGACCTAAAATGATTGGCACCTCAATATCTTCATCTATATCAAGTATAACAAAATCTACGAGAAAGATGAATTTGTCTACTTACACTAAAACATCCTCTATGATGCCTCTAGGGTATGTGTTAGACCTATCAACTAATTAAAGACTCATGTACGTTAGTTTAGGTTCTCCTAACCCTAGCTTTTTGAACAATTTATATGGTATCAAATTTATACTAGCTCTTAAGTCTGCTAAAGCATTATCTACTAACAAATTGCCAACCATACAAGGAATAGTGAAACTCCCTCGATCTTTTAATTTTTGTAGCATCTTTTTCTAGAGAAGTACTGAGCATTCTTTGTTCAATGTGATGGTTGTAAGCTCCTCCAACTTCCTCTTGTTCAATAGAAGATCTTTTAGAAATTTTGCATACTTTGGCATTTGCAAGATGACATCAACAAGAGGTAAGTTAATGTATAATTGTTTGAAAATATCAAGCAATTTACCGAATTCCTTATTTTAATCAGTGTAACTTTGCTTAAGGCATTGTGGGTAAGGGATGGGAGGCTTGTACTCCTTCACTTTCGGTGAATCCATACTTTCTTTTGATTTTAGTGGCTTTACATCTTCCTTATGGTTGACTTCCACTTCTTTCTCAACTACTTCCTCACCATCCTTCTTCTTCACTAGTAGTTTTCTACCACTTCTCAGGGTCACTACATGAACATGTTCCCTAGGATTGACCTTAGTATTCCTTGGGAGTGTCCCTTGTTGCCTCTCAAAAATCATTTTTGCAAGTTTACCAATTTGATTCTCAAGATTGTGATTAGAAGCCTCTTGATTTCTCAACGATGATTTAATGTTGGATAGCTGAGCCTCATTACCTTGAATATATTTAGTGAGAAGTTTTTACACACTAAACTTGTTTTCTTGAGAAAGAGGGGGTGGTAATGGTCTTTGAAATCTAGGTGGGCCAAAGTTAGTTTTCTACTGGCCTTGGTTTTGGTTTCCTTGAGAAATTAGGATGATTCCTCCACCTAGAATTATAAGTGTTGCTGTAGGGGTTATTTTGTTGCATGGGTGGATTTCCTAGATAATTTATCTATTCCAATTGTTCTTGTGCTCTATAACCTTATATGCTAAAGTCACTTACATCCGATTGTACTTGTTAAGAGCTAACAGAGAGTGCATCAATCTTCTTACTAAATAGATCCACCTTGGTTGCCAAAGCAGTGGTCAAGTCCACATCATAAATTCCTATAACCTTTTGCTTAGCTCTAGTGCTTTCCCACTGATAATTGTTCATCGCTATTCCTTCAATCAGGTTTTGTGCTTGCTCGGGTGTCTTTGTGTTCAAAGTACCTCTTACGGATGCATTAATCATCTGTCTCATAGATAAATTGAGACCATTATAGAAGGTTTGAATCTGCATCCATAGTGGGAGGCCATGATGTGGGCACCTCCTGAGTAAGTCCTTGAACCACTCCTAAGTGTCATATAGAGTCTCCGCTTCTAATTAGGCAAAACAAGAAATGTTGTTTTGAAGTTTAGTGGTCTTTGCAGGTGGGAAATACTTCTCTAAAAATTTCTCTACCAATTCATTCCAAGTTGTGATTGAATTTCGTGGTAGAGAGTTCAACTACTGCTTTGCTCTACCCCTCAAGAAAAAAGGAAATAGCTACAGTCAGATGGCATCATTTGTGGTTCCATTGATTTTAAATGTATCACAAATCTCTAGAAAGCTAGAGATGTGGGCATTAGGATCTTCATCTTAGAGATCGTCAAATTAAACATATTGTTGCACCATTTGTATGATGTTAGGTGCAATTTGGAAGTTATTAGCTACGACAGTTGGCCTTGTGATACTGGAGTCAGCTTTGATAAGTGTAGGCCTTGAATAGTCAGACATGATCCGATTTGCTTCATTACCATTGTTAGCCATGTCAGGTGGATCTTCTTGATCGATGAATTGAGTGTTGGCTTCTTCACCCTCTTTCTTAATCTCAACGATTGACTTGTCTTCTATGGTAGCTTCAGTTTGTCTAAGTCACAATCTCAAATTTTGAAGGATAGTTCTCTCATTTTCAAGATCAAGTTCTACCAAATCTTTCAGGTTGCTTCAAGTCATGCACTACAAGGGTAAGAAATATAGAATCAATTGCAGCTCTAGGTAATAAAATAAACAATGAAAACAAAAGAGAAAAAAAAAAAATGGTCAAAGTAATAAAGCAACTAGTGTTCTTAATATCGAAAGTCCCCAGCAACGGTGCCAAAAACTTGATATCAGGCAAGTACACCTATCAGTTTTAATATAGCGGATGTGAGTCCGAGTCGATCCCTCAGAGACTTCGAGTACTAATATTAACCTTAGCTTTATTATCTAACCGAAAATTGTGATGGATTGAATGAATTAAAAATACTAAAATTAACAAACTAACCTAATTAAGGGACTTGATTAAGAAATTTAGAAAGCAATAAAATTGAGAACAACTTCAAGAAAGCAAATAACGTATTTAGGAATTATTTCCCCTAGTGTTTTATATATGACCACTTAAAATGTATCTAACTCAATCTTTATTATTCTTAACTGGAGGGATTCACAATTAAAGTTAACACCTTTCTCAAGCATATTAACCCTAATCCTAAATTATTTACCGAAATCTCTTCACTTAATACCATAATTTAAAATCGCATTAATGTATAATGAATTCCCACACAAAAAAAATAACTTTTTGAAAGAATCATGTATCTTATCTCTAAGTACACATGCAATTCTCACCAATTATGTTAAGATCTCATTACATATGTGATTTATCAATCATCATGCATAATATCATAGATTAATACTCTAAAAATATCAATTAACAATTAAATAACATAATTTAATCAAGAAAAGATAGAAACTTTATTGAAAATTATCAATTAATCTAATAGTCACATGAAACCCTAGGTTCCACAATCCTAAATACAAGAATCTTAAGCTATCATAATGAAACTAAAAATGAATTGCAACAAAATCAATAAATAAAACATGAAAAACTCCTTTTGTTGATGATAAATCTCTTCAATCTTGAAATTAGGTTGTTGATGATAAATCTCTTCAATCTTGAAATTAGGTATTGCTTTCGCCTTTTGCTCATCCTTTTCTTCAAGTCTCTTCTCTTTTGAATGTCCAATGTTGTGTGCAAAACCTTAGTATGTCCTTTTATAATGTATTGTCAAGCTTCTTTTTTCGTCACCAGACATAGCCTGGGACACACTTGTATCCCCAAGTCGTGTAACTTTTTGACCTTAGCAAATCTTCTTGGATGGACATAGCTTAGGGATACAGTTGTGTCCCAGGCTGTATAACTTTCTGACCAAAATTCCTATTGTTGATGTAACTTTAAAACTTCATAACTCATTCATTTGAACTCCAAATTGAGTGAAACTTAATTTCTTTTCTTTGTTTTCAATTCAAGAACGTATTCAAAGCTTGAAATCAAAATTTTACTCAATTAAGTATCAATTTCTTTAAAGAAAACCAAAGATGTAAAGGAAATACTATAAATCATCATGTGAAATGTATTTAAAATAAGAGTTATCAACATACCTAAATTTTAATAGATCAAATCAACTTGAAAACTTACAAGTAGGACCCAAACCTTCTATTACAATATTTTAGGACTCTAAAAATACAAAAACATAATTTAGGAAATAAAATAAAATAAAATAAAAATAGAACAAAAAATAGAGACGAAGCTTGTTATGTGTTATTCACAAATCAAACCATAACCTGACATCGAGCCACTTTAGGGTTTGAAGGCATGTCATGGAGGAGGCTTTCTATTAAGGTGCGGTATCTAGTTCAAGCAAACCCATTTTTCACCCATAAGTCCTTTTAATTTGTAAAAATATGAAATGATGGTGATTAACTATGAAATTTGGTTTTCTATAGTTATTTTAGGTGTAGATGAATGTAGTAATTTTATTTTAGTTAAATAATTATTGAAAATATAAGATTCTTAAGAAAATGCTCTGTTTGGGTGAAAATTGAATTGTTTTTTATAAATATTAGATAATTTTTTTTTCACTCAATTTTTGTATATAATACACCTAATATATATATTTAATTGTGGTAAAAAGAATTTTGGAAAATAAGCATGTTTGGTATTTTTTTAAAAAATTATTTTGGATAAAACTGCCAGTTTTGCTAATTTGTTTAAATAATTAGTTTTTGATGAAATTAATGAATAAGCCCTACAAGTTTTGACTTTTAGAGGTTTATAAAGATATTTGGAACACTTAGTTTTTATCTCACACTTACATTTATTCCATAATTTCAAGTTAAAACTGCTATTTTCGTAAAAATAGATAATGACTAGTTTAGTGTAATTCATCATCAATAATTAAACTATATATTTTTGTGAGTCTATATCATTTTTCATGGAATTAATCAGGCTCATATACTATTTATTATGTATTTTCCTAATAAAAACCTATATATTAGCTTAATATGTAATATAATAATTAGTACTAGTAAAATATTTGTCAAATTCATGTAAAATGAACACTTTAGGGTATATTAAGGGTTGCTGGATAAGTTTGGAAATTATGATTTTTGGGGTTTTTAGTTTAGAATTAGAGTTTACTTAAGTTAATTACGAAGTTACAATAACATATAATCGAATCGATAGTGAGAACGAGTATTTTTGAGCTTTTAACAATATTGATTAGTCTTGATTCTTAAGATTACTCAAAGTAACAATTGTGAAGATATAATGTTTTTCAAAATCAGATTAGAAATGAGTAAGATATGGTCAAATAAATCTTAAAAAAAGCAATAATAAAAGCTTATAAGAGTTCAGGTTCAGCCTATAATTGATTTAAAGACTATATTATATTTTCATAGGTGTGATAAGTAAGAAAAGATCACGTCACAAAATTTAGGATTTTGTGCTATTGTTAAGTATTGGTAAGTGGATTTAACCTATGCTTGGAGTAAATATATTGCTACTCATAATATTGTGTGCTGTTTATTGCTGTATTGATTAGATGTGGCTATATCTTGACTGAACTAATATGCTACTATAGTGGATGCTGTTATAGTGGATCCCAATGCATTGATTTTGAATGATGGTAGCTATATTTTGGTTAAACCGTTATACTGCTATTGTAAATCCTACTTTTAGCGGGTCTATGATTTGATAGAGTACTTCCTGAATGTTCCTAAGGATCAACTAAACTAAGAACTCAAGTTTACAATTGAAAACAAACTTACTTTCTAATTCAAAAGCTTATTATCGATAAAACCCAAACTTGAAAAAAACTACGAACTCTAAAGTAACCTAAAACCCTAAGCCCTAAGATAATTAAGAACTTTTAACCCTAGCCGACTAATTAATAATTTAATTTGAATAATTTTATTCAACTCTAGAAAATTTCATCATTTTATAAGAATTAAATCATCATTTACAAAACAATTTAAGAAGTAAATACCAAAATAATTTCCTATAAGACAATTCCCTTATCTTCATACCTAAGCCTTACACATGAATAAGTAGACCAACTAATCATCCTAAATGACTTATCATTGAAAGTTTGAGACATTTATCAATTGATAACTTATTAAAAACTAGTGATAGGATACTTTCCTTATCACCCCTTTACTTGTACTACACATGGACAAATTATCACAAGATTTCATATTCTTAACTTTAATAAATAAGACAAGACAATTTCATGCCCCAAAAGGACACCTAATGGCCGATTCTTACATGGCTATAAGGGGGGCCATACTCTTGTCTTTCATCCATTAATCACTTTATCTTACACTCTACTATTTATGTTAGGATCGTAAAGGGAGCCTAGTAGGATTACCTACAATTTCCATAACATGTATGCACCCATGATATGAAAACCGTCTTGCAAGTAAGAGATTGCAAGACTTTAAATAATTAATCACTAAGGTTACTAATTTTTAAGTAATTAATTTACTGTAAAATACAAATATAAATAACTATGGGTGTCCGATATCTCACAGTTTCTCAGAACCGCAGAGAATCGGTATCCTCTACCAAATAATAAGATAGGATTACCAACATTATAAAACTGCAGGTAGAATTAAATTATATTAAATTCTAACATGTGAATATTTTCTACAAAGAGTGTTATGTATCACCTATAAAGATCTCAACTAATCCTAACTCTAATGTACATATCTTCATCTCGCCCTCAGCACTCAAGACTTATCCCAATCCCATCGTATGTAAACTTGCAAAAGAAAGACTATTGGGGAATAAGCTACAAGAGCTTAGTGAGCTATCCCTCATACCATACTGGCAAACAAGTTATCAAACAAATTATTACAACCATACGAATGCATGCACACACAGTATGCCAAATAATATATGCAGTTGACCGGTATTGCATATAATATCGGATTTTAACGCCCTCCGAGATAAGGGTTGGAGATTCATCGGCACCAATCACGACCGAGCTCTAGCACCTGGGTTTTTACCCATAACTTTGAATCTCGTATTTCACAAAAATACATTTCTATTTCTAAAAATCCAATAGTTCACAAAGTCCCAGGCCTAGCGGTGAGGTGACCCCTGCAGTCTACACTTACACCCTACAGCGGTGGTCTCTAGACGTGACCCCCAGCCACCCACGGTTAGCGTCTCTGGCACCAATAGAACCCCCAAGCCAAGGGTAGGGTCTTGTTGTACCTATGCTCCTGCATGGTACTAATCAAATCATGTGGGAATCCATCCCTCCAAGGCCCTTCATTACCAACCGCGTGAAGTGACTGCCAGAATAAGTAATGCGATGCATGGATAATGCATGATCTTTTTAATTTAAGATAAGCCAAATATAATTAGGTCAAATTATAAGGCGATCAATCAATATCAACAAACCATCCAAATCATATAAAATCAAATCATCAATTATCGTATTTAACAATATTTCTTATAACAATCAATCAATATCAAGCACACGTATATCCCAAAACCCCATGCATCAAGTTATTGATATTCAATTTAAGTGCACTAACTACAAGCACAAACAAGTATAGAGTCATCGGGAGTACTCACTTGACTATGACAACTCGCTCTAATCGTAATAACCGATCGGGAGATCCTCCCCCTCGTCGGGATCATCTGATCATTACGAGATAACAAAGATAATAAGTAGTTGACTCAACTAATGGTTCTAGACATCTACCTACCTAATTCTACTTAGATTACTATCAACCCTTATTTGATTAAACCTAATTGCTAATCGTACGTAACTTTTTCATTTTATTTTCAATATTTATGAATTTATAGTCGTTTTTCATCGTTTTCGGACGTACATTCACACGGTAATGTCCGTTTTGGACGTTAAGACCCGTATTTTATGATATGGGCTAAATGTATTGAAATTTTATCTTATTGAAGTTTAATTTTTCTCATTGCTTTGGTTTATGCCCTAGTTTAGGATTTAATGATTGAATTAGCTATTTGATTCTTACACTTAGGAAATTTTACATTAGTGCTACTAATCCACATACTTGATTAAATTTAATTCAATCTAGGATGTGTATTAAAGTTTAAGGGATTTTCGACTTCTAAATACACGTATATATCTATGTTATATGCTTATGTAATCTTATTATTTCTTCTATTATAAACCTACGCTTACATCATCACTTATGTAACCAATTGATGATGTTATGGCTTATGTAATGCTTAGATGATGTCATGGCTTATGTAATCCATTTATTACATGTAAATATATATGTCATTAAGTACTTATACATATACATATACATTTGTTATATACCTACCTACACTCATAACATACTAATATGTAGACTTATGTACTTATACTTTATACATACATATACTTATACATCTACTTAGGTTTATACCGTATTTATCCATGTATACATACTCATATACCTATACGGTTAGATACGTATTTTTATACAAAAAAATTCGTATGCCTAATCTTTTCCTTAAGAAAAGCTTCCTAACTCCATTCTTTTGTGTTTTTAAGTGTGTAATTAGTGTAGTATAAGTATGTATGGTTAGGTTTTGTTTTAATTTAGGTTATGTATATGGAAAATACTCATGTACCATGCTTCTCATGCTTCTCTTCCTTTCGGTTTACCTCATGTACACATTCTTTGTGCACATATTCATGTTTTCCTTTCTTCTTATTCATGATTCCTAGATTTCTACACTTAAAGATGGAAACTTTGTTTCCTCTTCTTCAAGACAACACTAAACACATAACTACTTATCTAATCTACCTAATTAACTAACTAATAAATAATATAAAGCAACATAAAACAACTTAAAGACATACCTTTAATTGTGTTGAAATTAAGAAGACAAAAGGAGGAGTGATGAGAGTGAAATGGGAAGAAGAAGCTCACGACAATAGGGAATGTTTTTGTTTTGTTTCTTTTTCTTTGTTTTTGATTATGGAAGACAACAAATGGTGGGACCAAAATGAGGAATAAGTGGACGGCAACAATTGAGGGGAAGGGAAAAGAAAAATCAAAAGAAAAGGAAAAGAAAAGCCATCATGAAGAAGAAGATATTTTCCTTATCTTTTAGTCTTTTGTTGACTTTTCAAAGTGTTGACTTTAGTCAACATGTGTTGACTTAGTCAACTCTCCTTAAGCATATGTAAATTTGTGTACATAATGTAGAGCTTAAGGCAAATTAAGGGAAAAATGAAGGAAATGAGGGGAAATGAGGTATTTGATGAATTGATTAGTAAACATAGTTGATGAGGTCTTACTTTAGGTCTTTATAGCTTATATATCTCATTTGATAAACTACTTTGAATAACAAGTGCAAAAAGTACTAATTTGAGTATTAAAGTTCACTATATATAACCTAATCTTCAACTATTACCCTAACTCTAAGTGAAACTATCTTAATCACATACTTAAGAGATAAATGTAATCTATGATTCATTATCATAGTTTCTAAGGGATCACTTAAGTATTCTAAATGTTTATGCATAATTGAGGGTTATCTTTAGTCGTTTACCGATGAAATGGTAAAATATAGAGGATATATTATCACTTAGGGTTTTAGGGTAAATTATGGTGAATTAGTGCTTTTATATCCTTAAAGTTATGGTTTTAGGGTTCTTATTAATTTAAGGCACAATCTCTAATGTTTTTACACATTTAGGGTTTCATATATTCTTACGCGATTAAATCTTCGATTGTCATCTTAGGGTTTTGATGAGGTTCGAGGTTTTAGGGTCTTCATATGCGATTAGGGGTTCAATTGATGATTTAAGGTTTTTCGTATCCACTTTAGGTTTTGGATTGAGATTTTAATCGGTTTTAAATCTTACTGGCTCTTTTGAGTTCGGAAAATCATCTACAGTTTAGACGTTTGTTTCTATACTTAGAAAGCTAAATTCGCGGGGTTTACAATTTATCCCTTAATGCTTACATTATCAAAAGTTGCAATTGTTGACTTTTGTGCATACTACAAAATAACAAAATCAAACTTATTAAACACGCTTCCCACCCCATTTCCAACCGGCTACTCTTTTCCCATTTGCTCTCACTTTTAATTTTATTTGCACTTCCTTTTTTCTCACTTTAAAATCAATATAAAAGAAGAAACAACCAAACCCCACAAAATCCTTTACTTGCCGCTACATTCTAAGGACATACATACGATACTTTCAACTTCTTCTTGTCTTGCTTTTGCCAACATTCAAAGCTCCTTTAGGATCCTTAGAACACTTCTTAAACCCTACTTCAAAGGACCACAATTCAAGTTCCGAAAAGGGTGTAAGAAGGAGGAAGTAAGACAAAGAGCAAAAGTAGAACCTTAGTGTATAATCACCATATTTTTGCTTCATAGATGAGTAAGTATTTCTTTATGATAAGTAGCTTAGTGTTACATGTTAGGAGACCATGATTTCTTAAAGATATGATTATGATCATAAGTTGATATAACATCTAAGATTACCTTAAGAAGAAAACTCATGACACCCTTATATGAAAGTTGAAATATGAGCATGTGAAGTTGGTGTTTTGTAGAGATACTTGTTTAACACTTTGAATGGAAGATTTTAAGTTGAGAAAATCTTGAAATGAGAACTTGAATAAAAGGGAAGCATGCTAGATGTGCGAGTTTAGAAGTCATTTGGATGTTGCTTTTACTTCTGTTAAGTTAAATATGCTCAAATCTAGACTTAGGTAAAGGAAAAATTCATTAGATAGAGTTTTATAAGGAAACCAACTTTGCAAGACATGAACTATGGTATGAGAGGTATGATAAAAGTGAGATCCTCTATTTTCATGTAAAGTTTAAGCCAAATAATCATCTCATGGAAAAAAAAGTCAAGTTAAGATTTGAATACAAGTAGCTTAAGTTCATGATTTAACACCTAAACTTAAGGAAATGATAAAACAAGTTGGAAGCCCTCATACTCTGTCACGAACTGAGGACGGCCTAGTCGTGGCAGACGCCGTATACTGTACAAAGAACCCCTGATTGGTTACCCTTCCAATCAAGAACTCTTCACACAATATACAAAGCTCTACAACCACTAGTTTCTAAAGAACATCTAGACTCACATGATATCATTACACAAACATATTTATATAAAATTTAAGTTATAAAGCTTACATTACATAACGTTTAAGTATGTCTAAGTCTATAATAATAAGACAAACAAAATTACATGGGAAGAGTCTATAAAAACTGTTCTCTCTCAGTACACATAACAGCTCGCTCTTGCCCAAGTCCCTAAGCTAACCTGCAGCATTCCTCGTCTTATCTCTACGAACAGGCTATCCTGCAACAAAAGTCTAAAGGGGTGTAAGCCTAAGCTTAGTGAGCAAAACCCTCAGCCACACCACAAGCAAGTTATAAGTATATTATATTCAAGCATATGAATGAATGATCAACCAGAATGCCAAACAATACGTATAATTAACTAGTTCATATACGTAACTCAGATTTAACGCCCTCCGAAGTCAGGGTTGGAGTTTACACGGCACCAATCAGATCCGGGTATTATACTAGAACTTACTTTACTACGGAACTCCACGTTCCGTACTTATATCAAATAATTCTTTTATTTTAAGAAAACCCAAGTTCTAGTATAATTGTGAGTGGGCCCCCGCAGTCCACACTCACCCCTAAACGGAGGCCTCTAGACTCGACCCTTAGCCAGGCGGTTGGCGCCTCCAACGCCTAGTGTTCCCGTGGGCCAAGGTAAGGTCATTTTGTACGAGTGCACCGTACAGAACCAAATAAATGAATAATATCAACCCCCGAATGGCCTCTCTTTACCTCCGTGTGATGTGACGGCCGGAATAGTATCTATGCTATGCATGTTAATGCATGTCTCAATTTCTTTTTATAAACCGAGTATATTTAGGTTCAAATTATGCTATGACCATCCAATTGTGCACACAATCATTTTCTATACTACCATGCAACAAACATAGCATTATTAATACTTAAGATAAGTTTACAACTCAAGACATACCAACATACACAAGCATTTCCCAAACCCTTCACAATAGTCAATTAACAATAGTATTTAAGTCCACTATCTACAATCACAAAACAAGCATGGAATCATTAGGTAAATACTCACTCGGCCATGGTGATTTGCCCTAATCGTAGTAATCGATCGGGAGGTCCTCACGCTCCTCAGGGTCACCTGATCATTACGATTTGATAAGGCTAGTAAGTACTTAAATTAACTAATAATTCCAAATATTTAATTTCCTAATTCTACTTAGACTACTATCAACTTTTACCCGGTTAGACTTTATTATTATTCGTATATAACTTCTTCGTTTTATTTCTGATATTTATGAATTTATAGTCGTTTTTCATCGTTTTCGAACGTATATTCATACGGTAATGTCTGTTTTGGATGTTAAGACCCCTATTTTACATTATGAACTAAATTTATAGAATTTTTTTTTTGTTATAATACTTAAGTATTCTTATTACTTATATTTGTATCCTTTATTCTTTAAATTCTTATAATTTAGGGATTTACTTTGCTATTACTATTTCATGTACTGAATTAGGTATAATCTAATTTAGAAGGTGTATTAGAATTTACTGATTTTAGTACCTAATTACCTACACTTTTCTTACTTTTCTTATTTTCTAAACCTATGCTTATGTCATCACCTACATCATCTTTTCTTTATGTCATTGCTTATGTCATCACTTGCTTATGTACTGGCTTATGTCATCATATGCTTATGTCATCACTCACCTCATCATTTGATTACATAAGCATTACCTTATGCTTATGTCATATGTACATGTCTTATGTACATTTGTCCCTTACTTATACTTATGCACATATGCCTTATATATACATATACTTATACATCTACATATATTTATACCGTATTTATACATGTATTTCTACTCATATACTTATACGGTTGGATACGTATTTTTATACTAAAAATTCGTATGCCAAATTTTCCCTTAAGAAAATCCTCTCAATTTCATCCTTTTGTATTTCTATGTATGTATTTAGTATAGTATACACATATATAGTTAGATATGGCCTTAAGTTAGGTTATGTACGTGATAATTACTTATGTATAAAGGTTCACATACTTGTATTCCTTTGGTATTTCTTTATGTACACATACCTAAGAGTACATACACATGTATTTCTTCCATTTCCTTCATGATTCTTCATTTTCTATACTTAAAGATGGAAACTTTGTTTCCTCTTCTTCAAGACTTCACTAAACACCTAACTACTTATCTAATCTACTTAATTAACTAACTAATGAATAACATAAAGTAACATAAAACAACTTAAAGACATACCTTTAATTGTGTTGAAGTTTTGGAGACAAAAGCAAATGAATGAAAGTGAAAGAGGAGAGGGATGTTCACGGCATGAAAGGAATGTTTTTGGTTTTGTTTCTTTTGTTTTGTTTTTAATTATGGAAGACAACAAATGGTGGGGTCTAGAAGAGGAGAGGTGGACGGCAACAATTGTAAGGAAAGGGAAAAGAAAAATCAAAAGGAAAAGAAAAGAAAACCATCATTAAGAAGCTAAGATATTTTTCTTATCTCTTAAGACCTTTGACTTTTCAAAATGTTGACTTGGTCAACCCTTTGACTTTGGTCAACATGCATTACCTTAGTCAACATTCCTTAAGTATGTGTAATTTTGTGCACATAATGTAGTAATTAAGGGAAATTAGAGGAAAAATGAAGGAAATGAGGGGAAATGAGATATTTGATGAATTGATTAGTAAACATTGTTGATGAGATCTTACTTTAGGTCTTTATAACTTATATATCTCATTTGATAAACTACTTTGAATAATAAATGCAAAAAGTACAAATTTGAGTATTAAAGTTCACTACATATAACCTAATCTTCAACTATTACCCTAACTCTAAGTGAAACTATCTTAATCACTTACTTAAGAAGTGAATACAATCTATGACTCATTATCTTAATTTCTAATGGATTACCTAAGGATTCAAAGCATATAAGTATGAATGAGGGTCATCTCTAACCTTTTACTAATAGTTTAGCAAAATATAAGCATTATTTTATCAATTAGGGTTTTAGGGTATATCATGTTGGATTAGTGCACATATGTCTTTAAGATAATCATTTTTAGGGTTTCTATCACTTTTGAATAAAATCTTTAGCATTTAGAAACATTTAGGGTAGAAAAGTTCTTTACGCGATTGAGTAATTCTTTTAGGGTTTTCACTTTCATTAGCCTTGTTGACTCCTAAATTGTCTAACATGGTTGAGTTTATTACAAAAACTAGGTTGATAATTTTAGGGGTTTACATACTCAAACTAACCAGATCTAGAACATTCCTAAAAGATACATAAAAATATGATAAAAGTAAGTGAACAAAGTGAAAAGACCAACTAAGGCAAGTACGATAAGTGTATTAAGCTTAAAACCCAAAACCGAGCTTAAAACTTCCAAAAACAAGCCTTAAATGCTAAGTTGAACTACCCTTAAGTTTCTAACCAGCAACTTGACACAATAATGAAAGTTGTTTTGAGACTCTCAAGAAGCCCACAAGACACTCCCTAAGCCTAAAAAAGTGACTATCTTTGAATTGAATAAAAAATAAGCCCATTTGACAACTTAAGCCCACTTAAGAGCCCAAGAAGTGGTTGATAGTCTTAGGAGTGTAAATCAAAGTTGTAAATTTGACCTTAAGGAGTATTTTGAACCTAGAATGAAATCTTAAGCTCAAGCCCAAAGGAATTCCCAAGTTACAGAAAAGCTCATTAACTAAACAAAGCCTAAAAGCACTTCAAATCATAAGGACTGCTACTGTTCTGACCTGTGGGTAGATTTACATGTCTCATCTCAAAAATATAACCTCACTACATTAAAGTACACTCGAAAATGATGAAGATTGACTATAAGATCATAAAAATCGGATTTAAAACGAGAAAGTTATACGTGATTGAACTTTTAAGTAAAACCGGAAAAAATAAGTAAACTAGTTGAGAGTATAACTTAAGGGATTTTAGCTTAGTTTTCTAAGTTTTATTTCAATCCCTTATAGTATTATGATTGCGATGACTAGGGGACCCAGCGTTCGAAGATGACTTGCCCTCGAACTACTTTGATTGACCTATATTGCTAAATGAGTAAATTCTTGATGACTCTTTACTTAATTTTGCTTGTAGAATAAATTCACCTAAACTTATATATATAAATTAGATGCTTGTTGGATATGGGAAATGCATGTGTATGAATTTATGATTGAATGCTATGGCTTGTTAATCATATAACAATGGGAATTGTTTATGATAATTTATACGTGTGATTGTATGGAATGAAATTGTCTGATCACTATGAAAAATCGAATTAACCCCTTATAAGATTAAGAAATTAAATGGATCATGCATTCCTCATAATTTCATTCGGATAACACCGACAACTGCTTTACACAGAAGATGGGAAGGGGCTTACAAGAGGAGGGCTTCCTGTAGGATTGCGTATTAGCTATGTTAGCATTTTATCGAGTCTTTGTCTTAAGCTGATGGGCTTACTAGGTGTCAGGAGATGCCAATCGTCAGTAAAGGGCCGTGTCTTATGGCTTCTGCTTAGAGCGTGTGTTTATGGATTACGGGGGCTACCACACTGCTAAACTTGTGATTTTGAAAATATAATTTGTTGTTCAAGAAAGAAAGTATATATATATATATGGTTTTGTTTTGACTTAAGCACAATAGTGAAAATGAAATAAAACCTAAGGTCTAGAACCCGGACTTTGGTTTGGGTTAGTTAATTATCTCTAAACCCCAACTACAAGTGGCATAATTCTAATTCGTATGCAGTTCCTAGGCCACTTCATCCGTTGTTTGGCATGTTGATTGTTCATGCATTCATATGATTATGTATCTAATAAATTTTGCCATATAGTATTGACAAAGGTATTTATCTCACTAAGTGTAAACTTACACTTCGATAGATTCCTTTTGTTGCAAGAAAACCTCTTTGTTCATCCAGGTCGAAGCATGCCTAAGGTGAGTCTCATGTAGAGACGTGTTGGAGCGATCAGGGAGTGGAGAAGAGATTTTGTAACAGCTTTTTTAAATAACTATTTACCTTTATTTTTGTTCATAATATAGTGTGAAGTTGTTGATGCAGTTTTTATTATAAACTGCATTTGTTTGTAATATTCTTTTGGTGTGGAACTTAATGAGTCTATATGTTACTTGATTAATTTATGTCTTAGAAGTTAATTTTAGTAAATTGCTCTATATTACTTATCTATGGGCCTGGTGGTAGCGTATAGTAGAAGGAGCCTTATGTATCGTATAAAAGGCTTGCAATCAGCAAGAGGGTTGATAGTAGACCTTTGTACGGTATACGGCATTCCACCACAACAACAATACTATTAGGTCGTGATAGCTATGTTAGGTGTTGATGTGGTGTTTATGAATGATTGTACTAATTAGGGAAGCTGAGTGATTACTAACCTAATCTTTTGGGTGTTTACCTAAGTGGACCCTAAGTAAGATGCGAGAATTCCACTAAGGAGAGTTTGAAAACTAGAATTAGATAATTAGGTTGAACAAAACTTAAAGACTGATTATGTGGAATGATATTCTTCAGTGGTTATTGCATGGTATGGCATGGCATAAAAATGACCTATGGGTCAAAATTTTTAGAATGAGGCTTCTAAGTGATCAAGAAAAATCATGGCTCTACGAACTTAGTTTTACAAGCACATAGATTTGTATTTTTTGAACATCTTGACTATTTTGATAGTTTGATATTGGTAAACTATAGTGTGTAGTTTAATTTTGTAAAACAAAGTTAAGGGTTCTGCTCTTAAGTAGCTCTTTGTTGTCATTTTGATCAGGTAGACTATAGTGTGTAGTCCAATTTAGTTGGGGGGTCTTACTTTCATGTAGCTTCTTATTGCCTTAGGTTCTTGGAGGTTATATCCAGATACTCAGCTATGTCGACTAATTGGATGAAGATATTAGATGGCATAGGATATCGGTACTAAAGCATGCCATGTGCATGAGCATAGCATGTTGCATTACTAGCAATAAATGTATGGTTGGGCTAATGTATGTGTGAAGTTGAACCTATTGATTTTGATTGAAATGTTTCAGCTATAATATTGCTTATATTGTATTTTTTGTTATCCAATCTTACTTAACTTCCGTAGCTAAGGAGATAAAATATTTTATCCTAAAGTTAATAGCATCTCAAAGGGCCGAACACTAAGGGGGATGTATATTGAAAGTGTAAGTTGGAGTAAGTGACTTTTGGTTAGAACCTATACTAAGTCGGGAATCTTACTATTTTGAAGATAACAAAAGAAAAAGGATGGTTCATGTTTTGATGTAAATATTAGGCTATGCATATAAGTTGTAACAAAATGTTTAGTTGAACTTTGATTTAGCAACCGCATTATTATATAAATAAAAGTTTTCTTTTCATGAATGAGCAAGTTAAGTTTTTAATAGGTATTTCTGTATGATGGTGCATCCTATACTACATTGATATGTGATATCTACATTGCTTGTGCCAAAGAAAGCTAGCATTTAGCATATGTGTGTAGATAGCAAGGCTATCAAGAAGATTACAATCAAGTACAAATATTCAATTTTAAGGCTCGACGATATGTTAGATGAATTAAGTGGTTTGAGAGTGTTCAATAAGATTGACTTGAAGTCAAGGTACTATTGGATTCGAATGAGGCAAGGGAATGAATGGAAAACTGCTTTTAAGACCCAATATAGCCTGTACAAGTAGATGGCCATGCTATTTGGGTTATCAAACACCCTAAGCGCTTTTATCAGCTTGATAAAACATGTTTTGAGAGACTTGATCAGGAAGTTTATGGTTGTCTATTTTGACAACATCCTTGTCTATAGTACTAACGTGGCAAGTCATATTGACCATCTTTGAGCTGTTTTCAATGTCCTTTAAGTAGAGAAATTATTTGAAAACATGAAGAAGTGTCATTTCTGTCAAGAAGAGGTGATGTTCCTAGGCTAAATGGTTAGTGGAAGAGGATTAAGAGCTGATGAAGAAAAGGTTTGAGCCAATGTTGGGTGGCTAGGCCCCAACTTCATGTGCAGAGGTGAAGAGTTTCCATGGATTGGCATCATTCTATGGATGCTTTATCCAAAGATTCAGTATAATAGTAGCACCTCTGACTAAGCTAACAAAGAAGAATGTAGAGTTTAAGTAAGGAGCAAAAGAAGAGAGGAGTTCTATCAAGGTGGAAGCTAGGTTGATCTTTGCCCCTACCTTGGCCCTACCAGACTTTGACAAAGTGTTTGAGCTTAAATGTGATGCATGAGTTAGAGGAGCACAACTAAGCTACTCTTTGTATGACAAAGAACTTTTAGCTTTAATCCAAGCTCTTCACATATAGCAACCTTATCTTTTACCAAAGGAGTTTGTCATATATACGGATCATGAGTCTTTGAGGTACTTGTAGAGCCAATCAAAACTTTCTAAATGCCAAGCTTAATGGATTGAATTTCTTGAAGGATTTAATTTCATCATCAAATACAAGCAAGGCAAGAATAACATAGTTGCTGATGCTCTATGAAGAAGATACGTTCTTCTCATTGAGTTGCATACTAAACTACTAGGATGTACAAGCATTAAAGAATAGTATCAACATGATTCTCACATTGGCCTGATATATAAACACTATGAAGAGGGGAGAATAGTGGATGATTACTACGTATAAGATGGTTATCTGTTTTGAGGTAGTAAATTGTGTATGTCAACTTATTTAGTTAGGGAGCTACTGGTAAGAGAAGGTGGTAGACTCTTTAGGGATTTTGGAGAAAAGAGGATGTATGCACTACTAAATAACAGGTTCTTTTGGCCTAAAATGAAATGTGATATGCATCGTGTGATTGAGGGATGTACCATCTATAAGAAAGCAAAAAGCTAAGCTAAATAAGGAAAGGCTATGCCTTTACTTATTCCGACCACACCATAAGCTAACTTAAGTATGGACTTTGTCCTTAGATTACCCCAAACTACCTAAGGAAAAGACTCTATAATGGTTGTTGTGGATAGGTTTAGCAAAATGGCATATTTTATGCCCTATACAAAAACTAACAATGCTTCGGCTATTGATTCTTTGTTTTTATAGGAAATAGTTTGCTTGCACGGAGTACTAAAGAGTGTGGTGTCAAATAGAGACCTAAAATTCTTAGGCCATTTCTGGAGAACTCTTTGGCGTTAAATGGGAACTAAACTACTACTCAATTACTCTTGCCATCCCCAAACCAATGGCCAGATAGAGGTTGTCAACTGCATAGTAGGATCATTGCTTTGAGCTGTGGTACGAAAGAACTTAACAAATTGGGATGTTTACTTGCCTGTGATAGAGTTTGCTTACAACAAAATTGTATACACCACCACTGGACATACCTCAATTGAAGTCGTCTAAGGTTTCAACCTTAAGCTACCCTTTAATTATGCTCTAATGCCCTTTACTGACCAAGCAGATCTAAAAGCAAGACCTAAAGCTCAATCCCTCCAGCACATTTGCCAATGTCACCTAACATATTGATTAAGCTACCAAGAAGCTAAAAGAGAAAGGCAAGGGAAGGAAGACGAAATAGTTTCAGCTTAGAGATCAAGTATGACTACACTTGAGCAAAGAGAGATTCCCTAATAAGAGGAGGAATAAGTTGTCTGCCAGAGCCGAAGGACCATTCAAGGTACTCCAAAAGATAAACGACAATGCGTACCATCCAAAACTACCAGAAGACTTTAGAGTGCTTGACATGTTTAATGTTATCAACCTCTGCCCTTACTGACCCGAGGAAGACTTGGATGAGGACCAATTGAATTTGATCCTAAATCCTAACTAACTTGGTAGGGATGATAGGGATTAGAGCACCAGACCGCTAACCTAACCTTGAGCTTGAGGGTTTGAGAGTATAGCCAAATAAGTTCTCTTGTGCCAACCTATGCCTAATGAGTTCGAGTTGCTTTAATCTATAAGTTTGCTACCTTTTTTGAGTTGAACCCTATTGTGCTTATCAATAGTCATTGACTACTAACATGAGACACACTTAAACAACAACTTGGCTTGCTCAATCACTAGCTCGACCGACCTAAATATGAACCACTCTAAACTCACAGTAGAAGAACCCATAGTCCTGCTCAGCTCCTCTGGTCAGCAGTCGTTAGCTTAACCATATAGTTTGTTTGTTTTAGCTAGAAATTTACCCACCAACTAACAACTACGTGTCCAAGCAATCATATGATAGAATCCTCCATATAAGATGGATGCTTTTCTTGATTTTCTCTTTATGCCCTTTTACATTTGTTATACATCACTAATTTAGTACTTTAATCTTTTTATTCATTTCCATTTATAGCTATTATCTTAATATTTCGGGTATAAATACCCATTGTAAATGTAGTAGCATCATAGATACATCAATTGATTTTTGAATATACTTCTCCTTTTTATGAGCATTGCTTTATGTTTGTTTACTTGCTTCACTCTTATCCTAACCCTTAAACAAGACTGGGTAGTGAGTACCCTCATCAAACTAGCTCATGCATCATATCGAGTTAAGTCATAAGTCCTCAATTGTTCCTTAGTGTGCAATATCCTTAGAGTGAATTGAGGTTTGATTGTTGAGTTCTTTGTTCCTTGTACATCTACACTCTTGTTTTTTGAGCTTTCTATAAGCTTGCACCCCCACCCCCCTATGATTGGCCTTATTAGTCTTTAGCCTAGTTCATATCATCTATCTAACTAAAGTAATTTAAGATTGACCATGGTTCATAAATGGCTTTTTTTAGCAATTCGCCATTAAGAATTGGGTTTCAAAGCTTCATAAGAAAATTTTGATTCACTAGCTATGTGGGATTAATGAATTACCCTTAAAGTATTATGATTCACAAATGCTTAAGACTTTTAGTGAGTGTACTAGCCTTATTTTGTGATTAGACACATAAGCATTGCAAGATGAAAGTTGTCAGATAGTGATATTGTTCATTCAAATAAATTTTAATGAACCATTGGTTCACACGATAGTCATTAATAATAAAAAATATTCATTACAGTATAAAGGATTAAAAATCATCTGGTTGAGTATGGGCATATTGGACATTTTGGAATTTATTCAGCTACAAGAATGAGAGGCAAATGGAGCGACAAGAAAAGAATAAACTAGAATACCCTAGGCAACACAACAATGAGAAAATCAAAATATTGTAACATCTCAAGCAAGAAAAATGGAGACTATACTTTTGTTTTTAGTTTGCTTTTGATCTTGTATCGCCTATGAAATTTTTTAACTTTTGAATTTGTATAGCTTCTAAATGGTTGTTGCTTTTGCTTGTTGTTTATCTTCTACTTAATCAAGTTTTCTTTCTTCCTTCATCATTTGTTTATTTCTTTTCTTTTTCCTTCTAAACAATGAATTTGATCAAATATATACTTTAGGTTCTTATCAGCATTCATCATTGAGATTTTATTTATTTTTTGTTCTGATTAGTACTTTGAATATGCTCTTATCTTATTTCTGCATACTTAATAACTTGACTAGTAACATTAAGCACATATATTATTGTTATCATCAAAAAGCTTTTATAAGGGTTCTAACAAAAAGAGTACGAGTTTATGAAATATTCGAAACCTTATGTCTTTCTTTAGTATAATCCTAGGTGCATAGAATATGATAAATCAAATTGAATAAAACCTATAAAGCACAGTCTCCAATTTATAAACCATCGCATATAGTAACTTTGATGCGTGTGAAGCATTATACATCCCTCTTTCTTAGAAACTAGAGGCAACAATCACATTAAATGAAACTGAAAGTACAACATATGTTAAATTAACCATATTGCAAGATAGTATAGCCAAAATTCATTCCCTAAATGCATAACCTCATACGTCTTCAGCATGAAGAATAAGTCAACATTTCTAACTAATGTTTTGCTCTTATTACAAGTGTTGACTTCTTAACAATACTCTCAAAGAAAGAGAGATCACATGGTGAAAAAAACTTCCATTTTAATTCCTTAAGAAGCCATAAAATTCAACAATCTAACACTTGTGCAAGTACAACTAACCATTATTTTATGTAAAATTTATCCTTCTAAATTATTGAAGTAATGACTCAAGAATACAAACACAATCACTAAAACATTCCTTTATTTCTTACTAATGATGAATCATAAAAGAACTTAAAGTCTCTCTCTCTCTCTTTCTCTCTTATCTATAGGACCTGCACATGCCAATCTTGCATGAAAGATCACCTAAATGTTTTCCATTTTCTACTATGTCAATATCTTATCTCATCACCTATCATTTAAAATATTCTCATTTAAAGTACAAGATTTTATTGTTGATCTGCCTTGGAGTTAAGTTATGACAAGTTCTTATAGTAGGTTGGTGAGTCCTTTGCTATAATGAGGATATAAGGATGAATCATAGCTAACCAAGTGCTAAACCAAGGACATGATACACTAAAGTTCACAATTCGACTCAATCCCCAATTCGCAATCATTATTATTCATGAATGGATGGATTGAGGTTACTCGCCACTAACTCCTAAGCTATATAGAAGGAACTAGATAAGAGTATAGATAATTCCAAAGAACACAAGTTTAGAAAGAGAATATTTTAGAATCTAATAATAATCAAGATCTATTCTGCTGTACAAGATGGAGATTGTTTATAGTGAGACTCTTAAGGCAACATTAAAATAGGGGACATTACAAAAGGCTAAAATACAAGTGTATATCCCTAAAAGGGTAAATAGGGCAAATATAATAAAAGGATTATTGTATAAATTGCAGAAAAAGGTAATATGCGTCATAATGTTGTTGGTGTTGTACTCTAGCTAGGAACATTCTTGTGGAAGAGCGTCTAGGCTGTTTGGAAGTAGGTTAGAGTTCGACTCCTATACCAAAAATCGTAATTGTTTAGCCTTCAAAAGGTTAGCAAGTAGGATTTAATCCTCAGCAGGCTAAAGGTTAATAGAAGGAAGCTCATCTTCTTAAGGATTGAATGATAGTAGCTTAACACTTAATATGTCATTGGGAAAGGGAAAAGCTCAAGGTCGAAACTAAAACTCGTATTAGCTTGAATAAGGGTATAGATAGACTAATATGCTGCACTAAGAAAAGATAAAAGCGATGATATTAGAGTAAGTTCAAACTATTGAAGGGACGGAATGGGAAATGGAATTTGAAGTGATTTTAAGCAAACCTACGAACCGCTCGAAGGATGTTATGTACCAAGGAACTCTTACATAATAAATAAGCTATAGTTGATATGACATACAAATAGAATAGCTGGGTTACTTACCCCTAAACCTTGCTCAAAGGAATAGATAAGAGTAAGGAATAAGTTAGACTTGTAAGGAAAACAAGCTCAAATGATAGGAAAAAGTAATAGTTGATATGTCGAAGAAGATTCCTATGGCTTACATTATAATTGGTATTTATAGCTAAAATTCTAGAGCAACTATTACATTAGGATAATTTACTGAAATGGACACCTTATCTACAGTGGAAAAAGTACTAAAAAATGTACATGAAAAAGGGACAAATTCGTAATACACGAGGAGAGAATACTGGGGCCCTTCTACATAGGTATGGATGTTAGGGCACAAGTGTTGTAGCTTGAGTGGACGTAGTTCCAATGGGTAGCATCGAAATGGGATCAAATTGGTTGACAGCTTCTTAATAACTTGACATAGGAAGCTCAATTTTCAATTCTTGCAAATAATCATCTGGTGTTGGATGGTAGTCAAGAACATGTCAACACTTAGTCAAATAGCTCAAACCTTAGCAATATATAGCTTAAAATTGTAGCGGTTGGGCTATTAGACAAGTTTGCTAGCTATTGGAGGGGTCATCTAAGATGCCTTTAAGTCAATACTTCATGACCATGTCAAGGTGTACAATTCTAAATAGTTAGAAAGGCGAGGAAGGTTAGGTCTAGATAATAGCTTAGGCTCTTTGGCACTTAATGTGCCTAGGAGCTAAGTTGATCATTAGGGTTTACCATAGGAAGTAGTAACAATGGGTCCTTTGAGATGTCAAAGAGTGAAGGTATGGGAACGTTGGCAAACATAGTAGCTTCCATGAAGCTACTCAAAGGATATGACATACCATCGAACATAAGACAACTTAGTATTTCACTTAATATGACTCATGAACTAATACTAAGGTCCATCTACTACTAATCTCGAACTACTTGGTAAGATTAGATAAGAGTTAGAGAAATAGGTATACTCAGAGAAGGGTATCTTGTAAGAACAAAAATATTCATTAACTTGTCAAGTGTAGGATGATTGCGGCTATAGTAGAAAGGACTATTTATAGTAAGTTCTTTAGGGCAATAATACCATAATGGAAAATTACATAAAAGATGATGTAAGGAAGAGATTTATAGTATGTTTGAAAAAGGGTAAATAAGACAAAGGACAAAAAGGAATATAGTACAAGTGCTAGAAAAGTAGGGGACTAGTAGCAACCTATTAATAGGCTTGTATTTTAGAACCTTAGGGCACTATAGTTGAGCTAAGCTGAATTGTGCTTGGAATGCCTGAGGTATTTGGATGAGGCTACATTTTAGTAGCCTTAAAGGATAGAGCTTGGTGTACATGGACCTCGGATTTGGCATTAGGTAGGTCAGCTTCGACACTTAACAAGTTAGCCTCTTTATAATTGGTAAGTCAGCAACTAAGCAAGTGTTTGAATAGAGCATAGTATATCTGAGCTTGGACCTTAGGGAGATCTTCTATGGCTCTTCCATGTACTACAGCTTTTCTTCGGTAAGCTAACAAGAGAGGATTCTTTTAGCGAAGGATTAGAGGCTTTAGAGACCTATACAGTGAGGGGTTTGGAGTTTGGCAATCCATCAGTTCCTTAGGGTTGTTGAAGATTTACCCTTAATTTTGGGTTTTCTTTTTCTTCTTCTTCTAGCACGAAGGGCATTAGATCGGTGATGTTAAAATTAGGAGACACACCATATCCTTCAGGTATTTCTAGCTTATAGGTGTTGTCATTAATACATCGATGGATCTTGAAAGTGCCATACGACCTTGGAGATAACTTATCCATCTTCTTCCCTAAGAATCATTCCTTACTGAGGTGGATTCAAACAAAGTCTCTTGGGTTGTAAATAACATGCTTTTTACCTTGGCTTCCTTGTTCTCTCTATTAGGCCACCGTCTTAGCTAATTGCTCAATAACCTTTTGATGCAATTTCTAAAACTCCTCGACGCACTATAGGCTTGATTAACTTTCTCCTTAAGAGGTCAATCTAATTAGTATGTCTAAGGGTATGTTCAGGTTAAGCGCATAGATGACTTTGAAAGGTGTCCTTCTTGTCGAGCTATGAGTAGAGCGGTTGTAAGTGAACTTGATGATGGTAGGCAAAGATCCCAATCATATAGATTCTTCCTAACAGTAGCTCGAAGGAGGTTGCCTATGCTTCTATTCACAACTTACGTTTGGCCATCTATCTATAGATGGCAAGATGTATTGAATATGAGCTTAATGCTAAGCTTTTTCCATAGTGTTTGCTAGAAGAAACTCATGAACTTTGAATCATGATCAAATACAATACTCCTTAGAACTCCATGTAGCCATACAATCTCCTGTAAAAAGAGGTCAGTAACAAATAAAGTATCATTGGTTTTGTGGCAAGGGATAAAGTGGCACATTTTGTTGAATCGATTAATGACTACCATAGTAGAATCATGTTTTTGAGGTGTTTTAAGTAGGCCGAGCATGAAATGCATGCTTAGATTAGCCTATAGCTACTTAGGTATAGGCAAAGGTGTATATTCTTAATATAGCTCATTTCTCCCCTTAGCCTACCTATATAGCTTTCAAGAATTTTGCGCATGTCTTTCATAATCCCAAGCCCATAAAAGTGTTCTTTCAACAACTCAGTGGTTCTCTTCTTGTCAAATTAGCTAGCTAAGCCTCCAGCATAGGCTTCTCGGATAAGTAATTCCCTAATAGAACTACTTAGCATAAGAACTTGCCTTCCCTTCATCATAAATCCTTAGCTCAGATAGAACCCATCCACTTCTCCTCTAATGTTATACTTAGCTACTAAAGGTTCAAAGTATGAATCATGTTCACAATGATTAGGTAGGGTACCAAACCCAAGTAACCTAGATTACAATGTTGTGACAAGGATAAGCCAACAAGAAAGTGCATCAGCCACAATGTTTATGCTTCCCTTCTTATATTTAATGACATAGCTTAAGGTTTCCAAGTACTCGACCCACTTAACATGGCATTGGGAGATTTTTCGTTGTCCTTAAAGATGCTTGAGAGATTTATGATCTATGTAGATAATGAACTCCCTTTACAATAGGTAGTGTTGCCAGTTCTGAAGTGCTTAGACATGGGCATAGAATTCCTTATCATATGTTGAATAATTTAGTGTGGCACCTCTGAGCTTCTCACTGAAATGCACATATGGTCAGCACTCCTACATGAGAATAGCTCTAATATCGACTTTGGATGCATTATATTCTAGCTCAAAAACCTTGTCAAAGTCAAGTAGTACTAACACTGGGGCAAAATCAACTTAGACTTAACCTCTTCAAAACTCTTTTAAGCTTTGTTGAACCATTTTAATTCATAGTTCTTCCTAATCAATTTGGTCAGTAGGATAACTATAGAACTAAAGTTCTGAATGAATCTTTAATAAAACAAAGCTAAACTATGGAAACTCCTTACCTTAGTAGCATTGGTCGGTGTTGGCTATTCAAGAATAGCTCAAGTCTTTTCATCATTAACTTCGATTCCTCCTCTAGCAACAACATATCTAAGGAATATTAGCTTGCTCTAATCGAACATACATTTCCTCAAATTGCTAAATAATTGCTCAGCATGGAGGATATCAAATATAAATCTCAAGTGCATGACATGAGAAATGAGGTCCACACTATATATCAAAATATCATCAAAGTAAACAGCAACCTATTTACTAATTAATGATCGCAAAACATGATTCATGAGTTGCATAAGGGTGCTTGGTGCATTTGTAAGCCCAAACACCATCACCATCCTCTTGAATAGACCATCCTTCATTTCGAAAGCAATCTTCCACTCATCTTCATGTCTTATTAAGATCTAATGGTAGCCACTCTTCAAGTCAATCTTAAAAAATACTTACACACCATGCAACTCATCAAGCATATCACCTAATCATAGACTTGATATCTCATAGGAATCAACTTTACGGACTAATCACATGTAGCCGAGCTAGAGGACTGCAAGGACTTACATGAAGAATAGTAACTTGATGCACCATATAAGATGATGATTCCTAATTTGATCTCCATTTTTTACATTATTGTCAACTAATGTGTCAAGCTCTCATAAGTGCTAATACAGTTTCTAAACTATCGAGCATACATGCTGACTTGCTGAGCATACAAGTTAATCTACTAAGCAGTTGTACTTATCATCAAGCCCTTACCATGATCTAGATAGCGTCCGAGCAAACTGACCTTAGACATCTAACCGAGCCAAGTTGCAAAAACATGTAACTCGAAGAAATGCTAAGCTAGTGATAGAAATTAGCCCGCAATGACCCTCTTGGCAAGGCTGAATTGTCAAAAGTCGAGATCAACCAACCAGAAGCCAAAGCCGACCTATCCTAACTTAAGGATAACCTGCTCTTGCCAAGGCCAGACTAATGACCGAAGGCTAATGGGAAGAAAAGGAACAATTTGGCATTAAGCTTATTATCTACCGAGACGATAAGAAACCAAACGACCAAAGCCCCTAATCCAAAGAACAACTCGGCATAGCTCAATAAAGCTAGTGCCAAGCAATCTACGAGTGCAATAATTATGGGCTGACCTCACTAGGAGCTCGGGTAAGCATAATAAGACTTCCAAACATCATACCCATGCTCGGACACCAGACTACTAACCAACCTTGCTCGAGCCTACAAACAGCTTAGATAACTACATGCTCACCACTCCGTTAAATGCATAGTTTTATATACTTTGTAAATGTTTTTCTTATTTCACATTAATAGTATTATTCACTATTCTACATATTAGGCTAATATATAGGTTTATAATAGGAAAATACGTAATAAATAGTATATGAGCCCAATTAATTTCACAAAAAATCCTATAGACTCACAAAAATATATAGTTTAATTAATAATGAGTTACACTAAATAAGTTATTATCTATTTTTATGAAAATAGATTTTAGCTCGAAATTATGGAAAATTAGGGTAAATATACAAATTTATGTGTGAGATAAAATTAAGTATTCCAAATATCATCATAAACTTCTAGAAGTCAAAACATGCAAGGCATGCAAGGCTCATTCATTAATTTCATCAAAAACCAATTATTTCAACAAATGGTAAAAACTAGCAATTTTACCCAAAATAATTATAAAAAATAGAAAACACTCTTATATTCCAAATTCTTATTACGGTAATTAATTACATATATTAAGTATATTATGTACAAAAATTTAGCTTGAAAGGATATTATTTAATATTTCTAAAATTTAGTTTAATTTTCATTCAAATAGGGTATTTTCTTAAGGATCATATATTTCCACTAATTATTTAATTAAAAGAAATTACTACATTAATCTACATCTAAAATAATTTTAGAATTAAATCACATAATTTGGTATTTTTAGAAAATTAGACAAGTTATGAGTGGAAAATTAGTTCACCTGAACCAGTCACTTCTAACTGCTCTCTGGCCGTTGCACCTTATCAAAAAAGCTCCTTCGACCACCCTCTATTAAACCCCTAAGCTGCTCTAAGTTAGGTTGTGGATAGCCTATTGAGGTACATTATACTTGATTCGCCCTTAATTTTTGTTCTATTTTTATTTAATTTTATTTTTCTACTATTCCTAAATTATGTTCTTGTAATTTCAAAGTTCTAAATATTGTAATTGAGGGTTTAGGTCCTAGTTATAAGTTTTCATGTTAGCTTAATTTAATAGAAATTGGATATGTGAATGCCACATGTCAAATCTCCATTTTCTTATGTGCTATGTGTCATTCTCTAATTAATTAGGTGTTAATTCATGTTTTCCAATTTGTATCATGTTGCCACATAGGTTTAATGACTCATCCATTCATTTTTTTTATTAATTTTCCATTATTTTATATTAATTTACCTTATTTTAATAAATTATTACTATTATATGTACATATTTAATAGATATAATGCATATTGCATGTAAATACATGTACAATATATATAATTAACTTCATTTATTATTTTTATAAGTTAAATAGCTTATCTCTAATATCTCACTATATCTAAAAGCTCGAATTTCACGTTTTCGATAAATTACCGCTTTATTAATAATTTAATGTTTTTCTTAAACTAATCCTTTTGTATAACTTATTTTAAGAAATTGACTTTACTAGACTACTTTGTCTAACTTTTTTAGCTTTACTGTAAAGTTTGAATTAAAATTGATAACATTGCTCGACGTACTAAATTTAGGGGCTTGGATTCTAAGGTTATTGCATTAACTTGAAATCTTAGGTATTATAGTTAAGTAGAGTAGGATTGGTTGGTTTGCCATATCTAGTTGATAGCTACTTGGGTTTTACTAAACCCCTTTTATTTTTCTTGTTTCTTTTCTCATTGTGGTGCTGTTCCATATGCATGAACTAGAGATACATTAGTTTTGTTGGTATTAGAGCAAGGTTTCAACAAGGGAGTGTGTGAAGATTGTAGTGGAGTTCTTGTTCACATTGTTGTTAGTGGCTGCTGTGGTGGTTTGTGTAGTCATAATAGAGTGTTTGAAGTTGTGGGTTAAGAAGTACTGATTTACAAGAGGTAAGTGTTCTGTTTTACTTTATTTTATGACTACAAAAACAGAGCCTACTGTGAATCCTATGTTAAGTTATATTGTATGAAGCATCAAAGTACTGGAACCTGTTAGCAAGGATTCTGGGTGGTTAGTAGTAATTGACTGAGTGTAAGTGGTAGTTCTAAAGTATTGTTGAGTAGTAGGGTTTTGCTAGGTGTATACTATCGAAGTTGTTCTTATTGATGGAAGTAGTGATAAAAAAAAAGGTATCATGTAATGTCAAATTCTAGTGTTCATAGATTTATTAGAGACCAAGAGAGTGACACTTAAGTTGGCCATAGCCAGTAAGGAAGCCATATGCTAGGTTCAATTGATGATAAGCTTGATAAACTTACTGTCCATGTTAAGAGTTTAGTCACATCTATGTAAGGTGTAAGATAATAATCGCAAGGTGCACCATTGTAGCTAAGAAGAAGGTAAACGGGAGCTAAGATATGAACATGTAAGTTGAGCTAATCTCTATGCACAACCTCACAGAGTTTGAGGAGGAGTAGGTTGCCCTACTCAAAGGAGGTTAGAGATGGAAGAAATCAAGGAAGCAAAAGAAGAGCCTAATGGAGAGGCAAAGGAGTACTATGAAATGGAAGAGCGAAGTTGCCAAGCTTTACAATGATTTGACATTGTTAAAGTCCAAATTTCAACCTTTACAAGTAGTGGAAATGTTGATGAATACCTAGAATGAGAAGAGAAGGTCAAGAAAGTGTTTGATTGTTATAGATATGCTAAGGGTGTTAAAGTTTGACTTATTACTCTTTAATTCTTTAGATATACTGCTATGTGGTGGAAGAACTTAAATCCGACCATAGAAAGAGATAGATGAAGAGGTACACGGACTTAGGAAGATATGAAAAGGTTGCTAAGAGGAAAGACATACTTGCAAGACACCTTTGCCAAATTGCAAAAGCTTCACCAAGAAAATCAAACTATGGATGACTATGTTAAGGAATTTTAGATGTTGAGGATTTGAGCTAACATGGATGAACTCGAAGCTCGAACTATATCAAGGTTCATCTGTGGACTTAAGTATGAGATTCATTACATTATGGAAGTACAGAGGTTTTACACTCTAGAAGAAGCTATTAAGGTAGCACAATTTTACCCAATTCGACCTAATCCAAGTTCTTTGTAAATTGCTAATTTACATCTAACTAGCTACCCTAAACTATGAAGGCTAAATTGAGTAGAAGAAAAGAGTAACCGATCTGATGACAGTTGAGCTGGTTGGAAAAGTCAAGCTAATGATAGAACCTACCTAAAGACATTTGAAAAGGGACAATCCTTAGGTCATAAGATGAGTGAGATAAAATGCTTTAAGTGCTTGGGTTATGGACACATGGCTACTAAGTGTCCTAATTGATGTATTATGGTCCTTCGAGGTGATGAAGTGGATAGTATTGATGAGGGTGAACTTAAGAAGGAAGAGAAAGATGTTGGGTGAACTAAAGTGGAGGAGGAGGAAGAGACTTGTGTTTATGCCAACTAAGGTGAAGTGATGATGCTAGTATTGAGGTAAGTAGTGAGCTCAATGCCAGGATCTAAAGAGGAACAAAGAGAGAACATGTTCCATACAAGTGTGCCATCAAGGATCAATTATGCATGATTATAGTAGATGGAGGGAGTTACACCAATGTTATTGCCCAAGCCTTTGTGTAGAGATTAGGTCTATTGACCTTTAAGTACCCCCAACTTTATAAGCTACATTAGTTGCATGATAAGGGTGCTCTATATGTAACTGAATAAGTATCTATTCCATTTTATGTTAAGAATGTCGATAGAGATGAGGTGTTTTGCGATGTTGTTCTTATGGGAGCTTTACATTTACTATTAGGAAGACCTTAGTTATTTAACTAATGTGTCATATATGATTGGTATAAGAACACCTATACTTTCACTAAGGATTGTAAGTAGATAGTGTTGCAACCCATGACCTTGAGCTAAGTGAATGAAACTCATGACAAACTCACCCGAGTTGGTAAGAAGAAGGATTTAGTGTTAAGCCAACCAGAACTTTACGCTGTTGAAGAGGTGATGAGCCTATGTTCTTGTTGATTAGAAGAATGTTGGAGTTGAGAGATCTAGATGATGTGACTGAAGAGATTTAGAAGTTGATAAACGAGTTTTCCGACCTATTCCTAAGTGAATTACCTAAAGGAATACCATTGGTTCGAGGCATTGAACATTGTATTGATTTACAACTAGGCATAGCTCTGTTGAACAAAAATGCTTATAGAATGAATCCTAAGTAAGCTATCAAGCTAAAGAGACAAGTAGATGAGCTTGTGGAGTGAAGATAGGTGAGAGAGAGCATAAGCCCTTATATTATGCTTACCCTACTCGTTCCAACAAAAGATGGTTCTTAGTACATGTACATCGATAATTAGGCTATCAATCAAATTATTGTTAAGTATAGATATCCCACACTGATGCTCGATGACATGTTAGACGAGCTTCATGGCACTTGAATGTTTTCAAAGAATGATTTGCAAAGTAGCTACCATCAGAATTGCATGAGACCAGGAGATGAGTAGAAGACTGCATCTAAGACTAGACATGGTCTTTATGAATGGTTGGTTATGCCATTAGGTCTTACTAATGCACTTAGCACTTTCACAAGGCTTATGAGCCATGTAATGCGCTCCTTGATTGGGAGACGTATAGTCGTGTACTTTGATGACATATTAGTATATAATGCTAACTTAACCAATCATCTAAAGCATCTCTAAGCTATTTTTAACATGCTTAGTGCAGAGTGACTGTTTGAAAATCTAAAGAAGTGTACATTTTGCCAATAAGAAGTAGTCTTTCTTAGGTATGTAGTGTTTATAGAAGGAATTAGAGTTGAAGAGGAAAAGGACTGAGCTGTCTTGGAGTGGCCTAGACCATAGAGTGTCACTAAAGTTCGTAGTTTTCATAGTTTTTCTTCTTTCTACAAAAGATTCATCAAGAACTTCAATACTATTGTAGACCCTTTGACTAAATTGATAAAGAAGAGTGAAGGATTCTACTAGACTAACTAAGCCAAGAAGAGCTTTAAGGGAATCAAGGAAAGGCTTACCATAGTAGCTATCTTGGCTTTACTAGATTTTGGTAAGCTTTTATAACTTGAGTGTGATGCTTCTAGTACTGGCATTCATGCAGTCTTGATGTAAGAACATATCCCTATTGCTTACTACTGTGAGAAGCTAGCGGTGTCACCCTAAATTACTTTATGTATGAAAAGGAGTTATAGTCTCTTTTCTAAGCTCTTATTGTGTGGCAGTATCATTTATTACCTTAAAAGTTTATGATCTATACGAGCCATGAGTCCTTAAACTACCTTAGGAGCTAGAACAAACTTTCAAAGAGACAAACCAAGTGGTTAGAGTTCATGGAAGGATTTTCATATACGATTAAGCATGAGAAAGGAAATGTTAACATGGCTACTAACGCTTTGTCACATCAGCATCTCTTACCGACCACCCTACAGACTAAATCGTTAGGATTTTCTCTTACTGTTAAGCAATATGCACTGGACCCCCATTTTTGTCCTATCATTGAAAAGCATCAAGGCAAAATTGCGGTTGGAGGAAATTATCTAAAAGATAGCTACCTATTTAAGGAAAAGAGGTTATGTATACCAAATTGCTCCATGCACAAGTTATTAGTTAGGGAAGCTCATAATGGTGACTTATTTGGCCATTTTGGAGAGACTAAGATTGCCGAATTATTGAAGGAGAACTTATACTAGCCTAGTTTGGCTAAGGATGTCCATAAGGTTGTTAAAAGTTGTGACATGTACAAGAAGGCTAAGGGAAGGAAAGAACCATATGGAGAGTACATGCCCTTGCTCATGCCGACCTCAGCATGGACTTTATCTTAGGGTTGCCCTAGATATCTTAAGGAAGAGACTCAATCCTTGTAGCTGTGGATCGATTCAGTAAAATGGCCTACTTCATCTTGTACTACCGAACTAACAATGCTTTATATATTGCTTATTTGTTTTTGCAAGAAATCATCCGTTTACGTGGAGTCCCAAGGTCCATTGTTTCAGATCAAGATACCAAGTTCTTAAGCTACTTTTGGAAGTCTTTATGGAGGAGACTTAGCACTAAACTTGTATTTAGTTCAAGAGTCACCCCTAGGTAAATGGGCAAACCAAAGTGGTAAATAGGGTGTTAGCTGCCTTACTCCAAGCTGTTGTAGGAAAGAACTTGAAAAATTAGGACTTATGTTTACTTGTTATAGAGTTTGCCTACAACCGAACTATCAATAGTATAATTGGTAAGACCCCCTTAGAGGTTATCTATGGCCTCAATCCTACCATCCCACTTGATAAGTTTGATACCCCCATAGCCCTTAAAGAGAGCTAAAGTGGAGTTAATTGAGTTTAAGGACTACAAGAACTACATTAGCAAGTAGCCAAGAAAATTGCTTAGTTCAAGGAATGATAGCAAGAGATAGGTAATCATGGCTGACAAGTTCTAACTTTCAGTTTAAGAGACCTTTTATGGATCTACCTTAATTGAGAGAGGTTTCTATACCTTAGGAAGAGTAAACTATCACCTAGAGTTGATGCTCCCTTCTAGGTACTAAAAGAAATCAATTGCAATGTCTACCATATTGAGCTACTCGAAGACTATGGTGTTTCTTCTACCTTCAACGTATCTAACCTAATCTTCACCATCTGGATGAAGTTGAAGCACGAATGGAGGAAGAACCAACTAGAGAAGACCCTACAGATTTGAGGCAAAATCTCTCCAACCCCTAAGAAGATGATAGGAATCAACCTTATGGACCCATTATTAGAAGCAAAGCTAGGGATTATAAGGACTTACCCAATAAGTACTAGCTCGAGATCCTTCTCTTGTGACTTATATTTAGGCCTTAGTGAATATTTCATTTGATTCCCTCAATTAGTTGGAAGATTAATCTTCTTGGGATTATGTTAGTTTTAAGATGAATATATTTCATTTGGTTCTCCTAAGCGATTGAAGGATTGGTTCTTTTGTAAGGTCAGAGAGAATGTTACCCATTTGGTTCTCATAAGACCGATCAAGGGGCATTATCTCTTAATCACTATGATGACATAGATAAGTGTTCAGCTTGAGAATTATAATTTTGCGGCTATTTTGTTATGGTGGCCAAGGATGTTATGCCAAGAAACTTTTATGCTAAATTTAGACGTTTGGGCACTAGTGGAATTTTGAATCCTCAACTTAAGGTCAAGGGGGGAGAAAATAACATAGACTGAATGCCATGTATGATAGTCTAGTAACGGTAGATTGCTACGTATTAGTTAGAAGTAATCAAGTGGTATCTTCTTTTACAAGTAAGTTGTAATATTTAATATTTAGAAAAACTTATTAACTTCCTATTTCAAGTTCTATAATTTATATTTTAGAATAAGATGTGAATTTTTTTCTATGCCATATTTTTGTTATACTTTGTGGTTATTCTACAAATGACGCTTCATGTACTCTTTGGAAGCAATTAATGAATAAGAAGACACTAATTGATTACTTCTAACTAGTACATAGTAGTCTATCACTACTAAACTATCATACAAGGTATGTAGTCTGTGGTATTTTCTCCCCCTTGACCTTAAGTTAAGGATTTATAATTCCATCAGTGCTTAGGTATCCAAGTTTAGCATAAAAGTCTCTTAGCATAACATCCTTAGCCACCATAACAAAATAATAGTAGAATCATAATTCTCAGGCTGGGCGTTTATCTATGTCATCATAGTTATTAAGAGATAATGCCCCTTGATTGGTCTTAAGAGAACCAAATGGGTAATATTCTCCCCAACCCTATAAAAGAACCAATCCCTCGATTGCTTAGGAGAACCAAATCAAATATATTCATTTAAGAATTAACATAATCCTAAGAAATCTTGTAAACTTCGCAAATCTAGCCTTCTAAGTATAGAATTAAACCCCTAAACTATAGATAATTTCCTAAAGTCAATAAAGCCAGTGAGATTTAAAACCAATTAAAATCTTAATTCAAAACCTATAGTGAATATGAAAAACCTTAAATTATCAATTAAACCTCTAATCACATACAAAGACCTTAAAACCTTAAGAATATGTAACTGTAAACATTTAACCCCGAACCTCATCAGAACCCTAAGATAATAACTGAAGATTTAATTATGTAGAAAACTTTTATACCCTAAATGTATATAAACCCTAAAGATTGCACCTAAAAGTGATAAAACCCTAAAACTATAACTTTAAAGATATAAAAGTACTAATTTACTATACTTTACCTTAAAACCCTAATTGCTAATATATTCTTAGTAACATATTAAATCATGCTAAATCATTATTAAAAAATTAAAGATAACTTTCAATCATTCATAAATACATATAATACTAAAGTAATACTTTAGAAACTAAGCTATTGCATCATAGATCACATTCATCTTTTAAGTATATAACTAGATTAGTATTATATAGAGTTAAGAGTTTAGTTGATGCTTATGTTATATGTAGTAAGTATTAAAATTCTAAATGACAGTTTTCATGATAATTACATTAAGTAGCTTATCAAATGATTTATATAGGATATAAACACCTAGAGGAAGATCTCATTACCTATTCTTACTAATCATTTCAATAAACTCCTTATTTCTTTCCATTCCCTTAATTTTTCTCCTAATTTTCCTTAATTACCCAATTATGTACACACAAATTCCACTTAGTTTCAAAGAGTTGACTAAGTTAACATGTTGAAAAGTTAACAAATGTCATTTTCATACTAGAATCTTCCCTTACTTTCTATTGAATTCTCTTCTCTTGTTTTGGATTTTTTTTCCCCTTTTCCCTTGTTTCCGTCCACTCTTTTTTCCCTCCTAAACCCTGCTTGTCTTCAATATAAAACACAAAATCCCTTTTCTTCTCCCCATTTCAAACTATCACTCTCTTGTCTCCCTTTCTGTCAAACTTTTCAAATCTACTTCCATATTTCAACAACTTTTTATACACTAGATAAATTAATACCTCTCTTACATATTAGAAGGAGCAAAAGGTATGTTGTTATGTAATTTTTTATCTTATTTAGTAGTTAGATGAATAGGTTAGCTTAGTGTAGGAAGCTTATGTGAGATGTACATATTTGTTGTTGAAGGAAGAAAGTTCCATTTTTTTATGCTTAGAAGTGTAGGAATCCTTAGTAAATGGAAGAAGAACACATGTACGTATGCTTAGGTATGTGTATATAAGAGTACACTTGATAAATACATGTATGAAGATCCTTGTAGATAAGTACCCATTATATACATAACCTAAAATGAGGTATATACTAACTATGCATACATATACCTTGCTAAATTCAACCTTAAAGTGCAAAAATATGAAATTTATGAAATTTTCCTAAGAGGGAACATTAGGCATACGAAAATACTTATAAAAATACGTATGTCACTGTATGTATATACCGGTATATATACTAGTATACATATGAGTACACAAGTATACATACTAGTATGTTAGAAATATAAGTATAAATATAACATATGTGTAAAGTGTATGAATACATAAGGATAAGAATACATATGTAATGAATGATGTAAACAATGACCTAATCAAATGATGACATAAGCCATTATATAAGCAAATAATGACAATTGATGACATAAGCCTCTAAAATAATAAACCATAAGATCATCTAAGTGTAAGAATTAATGGCTAATGAAATCATTAATTACTAAAATAGAACATAAAACTAGCTAATAAGAATATTTAAGCTTCAATAATTAACATTTCAATGAATTTAGTCCATTTCATAAAACACGAGTCTTAACGTCCAAAATGGACATCATCGTGTGAACATGCATTCGAAAACGATAAAAAATGACTATAGGTTTGTAAATATCAAAAATAAAATGAAAAAGTTATATACAATTAGCAATTAGATTTAATCAAATAAGAACTTATAGTAATCTAAGTAGAATTCCTAACAAGGGCGAGGATTTTCTAATCGATTATTACGACTAGAGCGAGTTGTCATAGTCAAGTAAGTATTCCTGATGACTCTATACTTATTTGGGCTTGTAGTTAGTATACTTAAATTGAATATTAATAACTTGATACATAGAGTTTTCGGGATATACATGTGCTTGATACTGATTGGTTACTATGAGAAATATTGTTAAATACGATAATTGATGATTTGATTGTATGATTGGTTGTTACGTAATTTGGATGGTTTACTGATATTGATTGATTGCCTCATAATTTGACTTAATTATATTTGTCTTATCTCAAATTAAAAGGGTCATGCATTATCCACACATTGCATTATTTATTCTGATCGTCACTTCACGTAGATGTAAAGAGAGGCCTTACAAGGGTTGTTTATATATATTAAAGTGTTTTTGTATGGTACACTCATACAACATGACCTTATCCGAACCTATGGGCTTACTAGGCAATAGAGACGCCAACCATAGGATCGAGGGTTGAGTCTAGAGACCTCTACTATAGGGTATGAGTTTAGACTATGGAGGCTACCTCACCATTAGGCTTGGGATTTCGTGTACTACTAGACTTCCTAAAAATGGAAATATATTTTGTGAAATATGAAATTCAAATTATGGTTAAAAACCTAGGTGCTAGAGCCTGGTCGTGATTGGTGCCAATGTATCTCCAACCCTTATCTCGAAGGGTGTTAAAATCCGATATTATATGTAGCATCGGTCACCTGCATATATTATTTGGCATATTGCGTGTGCATGCATTCATATGGTTGTAACAAATTGTTTGATAACTTATTTGCCAGTATAGTATGAAGGATAGCTCACTAAGTTCTTGTAGCTTGCCCCCCAATAGTTTTGCTTTTACAGGCTGATAGACAATCAAACATAAGTGAAGAGTAGAGCGTTGAGTGCTAGTATTAGAATGTTTTCAAGGTTAGAATTAGTGGAAGATTGTATAGTTCATTTGAGACTTTAAATGTAACTATCACTTACATATTTAGATTTTAGTAACTACGATAAGTTTGAATTTTAAGTTTATGCTATTTGTTTTTATCATTTAGTAGGGAATACTGATTCTCTATGGTTTTGAGGAACTGTAGGATATCAGATATCCATAGTTATTTATATTTATATGTTATAATAAATTAATTACTTAAAAATCAATAATTTTAGTGATTTATCATTTAGAGTCTTGTAATCTCTGACTTATAAGGCAGTTTCCATATCATGGGTGTACGCATGATATGGAAATTTTCAGACAATCTTACTAGGCTCCCTTTAGGGTCCTGATAGATGTTCTATGATATGGACTTGTGGAAGAACACACGAACCCAATATCATGTGTAACCAAAGAAGTGGATCCAAGCCATAAGATGGCTTGAAAAGTAAATGATAGTCAAGGGTAAGTAGGGGTTCTCATGCACCAATGATGGATATGACATACTAACACCTCATACGAGCTTAGGTCACACTTGATATGATACACAAGTATGGTCGAAGGTTACTCACCACTAGTCTACACTCGAATGAGCTGGATAAGAGTAGCTTAAGAGTAAGTAAGGGGATACTTAGCTCAAGAGAGGGTAAAAGAAAAGTTCAGTGTATTCTTTTGTCTATTTTGTTATGGCTATTACATTATGTGATTATTTATAGTACCCTGTTAGGGTAAGTTCTATGTTACAAAAAATTACAAAAATGGATCCCTATTTGCTAAATAAAAAGGAGAATAATTTATAGAGAAAATACGAAATCGTATGCAGTAAATGTCCTTTATCAAAAAGGATAGTAAGGTTGTCAAAAAGAATAATACGTGCGCATTTTTACTCTACAATTCTAGTACTATTTGAGCCGAGCAGGGGTAGGCCTCTGTTTAGCGTTAGAAGTTCGGCACCCTGATTACCGGAGCTAGATTAGGGTTAGCTCAGGGATGACTCACGGTAAGGTTGGCCTCGGATGGTTGGCTCTTAATAGTTATCAGCTTGGCCTCGATACCATAGAGATTACTGTATTCAAATTTGGCACTTGGACTAATATACAATGGAGGGTTTGGTTTTGTACGTCAACAGGTCACCTTGGGAATGCCTTAGATAGCTTGGAGAGCAAAGTAGCTTAGTAGATCAAACTGAGGCAAGCATTGCTCCTTGGTGCTTAACTCACCTTGGATAGCTCGGCGAATCACTTGAGAGAGCCCTCGGGCTTAAGAGTTTGTAATCAGTCCTTGATCCCTATCATCCCCTCTTGGTTATTTGAGATTTAGGATCAAATTTGGTTAAGCTCCGAGTTGCTCGTCTTTGGGATTGTAAGGTTAGAGATCAGCAATGTTGAAGGAGTCTAAGACCCCATATCCTTTGAGCAATTCAATCCCATAGGCATTAGGGTTGATCTTTTTAAGCACTTTGAAAGGTCCGTTAGCCTTGGGAGACAACTTACTCATCCTCAAGTTTAGGAATCATTCCTTACTGAGGTGTATCCAAACTAAATTGCTTAGTTGAAATTCTCTCTTCCTCTATCCTTGGCTTCACTTCTTAAGCTTAATATTAACTCGACCTTGTTGCTCTACAATCTTCTGGTGCATAGCTTTGATGGCCTTAACTCTCTCGACAGCTAGTCAATCATCATTAAGCATCGGCTGGAGCGCTTGGTCCAATGGCAGCTCAGGGTTGAACCCATAGGCGACCTTAAATAAAGACATGTTTGTTACACTGTAAGCAGTTCTGTTGTAAGCAAACTCAACGATTGGTAAGCACAGATCCTAGTCAGTCATGTTTCGTTTGTTAGCAACCCTTAGCAAAGTTCCTCCAGTTCTATTGACAACTTCAGTCTATCCATTGGTCTGTGGGTGGTAGGACATATTGTACAATAGCTTGGTTCCCATTTACCTCCACAACATCCTCCAAAAGTGACTCATGAACTTGGGGTCTTAGTTTGAAACAATAGTCCTAGGAATTTCGTACAGCTTGATTACTTCTTGTAAGAAAAGAAAAGAGATAGCCGAAGAGTCATTAATTTTTTAATAGAGCATGAAATGTGCCATCTTACTAAATCGATCCATAACCATCATAATGGAATCCTTCCATCAGGACATCCTTAGTAATCCTAACATGAAGTCCATACTCAGTTTGGACTACCGTTGGGTCGAGATCGGCAATAGTGTCCTTACTCGGCTTGACTCTTCACTTTTTGGCAACTCACACACTCTTCTAGTATGGATTGGACATCTTTCTTCATCCTTCACTAAAAGAATCTGGAGGATAGTATCTCATAAGTTTGGCGCTAGCTAAAGTGTCCTGTTAATCCTCCTCCATGCGCCTTGTGCACTAGTAGTTCTCGCATGGAACAAGTTGAGATCCATAGCCTTTTCTTCTTAAATAAATATGCGTCCTCCCTATGATAGTCATCTAGTGTCCATCCTTCTTTACAACGGGCATAGATAGGACCAAAGTATGGGTCCTCAGCATACAAATTCTTGATGGTTAAAAAACTAAGCAGCCTCGTTTGTCGCTTAGTCAGGAGGGTATGTCATCTCATCAGGGCATCAACTACTATATTGTTCTTTCCGTTCTTGTATTTTATAACATAAGAAAAACCCTCCATGAACTTAACCCACTTAGCTTATCTCCAGGACAACTTCAATTGGCTCTTTAGATATATTAAGGATTCATGATCAGTGTAGATCATAAATTCCTTAGGCAACAAATAGAGTTGCCATACTGTTAAGGCTTGGATTAATGAGTGGAACTCCTTGTCGTGGACAGAATAGTTGAGTGTGGCTCCTTGAAGTTTCTCACTAAAGGAAGCAATAGGTTGGCCTTCTTGCATCAGCATAGCACCTATGCCTAGTTTGGACGCATCACACTCTTCTTCAAATACCATGTTGAAGCTCGATAGAGCTAAGAGGGGGGTTATAGTTAGCTTCTCCTTCACATCCTTAAAACTCCTCCTCTCTTTCTTACCCCATCTGAATTCAACATTCTTCTTTGAGAGTTCGATGAGTGAGGCCACAATCATGTTGAAATTCTCTATGACTTGTCGATAAAATGACACCAGGTTGTGGAAACTTCTCACATTAATAGAATAGGTTGCCTCGGGCCATTTTATGATTGCTCTTATCTTCTCTTCATCAACTCGGATGCCACATCTGTTTAAAGTAAAACCCAAGAAGATCACCTCAAAACAGCAAAAGTTACACTTCTTCAGATTGGTATAGAGGTGTTGAGCTCAGAGTTTTGCAAGCATTTGTCGAAGATGCTCTCAGCGAGTCCCCAGTTTAGGATTCTATATTATAATGTCATCAAAATAAACTATGACAAACCTTCCCAGTAATTCTCGGAGCATATGATTCATAAGTTGTATGAATGTGCTTAGCATATTGGACAGTCCCAATGCATCACAAGCCGTTCATATAAACCATGTCGTGTCTTGAATGCGATATTCCACTCATTACCTTCACGCATTCGAATCTGATGGTACCCAGCTTTTAGGTCAATCTTAGAGAACAATCTTGCTCAGCTCAATTCATCTAGCATGTCATCAAGCCTAGGTATAGAATACCTGTACTTGATGGTGATTCGATTGATCACTCGGCTATCCACACACATCCTCTAAGACCCATCTTTCTTTGGCACTAATAAGGTTAATATAGCATAAGGGCTTAGGGAATCATATACATATCCCTTCTTCATCAACTCATCTACTTGCCTCTACAATTCGACAGCCTGTTTAGGATTCAACCTATAGGTAAGCTTATTTGGCAACATAGCTCTTGGCTGTAAGTTGATTGTATGCTTGATGCCTCGGTTTAGGGGTAGACCGTTCGACAGCTTTTCCTAAAGTAGATTGGCAAATTCTTTCAGTAAGGTTTTTACTTCGATCGGCAGCTCTTCTTCCTTGGGTCTCATCTCCAGAAGCCTACTAACAAGCAGATAGTCGGCCTTTCAAGCTCCATCTCTCTCTTCAATTCAACTTAGGTCAATACCAAAGCCTCCTTTTTTAAGGCTCGACTTAGTTGGGATTGCATGACCTTTACCTATTTGATGGTCATAGGACCCAATTTCATCCTTCTTCCTTCATGCTCTATAGAGCATGTATTCCTCTTTCCATCATACATAACTGCTTGATCAAACATCCATGGTTGTCTAAGTAGAATGTGGGATGCACTCATGGGTAGCACATTACAAAGCACTTCAACTCGATACTTGCTAATGTAGATTGATACAGACACTTGTTTGTACACTTATAGGGTTCCCTTGTCTCTAAGCCAATGAAGTTTATAAGGTTTCAAATGGGGCATGGTTAGCAATTTCAACTGCTAGACCAAAAATGCAGAGGTTGCATTACTGTAACTCTTACTATCAACAATTAGCACACATAGTGAGTCTTCACCTTATATCTAATATGAAAGAGATTTTCTCTGTTTGTCTTCGAGTACAAGACTGACACTCATTGTCCGCCAGTACAATAAGTCCAACCTTTACATTATCAGGTACTTCATGGCATTCAAACTACTTTTTAATCTTATCTATCTAATCTAGGTAGTCCTTGGCATCACCACTTTTAGGAAAACTTGGAATTCGAATTCTCAATCCCTTAACTTTAGACCCTTGTACATTTCTCTCCTTAGGCTCATAGTACTCTTCTACCTCATCATCTCCTTCTGCTTCCTCCTTAATCTCTTCAAGCGCTAGCCTTCGTATGGCGTCCCTACTAATTCCTTCAGCTCGAGGTGGTCAAACTAGGGTGTTAACTCGACTAAATTGACCGTTGCCTCGTCCTTGCTGTTCGCATTCCCTAGTGTGGTTATTTCTAGTTCTCTGCTTGTCTTCTTAGATAACAATCACTAGACTAGCTAACAAGTCGGTAAGCCTATCTAAGTAGTCACCTACTAACTAAGGTGAGAAGCTCCCTTCCTATCCTTGGCCATATCAAGCACCACTTTCTTAGTTTCCCAAAGTTCCTTACATACTTAAATCTGACATTAATGGCTACTTCACAATGACAATTTCACAAAAAACACATAGTCAACTACACTTTGTTTTGGCGTATCGAAAATAAGAGAAAACAAAGTACAGAATACTTCTCAACTACTAAACTTCAAAGTTAATGATAGAATTGCTATCATATGAGAGCAGTGAAAAACTATTAAAAGAACACAATAGCAGAATCTAGCTTCAAACGTAGCTAGGCTCTAATACTAAGTTGATACAGACTTGTGGATGAATAGACGAACCCAATATCATGCGTAACCAAAAGGTTAGGTTTAAGCCACAAGATGGCTCGAAAAGTAAATAATAGTTGAAGGTGAGTAGGGGTTCTCATACACTAACGATGGATATGATACACCAACGCCTTATACAAGCTTAGGTCATACTTGATATGATGGACAAGTATGGCTAAAGGTCACTCACCACTAATTCACACTCGAATGGGCTAGATAAGAGTAGCTTAAGAGTAAACAAAGGGATACTTAGCCTAAGAGAAGGTAAAAGAAAAGTTTAGTGTATTCTTTTATATATTCTATTGTGACTATTACATTATGTGATTATTTATAGTATCCTGTTAGGGCAAGTTTTACGTTATAAAAAATTACAAAAATAGATCCTTATTTGCTAAATAAAAAAGGAGAATAATTTATAGGGAAAATACGAAATCGTGCATAGTGAACGTCCTCTGTTAGAAAGGACAGTACGGTTGTCAGAAAGGACAATGCATATACATTCTTACTTTGCGATTTTGACAATATTGTGAGCCAAGCAGGGGTAAGCCTCTGTTCAAGTCTATTCAAGTCAAAAGTTTAGTACCTTAACTGTTGAGGCTAGACTGAGGTTAGCTCAAGGATGGCTTACAATGGGGTAGGCCTCGAACGGTCGGCTCTTGATAGTTATCGGCTCGGCCTTAACACTATAGAGATTACTGTATTCATATTTAGTGCTTAGACTAGTGTACAGTAGAAGGTTCGGTTCGATACGTCAACAGGTCACTTCGGCAATGCCTTGGATAGCATGAAGAGTGAAGTAGCTCGGTAGATCGGACTAGGGCAAGCACTACTCCTCGGTGCTTAACTCACCTTAGATAGCTCAATAGACCACTTGAGAGAGCCCTCGAGCTTAGAAGTGTGTAATCGGTTCTTAATCCTTATCATTCTAGCTAGTTAAGGGAATCAAATGAAATATTCACCAAGGGCTAAATATAAGTCCCAAGAGAAAGATCTCTTAATTGATCCCAAGAAGGAACAAGTGAAATATAATTACAAAATGAACTCTTTCCTTAACCACCAAATGACTAGTGGCAAATTAGATCCCCGATTGGCCTCTAGGTGTATGCAAACTTGAAACAAAAGAATGGACCCGACTCCATCTAGTACATGACCATCCTCATAGTTACTTAGTTCATAAATGATGAGGAAAGTTCTCACCTTTTCATTCCCTATGTAACAATGGTGGTAGAAAGTAATTTTGTGCAATATGCTATGCACGACTAGTTTATAATTAAATTTCAATATGCGTAAGATTGATTCATAATTGATCTACCAAATTATCAGACATTTGTATAATAACACATCATATCACAATCATCAACTATATTATGTGGAATAACTTATAGTATTTTCGCAAGCAATTCACATAAACCAAGCATAAGCATTTTCTCGATGCCCCAAACACAAACCAGTTGATATATATATTTAAAGTGCTACTAACTACAACCACAAGCAAGTGATACTCATCATGGATACTCACCTGGCCATCTCTTATTACTCGTCGTAATAATCTTTAAGTTGCTTGAAGTCACAATTACCTAAAAGAACACAATAAGAAGTAAATACTAGATATACATATAAGATTTTCTTTGTTTGTTATAATCTTATAGTTTTATGAAGTATTTTAGTTAATTTGTGTCATGTTCGAATCATTCTTGTTTCATGTCCAAAGTCCCATTTGTCCATGTGTGTAGGTGTTTCGGTCCTTGTAATAGGTCCTCATTATGTATCCTCATTACGATCCAAATAATCAAGGTAAAGAATATGTCTAATATGTCCAAGAGTCATATGTCAAAGTTGTCCATATGTTCAAAAGTAATGAGGACTTCAAAATAGTTCTAAGTTAAGTATATGTCATAATGATTTGGATATGAAACTTTGGTATTAATATTTAGGCATGGATTGGTCCACTTGTTTCTTATAAGTTTCATATTAGGTTAGTTTGAAAAGAAAACATAATATTTTAGTCTTGATATTTTAGAGATGTTTACATATTAGATTCAAGAATGAAATAAGGGGTATTTTAATAAAAATAAAGGTCTCCTTTTTATAGAAAACCCGTCTTTTAGCCCTTTAGAGACTTTAAACTTAAGATGGGTTTTCAAAGGGAATAAAAGTGATTTTGGTAAAGATATTGGTTTACATGGTATTCTTTCTATAAAACACGACCTTTAGCTAAGAAAAGCTTTTTCTTATCATAAGCTTGGTTTTGAAAAGTAGTTGCTAAAGAAAAGATTGAAACATATTTAAAATATGCTTGGTTTAAAAAGATTTTTAGAGAAACATTGTAATGATGAAATCAATTTTGAAAAACTTAAAAGTTTCATAAAATAGCTTTGTTGAAAGTACTTCATGATTCATTTAAGAATCTTGGAAAACCTTTTGAATAATGAAATTTTTGAAGGATCTTTTGACTTGGTGGATGTGAAAATCAGTTTTTTGAGGGAGGTATTGGTGAAAGGAAGAGGTCTCACATTCTAGCCTACTTTATTTGTTGTCCACTCCACCGTCCAATATCTAACATATTGATGGAAGTACAAAACCAGAGGGTATTGCAATGGCCTAAGCATATGAGAGGAAATATGTCATGTAGGAATTTGAATAAGTATTGTGATTCTTATTGTGATAGAGGCCACAACATCAACAAATGTATTCAACTCAAGAATGTGATTAAGGATACAATCCAATGAGGATCTCTAAGCAAGTTTTTAGCTTACAACATTGAGAATGTTGAGCAACCAACCTAGCAATGGAGAGATGAACAAGATAACAATGATTAGCCTCCTCAAGCCATAAGGGAGGTAAGAGAAGGAGATAATAACAATAGGGCTTCGAATGGTGTTATTAACACCATTGTCAATGGGCCATCTACTTTAGGCTAGTCTTGTTCTTTGAGCTTGACTAATGCCATTTAATATGTCTATAATGTGTAAGGCAAGAAGATGAAGGTCAATAATTTGATCTCTTTCACAGAGAAGGATTTTGAAGGCATACAAAGGCCTAATAATGATGCACTGGTGATCAGTATAAGAATTGCTAACTTTGAGGTAAAGAAGATCTTAGTTGACATTAGAAGTTTGATAGACATTATCTTTCAACACACCTTTAGCTAAATGAAGCCAAAGATTAAGGTATAGTTGAGATTTTATGACTATGATTTGTATGCTTTCAATAACCAATTGTATGAGTGATTGGAGTAATTTCCCTTTCAATTTAGATTAGGGATGATGAGAATGTGATAGAGGACAAAGTAGATTTCTTTGTTGTTAGATGCTGGTCTCCTTACAATATGATTATGGGTTAGCCATGCCAATACTTGTTTGGCATGGTTCCATCAACAACACATCTTAATACAAAATTTTTTACTCCTACTGAAGTTAGGGCATGCAAAGGAGATTATTAATTGGCCAAATTGCTATATTTCAGAGCTCTCAAGTGCAAATAAGAGAAGAAATCCAGCAGCATAGAGAATGCCATGGAAGAAGTTGAGGAAAATCAACTTGGAGACAATCTAGATAAAACAACTAAGATAGGAGGCCATTACCTGTGAAAATTCAACAGGAATTGATTAAGTTCCTTCAGGATAATGACGATGTCTTTGTGTAGACTCTTTTAGATATGTTGAGCATTCCAAGAGAAGTTATGATGCAGAAGTTGCAAATAGATCCCAATGTAAAGGTTATCCAACAAAAGAAAAGACATTTTGCACCTAATTGACAAGCAATAATTGATGAGGAGGTTCGAAAGTTACTTAAGGTAGGATTTATAAGAGAAAAGCCTTATCCAACATGGTTGGTCAATTGTGTATTGGTTAAAAAGTTAATCGGCAAATGGCATATGTGCATAAACTTTACTAACTTAAATAAGGCTTGCCACAAGGATTATTTCCCCTTACCAAGGATTAATTAGATGGTTGATTCAACCGTCAGGCATGCCCTACACTCTTTCATGGATACATTCTTTGATTATAACTAGATCAGAATGGAAGAGTAAGATAAGGTATACACAACATTTGTTACAAACTTTAGGACTTATTATTATACTATCATGCCCTTTGGGTTGAAAAATGTTGATGCAACCTACTAAAGACTTATAACAAAAATGTTTAAGCCCCAGATTGACTATAATGTCAACAATATGATTATCAAGGGCAAAGAGGAAGATCAGTACCTTACCAATCTTCATGAGACATATGACACTTTAAGGAGATACAACATGAAACTTAATCCTTAGAAATATGCTTTTGGGGCTAGCTTAGGCAAATTCTTAAGGTATATGGTGACTTAGCACAGCATCGAAGCAAACCTTAAAAAGATTGACACAATAACGAATATGAAGTCCCTAAGTACCGTCAAGGAAGTTCAGGAGTTGATAAGATGCATTATCACCTTGAACATATTTGTTTTAAAGAGTACAGATAGATGCACAAAGTTTTTAAGGTTTCAAGAACCCTAAAGAGTTCTAATAGACTGATAAATGCAAAGGTACATTCAAAGAATTGAAAGATTTTTTTATTTTCATCACCACTAGTACTTTCGAAGCCTATACTCAAAGAAGATTTGTTCTTGTATTTATTAGTCAAAAGTCGAGCCCTTTTCTCTATCCTTACTCATATAGAGGGAAAAGAGCATAAGTTGATCTAGTATGTGAGCCATGCTTTGCAAGGCCTAAAGCAAAGGTACACTAAGATTGAGATATTCATCCTAATTGTGGTAATTTCAAAGAGGAAGTCAAAGTCATATTTTGAAGTCTATCAAATTATAATCCTTACTAACTAACCTTTATGGCAAGCCTTGCAATGACTAGATTCCTTTAGAAAAGATGATGAAGTATGCCCTAGAATTGAGTACCTATAGTATGCAATATAAACCCAAAATGGCACCAAAGGCCCAAGTTTTGTAGATTTTATGGCTAAATTCATCAGAGAAGAGGATAATGTTGAGATGGTCAAGAAACCTACTTAGAATTTGTACGTGGAAGGCTCCTCTACAAGAAAGGGAAGCGGAGTAAGCCTTATCTTGCAAGGGTTGCATAATGTGAAGGTAAAGTATGCATTGAAGTTTGAGTTCCTAGTAAGTAATAACGAAGTTAAGTACAGAGCCTTGATTGTTGAGCTAAGGTTAGCTAAGGAAGTTGGAGCTAAGAAAATTGAAGCTTTTTCGAACTTACAATTAATTGTAAGTCAAGTAAAAGGAGATTATTATATGAACGGTTATGGAAGAATTTCAATCCTTCACAATTGAGAAGATTACTAGAGCTCAAAATATCACTGCCAACAAATTGTCAAAATTGGCTAGGACATCAGTTTCTAATCTAAATGACAAACTCTTCATTGAATATTTGCCTAGCAAGAGTTTGGAAGTAACAGGACAATGTTATGAAGTACAACCTTGCCCAAATGAGAGGTCATGGATGGACCCAATCATCGACTATTTAAGGGATGGTATCTAACTTATAAATAAGAAAGAAGCTTAGAGGCTCATATATTTGACCACAAATTATACTCTAATTTACAATAGTTTATATAAATGCAGCTTTGCTCAACCTTACCTACATTACCTGGCATTAAGGGATGCTTAGCAAGTTCTTTTTTATTTACATGTAGGAGTATGTAGCAACCATGTGAAAGCTTAGAATTTATACATTCAAGTGTTGATGCTCGGCTATAATTGTCTAACCATGAAGGAGGATGCCAAAAGTGTTGTATGGTAATGCCCACAATGCCAAAATTGCGAAGTCTTGAGCTATGTACCTTATATCGAGTTACATATTTTGACTAGCCCCTAGCCTTTTGCCCAATGGGGATTGGATATACTTGGGAATTTTCCTAAGGCCACTACATAACAACAATTTATAATAGTTGCAATGGATTATTTTACAAAATAGGTAGAAGCTAATGTAGTGGCAAAAATTATTGAGCAAAAGATTAAATCATTTGTATTCAACTTCATCTTATCAAAGTTTGGAGTTCCTTTCATGATAATTATCGACAATGGTCTATAGGTCGACAATGATAAGTTTCGAGCATTCTATGAGAGTTTTGGCATCTGATTGAACTATACTTTGGTAGCTCATCCCTAAACAAATGGACAAGCGAAGGCTGTCAACAAGGCCATCTTATGGGGCTTAAAGATGAGATCTGATCAAGCAAAGGCAAGTGGGCTAATGAGCTTCCTAATATTTTATGGAGGTTTAGGGTTACCTACAGTACTTCAATGGAGGAAACATCCTTTAGATTGGCTTTTAGATTAGAGGCTATCTTACCTAGTAAATTGCAGTTGCTTAACCTATGAACACAAAGTTTGATGTTATGGAAAATTAAGTCGAGATGTTGGCCAATTTAGACATTGTAGAAGAAATAAAGGATACTACAAGAGCAAGGGTAGTTGCTTGCCAACATAGGGCAACAAGATATTACAATATAAAAGTTAAGGATAAGGTATTTCAACTTGGAGAACTGGTTTGTAAGAAGATGGAGGCAACAGGCATGTGAGAAAACTAGGAGAAACTTGGCACAAACTAAGAAGACCTAGTAAGGGTTCAGGAAGTCGTAGGCAATGGAGCCTATCGACTAGAAAGACTAGATAGAAAAGTTATCCCTCAAGCTTGGAACATCGAGAATCTTGAGTTCTATTTTGAGTAGTTGATCCATGTTATTTGCAATGTTATGTATTTGCATTCAATGTTTATTTTAACTATCTGATATGAATCCGAGGAGGTCAAGGATAGACAAGGCTGACTGGTAGGGGTAGTGGGTCTGATCCTGTCAAAGGAACGAAAGATAAATGAGAGTCGATGATTTAACAAATCCTGCGCACTAACTCTACGGATATGATGTACCGTAGAACTACACACGGACCTAAGACTCATTGGATGTGACACATCGGTTCGAGTGATAAGGTTACATACCATAATCCTTGCTAAAGGGATTGATAAGAGTTAGTAAGGGGGAGAGAGCTTTTCGAGAGAAAAGGACTTAAAAGAGGATTTTCATTAATTCTGTTATATCTCTATATTGTTACAAATGTTGCAATTTATAATACATCCTAAACCCTAGTGGCAAAACTATAAATACTATACAAGGCTTTAAACCCTAAAGAATTAGGTCCATAAATAAAATAAAGATAAATATGTACAAAAGTATAAAACTATGCATTTTATAGGGAGAAGTCGGCATGTAGTCATTCGGTATGCCTTAGAAGTAGTCTCACAGTGCCTGGTCGAGGAACCAAAGAGGTCAACCCATAATTGCCGAGTTCTAAAGTTAGTCGACAATAGTTCTCCAGGGGTATGCCAAGTAGGTCCAACACTCAAGGTGATCTCTCAACCGATAAGTCAACAATAGGCTTTAGTCGAGTGAATGTAACTCTTGGAAACATGATACCTCGGTCTATCAACAAGCATGATGCCGAGTAAGTGATTGCTCAAGCATAGGTGAGGATCGATTGTTATCTCGTCCTTATGCTTCTTGGTACTCTATTTGTAAGAAATAGTGTTATTTAGCTCGGCAGATAGATTGAGTCAGCAAGTAGAAGACTTCGGCTTTAACAGTCGACTTAGGTTGGTACCCCGAAGCCTATCATTTTCTCTCCCTTAAAGAAGTTTCAACCTAAAACTTGGTAATTGGCGACTTTATATCCCACCGGGATCAAATACCAATCAATAAAATTTAAATTGAAACATAGGATACTATGATTCTTGCAACAAGGGCATCACCAGCAGATGCTCCCTCCACTCATCATGGGCTCTATCAATCACAACTTTTATCTTGGATCTTTCCTTCCACTCATCATGGATCGAGTCAACTACACCTTGGTAGTCCTAGGAACTATCAAGTAAGGAAAGTAACATGATCTCTAGGGCATTCAAAAGATTATGGGTGAGTGGGTTCGATGTCGACAGGAAGTAAGATGGCTTGGCAGTCATAAGTACTTCCAAATCTTCAAGTGCAACTAGCTCGAATCTTACACTCTCATCATTCATTGAAATTAGTATTCCCTCTACTTCCTTGCAAATCGATTCTTCTTCCTCCTTCTACCTGAGGTCATGATCATTAGTTTGGGTACTCGATAGCGGGGGTATGTTGGGAATATGAGGGTTTAACTCCAACTTGGCTTGGCCCTTTTCCTCTGTACGACTCGCTTCTCTAGTAACCTCCAACTCCTTAGCTCATCCTTCAATACTCTCTAATTCGGCATTCCTTTGTTGTCTCATTTCATCTTATAACACTTCAAGCTATCTTTTAATCTCCTTTAGCTGATTCTACACTTCTGAGATGTTAGCTTCATAGGTGGGTTTTCTCTCATATAAGCTATCATGATGATCTTAGAGTACAAATTTTCTTTGCATCAGGTGTTTTATCTTATCCCATGTAATGATCTCAATGTTTCCCTTATCAATTCTTTGATTTATCATTCTCTTTTACCAAGTAGCTAAAAGCCAATCATTGAATGCTTTATAGCATAGGCTCTCTTATGCTCAGGGTAAGAATAATATTCAAAAACCTCATCAACTTGAAATTCCCAATCCATATATTCATCCGAAGTGCCATATCCATTAAACTCTGGAATTTATGATATCACGTCTTCATAATAATATTCATAGCTGTATCCAACTTCATATGCCATGTTGATGATATTTAATTTCAATAGCGCGGTACTTAAGCTTATATGCAAGAGAATTGCTCAGCAGCACTAAAGAAATGTGGCATAGACAATTAATTGTGCAACTCAGTAATTCTTTTCCTTTCGGAGTTCAATAAGTATTTATTAGCTCGGATAAATTCCATAATTGCAATTCGATAGCCTTCAAATAGCACAACTCAGCCACTTACGTGCTAGGAGCTTAGACAACTCTGACATTTGTTTAGCATACAATGACTCGACACTTAAGAAATAGTAGCTCAAAGTAGTATAGTAGTTCGACACTTGGCCACAACGGTATCATTAGCACAGTAGTAACACAGCACAATAACTTGTCACAGTAGTAGGCTTCGACACATAAAATAGTACTTTCTCAACCACTATCACAATACTAAAACAAGATAACACATTGAACACTTGAAGAAGTCATATCTCGGCAACAATCCAGAGTAGAATTCCTAACCTTTTCTTTAATATATATATAGTCAATATGGGACTTACGATGTAAAGAAATTGTAACCCAAATTTTCATTACCCCACCCGAAGGAAGTTCAATTGAAACCAAACTTATATCTATTAAACAAATCCTTGATAGGCTAAACAAACCCAATAAGCCAACACTTCCTCAAACACAATATAGAATAGAAACAATGACAACTCTTGGCCCTATCTGGACCTTCGAGCTTTGATACTAAGCTAATATGAATCTAAGGAGGCTAAGGTTAGACAAGGCCAACTAGTAAGGGCAGTGGGTCTAATCCTATTGAAGGAATGAAAGATAAACGGGAGTCGATGGTTTAGTAAATCCCATGCACTAACTCTACCGATATAACGCATCATAGAACACACACGAACCAAAGACTTGTCGGATGTGACGCATCGGTCAGAGTGATAGTGTTGCCCACCATAATCCTTGCTAAAGGGATTGATAAGAGTTGGTAAGGGGGAGAGAGCTTTCCAAGAGAAAAGAACTCAAAAGAGGTTTTTCATTAATTTTGTTATATCTCTATATTGTTACAAATGTTGCTATTTATAGTACGTCTTAAACCCTACTGGAAAAACTATAAATACTATACAAGGCCTTAAACCTTAAAGAATTGAGCTCATAAAGAAAATAAAGACAAATATGTACAAAAATATAAAACTATGCATTTTGCAAGGAGAAGTCAGTATGTAGTCATTTTGTATACCTTGGAAGTAGTCTTGCATTACCTGGTCGAGTAACCAAAGAGGTTGACCCATAATTGTCGAGTTCTGAAGTCAGTCGGCAATAGTTCTCCAGGGGTATATCGAGTGGGTCTAACACTCAAGGTGATCTCTCAACTAATAAGTTGACAACAGGCTTTAGCCAAGTGAATCCAACTCTTGGAAACATGATACCTCGGCCTAATAACAAGTATGATGCCGAGTAAGTGATTGCTCAGGCATAGGTGAGGATCGATTGTTGTCTCGACCTTATGCTTCTCGGCACTCTATCTACAAGAAATAGTGTTATTCGGCTCGGTAACCTCGACCTATTAACAAGTATGATGCCGAGTAAGTGATTGCTCAGGCATAGGTGAGGATCGATTGTTGTCTTGACCTTATGCTTCTCGGTACTCTATCTACAAGAAATAGTGTTATTCGGCTCAGTAGACAAACTGAGTCGGCAAGTAGAAGACCTTGGCTTTGGCAGTCAGCTTGGGTTAGTACCCCGAAGCCCATCACTCTCTTAAGTGGTATCCTAGTTTCTGTTAATGTGAAAGTATTTATCTCCTAATCTGCTGTGTGAATCTTTATTCACAATCTTACTAATTCTTGATCTATTTACGATTAACGAATAAGATGGTTTAAGCCTATGTGGTGAATGAGCTATGACTTATAAAGCTCCGACCAAAACTGGTTAATGAACTTAATCGTAAGTGGTAAACAAGCCCTATTCTCTTTTAAAAGAGTTCTAACCTAACTTAGCTAAAGAGCTCAAAATTGCCTTTAACATGCACTAATTTATTTCGACTATTGAACTCTAACATTCAAATTATGTTCAAATCTCACATGATTAATGAGCACTATTTAACTAATTCTATGGATGAATTTATGAATAAAATGTGTATGAAATAGAACGTATGACAAATTGTCATATGACAAAAAAAGTTAAGGTTTCATTAAAACTACTAAAAAGTTAGCATGCCAACTTGAGCAAACATCAAAGAAATGTTCAGAAAAAGCTAGAGTATTTACTTACCAGAAATTAATTATCAAATTGAGGTCAGGGGACATTCTCCTTGATAGGATTAGTAAGGTTGAGGTCTTGATTGGCCGAACTTTCTTTGATCTTTAAAGAGATGAGATATTTACTAACATCAATTGTCTCGATTAGAGTATTAAGGGACTCATTTTGCACATAGGGGGTCTCCTTCATAGTTGGTTCTTCAACAGGCACAAGGGCTTCAACATTGGTCAGTTGGTCATCACATTGTCCTTGACCTTCCACTCCTTCCTCATCGCTAACCTTCTCATCATCATCACTATTAGTTTCATCATTATCAACGTTGGTGAAGTCGAGATAGGAGAGTTCATTGTCAAGGTAAACTTTTAAAGCTTCTACCCTAGCCAACTGAAAATCTTCTAAGCAATTTTTTGTATTGTTGACTTAGAGTAATAATCAATAAGGCCTCCTCTACAAAGGGTTTGGCCTTAGTAGCTTACTCCAACTCGGCTACACAAGCTTCGAGTTTAAAGTTCTTCATCTCCAAATTCTTTATTTCTACCCCCAATTTATCTTCCTCTTCACTCATCAAGGTAATTGTCTGCCCTAGACTCTAGCATTTTTCCCTTCTCTCTCATAGCTATTCCTTTAACTCCTTGGTTTCTTTATGGAGTTCATCATTCTTAGCCTTTAAACTTACCACCTCAGCAAACACCAACAAGTGCACCAACTTTTCAGCTGCAAGTTCTCCCTACAATTTTTTGACTTCCATTTCTACCTTAATCCTGTCATTCTCGACCTCAATAGTTTATGCCTTAGAAGAGTTGTAAGCCTCCACCACCTTATGTAGTAAAATCCTAAAGTGATAAGCTAATTGGCTCCTAACCACATGAAGGTATAAAGAAGGTCAGACATACCTTCCTCATCTCTTCCTCAACCTCATCTATGGCCTTCATAACATGATTGATGTTTTGTAGAACATGAACAAAAGGTTAATAGCAAAATAGATAATATAAGTTAAGTCGAACTACAGTAATTCAAAAACTTACATCATATAGCTTCGTAGTGATGTAGCCTTTGTTGCTGCTACCAACTTTGTCTATGTCCATTCTCACAATCTCCTTATCCCTTGGCAAGATAATTCCCCCCAATAAGGCCAAGGACTTTATCCTATCACCCAAAGCAAAATCAATCTCTAGGATGGTATGCTCCAATAAGGTATATAGTAGCAACTCTCATAAGTTAGGGAACAAACTCAGCTAATCTAATGCTTAGGGGCTTCTTTCGTAGAGCTACTGATGCAAACTAAGACCAAGAACATATAAGGTCAATCATAAGGATAGGTTCAAGCTTGCTAAAAGCTTGAAGAACAAGATGGAAAGTAATGCAACAATTGGAAAAGTAAATAAGCAAACCTACAAATAGTTCCAAAGGATATGACACATTAATGGAACATTCAAAGACTTATGGCACAACTTGATATGATGTACAAGGTGGTCCAATGAGGTTACTCACCACTTACCCTTGCTTAAGGGTTAGGATAAGAGTGAAGTAAATAAGATAATAAGATAGTGTTCATAAAAGGAAGAATATTCACTATATTGATGATGATGATTAATGTGTCTTGTGGTTACATGTACAATAAGTATTTATATCCAAGAAATTAGGGTAACCTGCCTAAAATGTAAAAAAGATAAAAAGGCTAATGTCCAAAAAAAGCAATGTACAAGGAATACAAGAGGGTGAAATTGAAATTTTAAGGTAAATAATGATTGGTGCAGCAAATTCCTTCATATAGGTTAAGGATACATGGCAACAACACATTGGGGATGCTTTTAGTAGAAAATGGACAAAATGGTATGGTCAAGATGATGGCTGAGCAGGGGTACTGAGCAGAGGTGCTGATCAGACCTATATGCATTTGAGAAGAAGTGACTGTAGATATGTGTTAGGCCTCTTAGCTTCTCGGTACCAATGTAGCCGGTCAAACTTGGATCCATTCGAGAAGAAGTGACTATAGATGCATAGTTACTTGGCTCGTCATAAAGAGTTGGTTGTCAGTAAGGATCAGCTTAGCCTCAGTAGGAGTCAGCTGGAGTAGGAGGATTTGTCTTATTAGTCCTTTTGAGCTTACAGGCTCAATTGTGGGTCAAAGGTCTAATAGTCCGATTCTTATTAGTTTCCTTTGCACTTTCATCCATATCTTTACCCCTTTTGGATGGAGGCTCTTCAATATGCTCTTTTCCTTTTCTTTTCTTCAAGCTAAGCATAGATGTCGACTCTGTTGAGCCACCCACAATCTCACTTGGAGTAATCTCCATAACATTGCAGCAATAACAACTTGATAAGATTCACCAGTTGGTCTCTCCTCCATGGTGCTCCTTATTATGGATGGCATTTCCTTCTACACAACTTCAGGAACCTTCTCTTATTGACTTGTTTGTCCTCTCTTAGGATGAGCATTTTCTTTTTTCTTTTTTTGAATGGTCTACTCCTTGACTACTTATTTTTTCACCTCAATTTGACTTGAGGTAGCCTTGGTAGCATGTTGATCTAATTTATGTTTCTTATACTTAGCCTAGGCTAACGGCTTCTTGGAATCCACATCACTTGCACCCATATTTGCAAAAAAGAAGAATGTTACAATTCAAAGCAAGCATAAATGACTTACAAACTTGTGCCAAGCAAAGCTTAAAGGCAAAGAATCTCCTCCCATAAGTTACAAAGATTGGCTTCTTTTACGTAGCTTAACTCGGCATGGTGGGTAGATTAAACCCTTCCTTCCTTCTTTGTTGGAGAGTATAGGCTCCCCTTACTCATATTGTTTCATAATCCTCTCAGCATCCAAAAAGAACATCTTATTGCACTACCCATCCTGTGTCTTTTTAGCAGTACCAACATCATTTGGTAACAACCTTATATCTTTGGTTTAGATGGGTTCTTTCCACTTGCTTTAGAAGTTAAGATCTATGTCAAATCTCATTAAAATATACTTAGCATACCATTTGTAGATCCTGGATTCTAAACCATCTATAAACTTACGGCCATGCCATGATGCCGCATAAAACCATCCATCGAGCTATTGCTTGATAATAAAAAAGCATTTAAACAATTGTAGTGTAGCTCTAGCTTCAAGCTCTTCACAAATTATTTTGAAAGCAAGAAGAAGTTTGTATGTGATTCTCTTAAACTATATATATAAAAAAACAAATTGCAAATACTTCAGCAAGTATACTGAGTCAGAATTAAGTAATACAAAGCAAGTAAAGTTGTTGATCCCTTAAGGACTAAGAAATTACTAATCTTATGTTAATTCTTATCAATATTCAAGTAATCAAAAGTAAATCAACTAATCTAATAATTATACTAAAACTATCGAAAAGAAAATAACTATAAAATATCTAAAACTAAGTAATCAATTAAGAATTATGGGAAAACAGAATCTACCCTAAATTATGCAAATGAAATTGTTATCATGTTATATAAATTAATAGCTATATGGTTATTCAAGTGAAATTATTACACCTTAAAACTTAAGGACTTAAACTTCTAATTAATCAGTCAGCTCTCACATTTCTAATTAACAGTGGACTCTAAATTACAATCATATATCTCTTGATACTATGATTGTCTAATGTCATAAATCAATTATCCCTAATGTCTTAGTAAATAATCAATTGCCAAACATCGCATTAATCTGTAGATAATTTCTAATTAATTCAATTAACGCTGCTTCCACATTAATCAATCAAATTAATCAAGAATTTCTAACAAACCCTATATCAACTCCTATGTCACTAAGGTTTCTAACAATTATAATCAATTAGATAATTATAATTGAAATCATAGAAATCGCAATCATGAATCATCCATATATCTATCAATCTTATAACATAAATACAATTCTCATCTTTGTTATCTAAGGTTTCATCAATTCCCACAAATAAAATTAGCTAGCCATGAAATTTGAAACAAAAGCACAATTACTAATTGAAATTGCAAAGATGTTCATAATTGAAACTAAGAATAAATTACAGAATTGCATAAATATAAATGAAATAAATATCACCGATTTTGTAATCTGAAAGAGTAAACTTCAATTGCGACTTCATAACTTAATCTCCACAGCAAAAGCGAAATCTTCTCAATGATCCAAGCAATTCTACAAAAGAATTCTTCAAGAACTATTTACTAACTGTTCTAAGACTCTCTAATTCTAAAGAAGACATAAAAGTTTTTTTAAATTCTGAAACTTGTGACTATTTATAGAGAGAACTAAGGTTGGCTTTCACAAGGCATTTTTTTCACAAAGGCCAGCGGTATAGCTTCCAAGGCCGATGGCATAGACTTCAAAGCCGCCGGTGTTCAGTGTAGGCCAGTTGTCTTCAATTCCAATTGTGTCGTGGCTTACCTCAGCTTCTTCGTTTGCAAAAAATTCCTCTAAATTAACCATATTTCCACTCTGAATCCTCTAATACCTAAAATGTTCAAATGAAAATACTTAAGTACCAATTCTTAATTATTTCTATAAAATCAATAATAATTCTCTCTAATTCACTCATTAAAATATAAATAAAATATGCCTTTATCAGTATGTGTTTGGGGAAAACATACTTAGCAACATGCAGAAATAGCTGAAAATTTGGTTTTGAAAAGAAGAAAAAGGAAGACGCAATCCAAGCTCAAAATACTTCAAATAGAGGTGAAATTCGTGCTCAATTGGGATGTGTATACTCTCATCCTATCTTAACCTACAAAGATGCCATTCAAGTGGAATATCTTCAAAATATTTATTATACTTCGCAACAATTGCCCTACCGCACCATTCACTACTCCATTTGGTGAATCAATGTTATAGACTTTGTTGTTATACAAATACTTTACAAGAGGTTCATCTTCCTCATGCTTAGGATATATGTTTATTGGAAGCACATGAATACAAGAAAGCTTCTCTTACCTTTCAATTTCAATATTCACTAAGCTACCAAAGGTATAAGCTAACCTAGTCATCGTGTAAGTACGAGAAGGAGTACCTTCAGAATCAGTAGGAGTGACAAAGCACATCTTACTCTTAGCCATACCTAATGAAATGTTGAAGGTTAAAGAATGCTAAAGAAAAAAGAAAAGTTGAAGAAAGAACATGAGAAATCTCACATAAGAATATTAAGAGAGACGAGATTGAAGAATAAAAGGAAGTAGAAAATAGGTAAAGAGGTTTCTTAAAGGTTTCATTTGTAACATCCCAGTAGTTCTCTTCTCAAACAATAAAAAGAAGGTTAATTTAGATTTGGGGTATGATTTGATTGCTAAGCGTCAATGGAAGACACATGTCTATCGATAGAGATCTTATTGATACGGTATTGTCGACAATTACTAAAGTGTGCAGGGTAATAATGAAAGATTTGACAACTATCCCACATGTGAATACAATAAGCAAATAGGAGGGAAAACAAAAAGTTATGACCTTTAGGTTGAGAACTAATATAACGTGTCTTAGCAATTATTGAGTGAAGTATAAGTACACTAACATGAAGTACGATAGCACTGCTTGGTAACAACACAATTAACTATGAGCACAGGATTGAATGACCTACTTACTAATTAAGTGTATTAGGTAATGCCCTTACTCATACTACCATAGTTAAGTTCTTAATTACGAGAGTCGAGGGGCAAATGATGATAATGGGATTTTTCCCCTAATTATAGCTTGGCACATTTCCTGTCAAGCTAACCAACTTTGTTAAGACCTATAATGCAACTTGTTTTGATGACTTGGGAGACTTTGGGCTTGGCCAATCTAATGGGCCAAATTGCCCAGCATACCCATTTAAGTACTTTGAATTTGGAAAGTGGCATAGATATTTAAGTGTTTGCCCAACATAACTGCATAAGCACCCACTACTCCGTATCTTTAGGCATATGCCTAATTTAAGAAGTTGTTATGTGGTCTATGATCAAGCACCACCTATCATTATAGTTATCAAACAAATGCCTATAAATATGGAGGCATAGGAATTGTAAGAACTCTCTACACTCTTTGAACATTTATTCACTTATTCTCTCGCTCATCTACATACTTAGACAACAGAGTAGCTATGCTGAAGTAGCCCCAATACCCCTTAGCCTAACCTTCTTTGTCCTTTATAGGATCTAACTTACCTACTATTTCTAACAAATGATAGTTAGGACCAAAAACATAAGTAGATATAATAAACATAGTTAGAAGCATAGTTATAGATAACCTCTTTGGAAGTTGTCTTAGGCTAGGTTTTGATTCCTATCAGTTTGTTCTTCTCATTCATTCACATCACGATGGATCATGAGCATCTCAAATTATTTCACAGTCTTCTATATTTATTCCCCTTTTCTTAGCGATAATATGTCAGGACACTACAGGGAGCCTAGTAGAATTACCTAAAATTTCCATAGCATGTATGCACCCATAATATGGACATCGCCTTACAAATTAGAGATTGTAAGACTCGAAATGATTAATCACTATAGTTGCTGATTTTTAATCAATTAATGTATTACAAAATATAAATAACTCTGGATGTCCGATAACCCACAGTTTCTCATAACTGTAGAAAATTGGTATCCCCTACCAAATAATAAGATAGGGTATACCAACATTATAAAATTGCAAGAAAAATTAAATTATATTAGGTTCTAACATATAAATATATTCCACAAAGGATATTTATATATCATCTAAAGAGTACTTAGCTACTTCTATCACTAATATACATATCTTTATCTCGCACTCGGCACTCGAGACTCATCTCAATCCCATCGTAAATAAACCTGCAAGAGAAACTAAGGGGGAATGAGCTATAATAGCTTAGTAAGTTCATTCCTCACTACTACCATTCAAGTAAGTTATCACACATTATTATTATACGTGCAAGCTATCTACATACAAAATGAATGTAGGCGTGATGAATGCAAGCAACACATCTATAGGAGTCCGGAACAATGGAAGGTGTAAAATTACGTTGTCTATACTTCGATTATCCCCTGTACTTACTTGCATAGGATACCTCAGCTTATCTGCATGAAGCTGCCTAGGGGCACCACCCCTCTAGGCAACACTCGACTATTACCCTAGTCGGGAAAAGAGTTCCAATCTAAATAGGTGGATCCCAAATTAGGACTATCCACCATCTAAAGCCCTTTTGGCATAAACATGCAAGTCCTCTAGCAATTTATGACTCCTCGAGCCCTTATAGAGATCATAAAAAAGAAAAAAGAAAAAACATGTTTAAGAGTAGAAAAGCTTTTTCCAAAAACACTTTTCTCAAGATGTTTACAAAACTAGCACTCTCCATTCATACCTTTACCGGGTCATAAACATGCGACAAGTATAATCGGTTATTTTGATCTGATATTTATATTTATCAATTTAATAAGGTGATCATACGAATGATATCAAACAAGCAAAGTAGTCATTTAGACATACCAGCAACAGCAAGTAATAAAACATTATACAAGTAACACGTACAGGTAAGTAACAGGTCATTAGAACTTTCTCACCTGGATTATTGCTCGTTCTCCAAGCTTTGAGGTTTCTAGAACTCGATATTAAAACACCTAAAAGATAGTAAAACTTATAAGTATTCTGAGAAGTCGGACTCCTTAGTTAACTAAAAGTCTATTGTAATTTATCCAATTCCCTCAATATAACCCAAGTATGATGTGTATATGGTTTACTATACTCAATGGGATTAATAGTAACTATTTTCTTATATTTGTAAATTATGAGACTTCCTTCATGTATTTAGTAACTTTTTCATTCTAATTTTAATATTTACGAACTTATAGTCGTTTTTCATCGTTTTTGAATGCACATTCATATGATGTTGTTCGTTTTGGATGTTAAGACTCATGTTTTACAATATAGACTAGATTTATTGAAATTTTAACTATTGAAACTTAATTATTCCTATTGGATAGTTTTATGTTCTATTGTAATAGTTAGTAATTTCATTAGCCATTAATTCTTACACTTAAATGATTTTATAGTTTATTATTTTAGAGGCTTATGTTATTGCTTATGTCATCATTTGCTTATATTATTGCTTATGTCATCATTTGCTTATGTTATGGCTTATGTCATCATTTGATTACATCATTACTTACATCATTATTTGATTATATCATTGCTTATATCATCATTTACTTACATCATCCATTACATATGCATACTTATCCTTATATATTTATATACTTTACACATATATTATATACATACTTATACTTCTAACATATTAGTATGTATACTTGTGTACTCATATGTATATTAGTACATATACCCATATACACATACGGTGACATACGTATTTTTATGTCCTTTCGTATGCCTAAAGTTCCCTTTTAAGAAAGCTTCACAAATTTTATATTTTTACATTTTAAGGGTGTATTTAGCAAGGTATATATATGTATAATTAGTATATACCTCATTTTAGGTTATGTACATAATGGTTATTCATGTATAAGAGTTCCTATATATGTATTTATCAAGCATACTCTTATATACACATATTTAAGCATATGTACATGTGTTCTTCTTCTAGTTATCTAAGGATTCTTATACTTCCAAGCATAAAAATTGGAACTTTATTCCTTCAACAACATATATGTACATATCACATAAACTTCCTATACTAACCTAACCTATACATCTAACTAATAAATAAGATAAAAATTACATAACAACATACCTTTTGCTCCTTGTAATATGTAAGAGAGGTAGTAATTTATCTAATGGATGAAAAGTGGTTGAGATATGAAAGTAAAATTGAAAAGTTTGAGAGAATGGGGGACAAGAAGGTGACGGTTTAGAAATGAGAGAAGAAAAGGGGTTTTGTGTTGTGTATTTTGTGTTTTATAGATAATAACAAGTGGGGTCCTTAGTGGAAAAGGGAGTGGATGGCAAAGGAAGAGAAAAAGGGGAAAAATCTAAAAGAATAGAAAAGAAATCAATAGAAAGAAAAAGAAGATTCTAATGTGAAAATAACACTTTGTTGACTTTTCCATATGTTGACTTTAGTCAACCTTTTGACCTTGGTCAATACACCTTGGTCAACATGTATTGATTTGGTCAACTTTTCAAAATTACATGTAATTTAGTATACATAATGAAATACTTAGGGAAAATTAAGAGAAAAATTAAGGAAATGAAATGAAATATGAGATTTATTGAAATGATTAGTAAAAATAGCTAATGAGATCTTCTTTTAGGTATTTATATCCTATATATATTCTCTGGTAAGCTACTTAGTATAATTATTGTGAAAAGTATCATTTAGAGTATTAATGTTTACTACATGTAACATAAACATTAACTAAACTTTAACTCTATGTAATACTAATCTAGTTATATACTTAGAGCATGAATGTAATCTATGATATAATATCTTAGTTTCTAAAGGATTACTTTAGTATTATAAATATTTGTGAATGATTGAAGGTTATCTTTAATCTTTTACTAATGATTTAGTATAATACTAAGGTTATATTATCAATTAGGGTTTTAGGGTAAATTATGGTGAATTAATGCTTTTATATCCTTAAAGTTATAGTTTTAGGGTTTTTATTAATTTTGGATACAATCTCTAGTATTTTTATACATTTAGAGTTTAATATATTCATATGTGATGAAGTCTTCGATTGTTATCCTAGGGTTTTGATGAGGTTCAAAGTTAACTTTTACAGTTACATATACTTAAGGTTTTAAGGTCTTCGTATGCGATTAGAGATTCAATTGATAATTTAAGGTTTTTCATATTCGCTTTAGGTTTTGAATTGAAATTTTAATCGATTTTAAATTTTACTGGCTCTATTGATTTTAGGAAATCATTTACAGTTTAGAGATTTGATTCTATACTTAGAAAGCTACATTTGCAGGGTTTACACAATAATCACATGAGCATCTCTTTGCTATAATAATTAGAAAGAAATCTCTTCTATACACCCATTCTATCTAATACCAAGAAACTTTTTTTAGTAAATTTTATTGTTGCTAAAGCATGTAATCACCATATCGATATGACTAAAAAGCTTTTATTCATCCTCTATTCTCAATTTACGTAATCCTCAGTTGAACTATTACTAAATGGAATAATTTTCATCTTATTGGTATTAATGCCCATAATTTGTTGATTTCTCTTACTAACTCATCACCATCCTTCTATAATTCATCAACTTTCCATCCCATATGACCACGTACTATTGTCAAAGGGGCACCAATCACTCTTATTTAAGCTGTTCATATTATGATGAGGCTACACACGTTTTTTAGTAAATTTAGATATTATTCCCAATGAGGCCTTACACTTGTTACCATCTCCTCTTAAGTCTTACTCTATCAAGATTCACACTTCCTTAAGGCATGATCAAAGTAATAAAGAAACAATCTACTTTTGTAATTGACTACACAAGCAAAACAGGTGCACTTACTAACTAAGATAAATCACACATGCAAAAACTTCGAGAATTTAATCAACAACCACGTACCTCTCTCTCGCTCTCATTGTAACAATGTTATGGTATCAAATTATAATGTGAATAGATTAAAGATTCATCAAGTCAGAATTAGAAGAAATAATAAAAGAACAATCTTTTTTAGTTTTGTGGATTATGACTAAGATATGGATTAACTATAACAAGCATGACTCACCATATTAATTAAAGCTATGTTCCCTTGATTTAATATAACACATGGAAATTAAGAAAATGATGTTCTCCCTAATTATTTAATTTAATAAGAACAAGAATTAAAAAAGGAGTAGTCTCAACAAGAGAAGTGCTGTAAATGTGACTATTTGTTAATTACGTAAATGATATCCCCTTATGTTAAAATGTGATCCACTTTGGCTCATGACCAACCCATGTCTAAGCCCAAGTCCATTACAATATACACATTCTCGAAGAGATGTTTGGTAGAGTGTTTAGAATATATTAGTTGAGATATTTCTATGGATGTTTCCATAGATGTTCAAGATGGTAGGTAAGAGCTTCTAGATAATGTTTTATAACCTTTAGTTTAATTTGATTTTTACCATCTATGGAGGATGAGAAAGCTTATAAATAAGCATGTTCTTACTCATTTGTAGGAAAGTAAAAAACAAAAAGAAACATACTAAGTTCCTCCTTTCCAAACACTCTATACTATATTCTATTTTCCCTTAGAAACTATTTTTCAACCTAATTCCATCTCTACATTTCCTATTCAAATTATAAACTAATATCCTTTTACATACTAACATCAGTATCTAAGCCACATACGATCATCTATTGGGCATAATCCTATCAATTTATTTGTAAACACACTTATACTAATTTTTAACCTTCCTTCTTATTCTATTTTTTTCTTAATCATACACTATGTCTGTAAAAAGGTTCACCAAACAAATGTCAATTACTTTTTTTTTTTTTTTTGCCAAAGTTATGATTATTAGACCATTAAAATGAAAACTTATTTTTAATCCCAAAAATTATGGGAAATAGTTGAAAATGAGTATATCATGCCAAAAGGTGCTTCCACTTTAACCCCTATTGAAAAAGAAACATTAGAGGACATGAAGACTAAGCATTTAGAGGCTTTATACTATATCCTAATAGTAGTATTGGATCATTTATTTCCAAGAATTTGTGCTGTTACATTTGCAAAAGCCAAAAGAAGCATGGAGCATTTCTTAGGAAGAATGTCAAGGGAGTACTAAGGTAGTTGTTAAACTTCAATGTTTTAAAAGAGGTTTTGAAAATATGAAAATGAATGACTTTGAGACCATCAATGAATATTATACAAGACTACATGAGCTAGTAAACCAACTAAATGCCTATGGAGAGGAAGTAATGGAAAAAAGGGTGTAAAGAAATTACTTATTAGCATTACTGAAAAGTATGACCCAATAATCACTATTATTGAAGAAATAAAAGATCTCACCGCTTTAACAATCATAGAGTTGGTTAGATCACTTGAGGTCTTTGAAAAAAGACAAAGTAGGCAAAAAGAATTTTTAGTCAAAACTGAATACAGGGTCTTAGAAGTTTAACTTTAGAATAAAGGAGAAGAATTTTAGGAAAACACTTGCAAACATGCAAAAACAAAAAAGGGAAAGATATCTACCATGCTGTATTAGCAAGAATACCAACCATCACTAAAAAGATTACTACTTCCTTGGTAAGCCCCAATGCCAATACAATAAAAGAATTGGGCATTTGGAGAAGGATCACATATCAAAAGGAAAAACATCCAATTAATTGCATTAAAGAAAGCTCAAGCAATGATCAACTTTTCTACAATTGCATTTTAGTAGCAAAGATTGGAGATGTTGACATGGTATATCAATAGTAGCACTAGCAACCACATGACCTACAACAAAAGTGCCTTTTAAAGCCTTAATAGTACCTTCAAAACCATTGTTAAACTTAGTGATAGCTATGTCATGAAGGTTGAAGGGAAACAATCCATTGTCGTCAACACATCAAAAGGCATGCGAGCCATTAATGATGTTATGTATATTCGTAATCTTCGGATGAATCTACTCAATGTTGGTCAAATGATGGTAAAGGAATACACCTTGCACTTTGAAGGAGATTCATACAATATTTGTAAAGGCTCTCCCATGAGCAAAGTTTGAGATGCTATGGGATATGCTTAGAGTTGTGCCAAATTGAATCTAGGAAGGGTATTAAAATCTAATCCATTTTGGCTCATATCTAGCCCATGTCTAAGCCTAAGTCCATTACAATACACACATTTTACAAGAGATGTTAGGTGGAGAGTCTAAAATATGTTAGCTGAGATATTTTTATGGATGTTTCCATGATTAATTTGATCTCCACCATTTATTGATTGAGGTGGAGAAAGCCGATGAATAGGTATGCTTTCACTCATTTTGTAGGGAAGTAAAAACAAAAACAAATATACTAAGTTCCTCCTTGTGAAATGCTCTATACCATATTATGTTTTTCCTCAGAAACTATTGTCTACTGCAACTATTTTTCAACCTAATTCAATCTCCACATTTCCTATTCAAATTATAAACTAATATCCTTCTACATATTAACACTTTGAGTATTCTTTAACAGCTAAAGCATCATTAGAAAAAAGTTAAAGCAAAACAAATCTGTGCTGTTCATGCAAAGGCCATCCAATTGCCTAGGAAGATCATCCAGATGAGTTATTGAAGCCTTATGCGATCAGTAGCATGCATTACCCCATTTGAATGCCAAGCTAAGCTTTTTGGAAAGTCATTGTCATTTGTTGGCCAACTTTCGTTAATTTTTAATGAAATATAAGGATCATTGAATTTGGTTTTGAGTTCCTTCTGCTTAATTATTAACTTATGCAATTTAGGCACACTTGGGGTCCATTTTATGATAGCGTAAAATGAGTTGAGGCTACACTAATTTCTTACTCTCTTATTCTATTATTTCCATGAGTTTAGGCACTTTGTAGGACTTATTTATGGGAAAATATTCTTCACACTGAAAATAATAGCTTTCAAAAACTATTATTCGTAATCTTCGTTCCAAGTTTGCTAATAGTACACGTCGGGTATTATTGCCTTTCGAAAAACTGAATAGGATATAATGCACATGTCTATGATAAAAAATGAGAGATCAGTATAAATTGTTATATTTCAAGCACTCAGAGCTATTTCCCTATTCAACTGAAATGTTTGAAAAGATTTCATGCAACATCATTCCTGTAGAAATGCTTATTTCGTGTCTCCCTTTTTCCTTCTCTAATTTTCTGAACTTATTACTCATCAATGAACAAAATTATTAAAAAAAATTTAATTTAGTTAAAATTCAGGAATGTTTTACCAAATGTTACATTATTTGACATCATATTATTTTAATCATGCTACCCATATTAATGTCATGCATATAGGCAAACACAGTCTTTACCATGACAAGCATTTCTATAATAATGGAAAACCACATATAAAATACTAACATCCAGTATTAAGGGGGAAAAAAGAAAAGAAAATGCGAATCAAACATTAATTTGTTGGGGAATTATATGTTTATATATATATGTATCTATACGCATGGTATCATAAGACCGTCGATTCCAGCATTTAAAGAACCCATCCCTGCATGAAGTTTGTTTCCGCTGCCATATTCTTTGGAGGAGACGAATTTTCTGCTTGCATGTAGTGATACCTGCTTTTATTTTTATTTTTATTTTTTTAGAAAGGACCAACAGGTAAATCATTAGCAGATATGATACTCAACTATACATTCCTGGGGTGCGTTTGTTTGACTTTTAGCATTTTGTAAATATTTTCTTATGAGTATCATAAATCACCTTTGTAATTACAGGTGAGATGATTGATCGTACTTAACCGTACGTAGGTAGTGATAGAAGATGATAGTAGTTGCAAGTTGACAACAATCGTATATAGTTAATTATAGAAGAAAATGATGAGAAAAAGGACAGCTTTTAGCAAATACTCAGAAAATGTTTTTGGTGAAACTAAATGCCTTAATGCATTATTCCCCACATCTACAAAATTTGGTTATCAAATGAACAGAATCATGGTCATGCCACGACATACTTCTTCATATAATGGTGCTTAAAATCATGTTGACTTTATATGTGATTCGTGTATTTTGTTCCGCTTTAATAGTCAAATTAGGAACATATTTTTTTACTCGGTATGACATAGATGATGTGAAAATATATAATATAATTGTGTATTTGTGTACATACCCAATCTGTAGGACAGGTTCAGGGTCACATTCCATTGGGTTAGGTTGAGGATGGTGTTCGTGATAGCTGCTCCAGAAACCCTCAATAGCCTTAAAATGTGCTCCTTCTCCTTCAAGCTAGAATGAAAAACACATATTACGTTTTTATAATTTTCTAATATTATTAATGATCTATTTTGTTATGAGATATATATGTACAAAACCTTGATCTTTAGCTGCTTGTTAATATCTCCGAGCTGGTGTTCCTGCCATTCATTTAGAGAAAATAAAGCATGACTATTAGTTATTATAATCTCCTCCGTGATTAGTTTCTAGAAATTCTAATTAAATATGACGAATCAAGCAATAAAAGTTGTTATTTTACTGCCAAAGAAAGTGTTGGGCTAGTAAGTTTTATCAATCAAACATTATTATAGGAAGCTAGTTAATGCAGCTCCACTTTCTGTGCCTCGAATTTACAAGTTAATGCACTTTACACTGTCTTTCACTAATCCTGAAAATCTTGAAGTCCAAAGAATCATGATAACAATGGCTGTCCATATCATCTATTTTCAATTTTAAGGGAACATGCACCTAATGACATTAGTTACTCCCAATAGAAGGACAAAAAAGTGTCCTTCAAATTGGTGGTTGACAAACGTTCCACTTCCAAAAGTCACTTAATTAGCTTCATTGTTGCTTTATTGATCGCATGTGTAATAACTTTGACAATGGGTTTTATGTAAATAATATAGATCGTTTAGTTTTGTCGGAAAAATAATATAACACCCGTTTTTATCTTTTATGTTTTTAACACACTAACATGTAAAATGCATCAAATAACATACATTTTTCTCAATAATTAACATCAAGTCATATGAAAAATATTAGCAAGTGATAGAAAGTGCAAGAACAATAGCTAATGAGTAACAAGAGCAAATGATGAGCTGCTCAGGGCTAATTATCTATAAGGTCACGATAAAAAAAACACAGGAAGCCAAACTTCAAGGTAAGGCTGCTGGAAATATATTAGTTTGTAGTCATATATTACCACATGCATAATTGCTAAGAAAGAATTTGTAGTTACCAATTTACCATATGTGTTGTATGTTGCTGTTCAATTGCTATAACCAGAAATCTAGCATTGGCTAATAAAACAAGAAGTATCGTATGATCAAGTCGTCTGACCAATGCAATTAGATACGTACAAGCGCATGGGCCGGCCAATGCAACGTTGGATCAGGCTACGACAATACTTCATTAACTAATTCACAGCAAGTGATATCGTAAAAAATTAAAAAAAAAGAAAAGAAAAAGAAGAACGTACGAAAAGGATTCTTTTGTCAATTTGTACATAATAATTTCTCTAAAAGTAGCTTATTTTTGTATCCTGTAATAATTTGTTTTTAGGTACATAATTAAAATTTTTTTCGATGTATATAAATTTCATCTTTATGGAGAGAGGGAACTTCAAAGCTATCGACTCCTTTGTTAAATAGGTAACACTTTTATTTACACTATAGGCCATCCAATAAGATATCAAGCACACAAGGTTCACATATAAATAGGTAAATAAATAACTAAAAGGTTATTATCTAGGAAAAAAAAGATTTTATTTTATTTTACTAGATTGTTGTTTTCTTCAAGTTATAAAATCTAAATTTTTACAACTTTTTTTTTTTTTTTTAACTTTGCTATGCTATATTATCTTCACTTAGTTACATAATCTATTTTTTTTTTTATTTTCTATTTTATTAACCTATGATTTATTCCTTCAATAAAATCAACTTATGTAAATGGTCATTAATTAAATCAGAACATAAAATGCCTTTATATAGTTATTTTATTGCTCATTTACTTTATTTTATGGAGGGAGGATAAAATTGTTATTTGCTCATTTACTTGAAATAAACTACTATGTTTATCATTCTTACTTCCTTCTCCATGTTTTCTTCATCTTGATGGACCCATCATTCACTAGAATTGCCATTACTCACTTGAGCAAGTATCACCATCCACTAGATCACACTAAACTCCTCATTGGACCTAACATCACCACCTATATGACCAAAAACTACTATTTTAATCCAATATTATGGAAGTACAAACCACTAGACACATGATTGAAGGACCACTAGACCTATAATGAAAACCTACCAAAACCATAAACCACAAAACTACACAATCACAAAGACCTTAAGGCTTATTACCATAAACCATGAATTAGAGCTAAAGCCTTTAGGTTGATAACCAGTTAAATATACCATCATTGGGTTAGGTATGTTAGCATCGCTTAGATTGGGATGGTATAATGCTTTACTTAGTGGGTTAAGGTGGATGGCTAGGTTTTGGTTGGAAGTGGATTTTAGTTGGTTCATTGGATCTTGGCTTCACTTCCCAAAAACATAGGATTACATTAGTCATTTCACTTTTACTCCTAATCTATTCCACATAGCATGTCCTAATCCAGTGAAATAAAGTAACAAACTATTATACTTACCCATTAGATTCCAAAAGTAAAAATATATATACATATATTAGAACAAAATGCACATCTAATCATGGTTACATTTCCTTAACTTTAGTGGTTGTAATAGGCTCATGATAGAATTTTTATTTATTAGGAATGAAGGCTTTGATAGCCTATTACATAGAAAAGCACATAAGGAATAGATTCATAATTGAACATAAGTGAATATATTGTACTTATATGCCTCCCATCTTCTTTTACCTTATATTGACAGAACCATTCAATGCTAATCAAATGACAATGCCTTATAAAATTTATAAATTATCACATTTCTAATGTTGTTCTTAATCGCATTGTTAGTCATATAGAGCTTGGATATTATTTCCTATGACCTTAACTATATTAGATCGTGGAAGTAACGTTAAGAAGATATGATCTAATGGTTATGATATGGTTGGTATGGTATGTAGATCTAGTGATCTAGTTTGATGATTATGGTTTGTGGACATACACAAATTGTGCATGGTTCTTGTATGGAGGTGAGTTGTGTATGTGGTTTATGCATGGGTATAAGGTTTATGGTGGTTGTGTTTGGTGATTAGTGCTTAGTGGTTGAGTCCGTGGTTGTGTATGATGGTTGTTTCAGCTTATGATTTATGCATAGCCATTGGTGTTGTGAAGAAGATAGGAAGAAGAAATGGACATAGAAGGAGTAGTTGGGGAATAATATCTACTAAGAAGTTATTCATATGGTTCTTCTTCTTAATAGCTATTAAAATATATGATAGGATTTTTTTACCCGTTAAATAATGATTTATGTAATGTGAATGTTGTAAATGGTCTTCTACGATATAAAGGTGGAATATCAATTCTATCTCCTCCATATTCAGTCCATTAGTGAGGTGAATAGGTAAAAAGTTTCATTGTAGTCCATCATCTAGGCGAACATATTGTTATTGATAAAACTTAAAATAATGCGAGTACGTTTCGAAAAGTAGAAAGGATAATACAATGAAAAATGCAGATCCCCTAACTTGTCCATTTGGTCATTTGATCTCCTATCGTTTGCTTTAATTTCTACATTATTTATCATTGTGAGAAAGTGAAAAGTGGCAGTTAGTCAGACGGTGGATTAATGACCTTTAAGAATCTGTGTAGCCCAAAAAGGGGCAATTTACCAACGTACATTGGATAAATATTAAGAGGAAGGGGGAAAAAATAAAATAAAAATAGCTTTTAGATTTCCAAAACATGGTATATGTGTACTTGTATGCCTCCAGGTATAAACTAACCGCTACATAAGATAGCTTCACTATATAAATTATATTCTGTTATCGTGTGTATGAACCCTGCATATGAACACTCGTTAAAATTAAGCAATGCATTATTGCTTGCTTGGAAATAGACTAGCTGAAAATATCAGCTACTTTGAATGAGCCAAAAAAGGTCTCAATGTCTAATATAATTTTACAAAAGAATGATATTATAAGGTTTCGAGTTCATATATATGTGTGTGTGTGTGAATGGTTCGTAAACCTGGTGCATGTACGATTCCCTACATAATGCATAGATTTGAGATACTAGTTTTCCCCGATCCATCGAAATCAGCAACGACGTTACATTTTCAAGGAGAAGTTAATTAATGGCATGGACATGTTAAATCAGTGCTGAGCATGTTGGATCAAAACAAGGCTTACGTGGGTTGCTGGTTTGGACCAAAACAAGAAATACTTAAAAGGTGGTCAATGTGAAGGATTACTCTTAATAAACTTAAGATACATACGTAATTAAAGAAGCTCTCCGGAGGGATACAACCGGGAAACCGCAATTTTATCGTTCAAAATCTTCAGTCAAGTGCTATTTTTATTCCCTTCCATTTTAAATGACACATAAGTCTTGCTATCACATCTGGTAACTCTTGTCAATGCGATTGTCTTAAACATATTTGTGGTGACATTTCCTTGCTTGTAGTATTACCTGCCGCTTGAATATTTTATTTTTAAACCCTCTTTCCTCAAGAATGTCAAACACATGGATCTAGTGCTAGTTTCGGAATATATATTTGCTAGGGCTATCATTTCTTTTTACGAAGTGTACAAGCATAACCACGATTACTTTAACCCTTAAAAAAGAAAAAAAAAAAAAGTGTTTTAGACTTCTAAATATATGCTTGTGTGCCCCCTGTAAACCCACTGCTAAATAAGAAATATCTTTTGTTATCGGTGTTCCTATGCACAGGCAAAAGAACTTGTATAATTGAGTCAATGCATCGTTGCTTGGAAAGAGACTAGCTGTACATATCTTGCTTAGGTACTTTAGTTAGGTGAAAATGAGGGGGGTAAAAACGACCTCTTGTTGAAGTCTCTTATATATTTTTTATGATGCTTGCAAGGTCACCCAATCTTTTCTCTTTTTTTCCTCCAGATGATTATATTTATAAATGAAAAGTTCAAACCTAGTGTATATATAATCCATAGATTGCTAAAACTAGCTTTCGTCAGTCCATCAAAATCAGCAACGTCACTTCTTTTAGGAAGAAGTTAATTAATGGCATGACATGTTAAACGGTGCTCGACATGTTGGAACACAATAAGTCTTACTTGGGTTGCTGGATTAGACTATAGGAGGAAACACTTAATAGGTATGGTCAGTATAGGACTACTCTATAAAAAGTTTAAGATGTATATAAAGAAACCCTTCTAGCTCGTTAGAGATATATGAGTGGGAAAACTGCAACTAGATCTCCAGTTTAATTTTTTTTTTCTTTTTCATTTAATAATTTAACTTTCAAACACAAAAAATCTCTCCATTACATTTTTCCCGTAACATGTGTTGAGGTGATTGTCCTAAACATGTTTGTGTTCGTATAACATGTCATGTGTTCTTTGCCACTAAAATATGTGATTTCAAACACCCTTTACTCCAAATAAAAATTCACGTGCCTAGCAGTTTTTTTTTTTTTTTCCCCTATAGATTTGGCCGCAGACTACTCAATACGTAGCTTATGTATCAACACCTGTGATAATATTTTAGTATATGCAAAATATATCCTGTGATTTCTAACCGAATCGATAAATGATCCCCATAAAGGCAGTTTCCCTTGCTCCCCTACCTGCTCAATTATCTCTCACTTCCATTTTTTGTTTCTCTATAACTGGTGGGACATCGATTTAAAATTAGCTCGGTGACGAGTATTAGAAATCAAGGGGAGTGGGGGCTGGCTTAAATTAATTTGACTTGCTAGAGTATGTTCTTACATACATATACTACTGGATGCATGGCGATCAATAAGCCCATACTTATGGGGAACGGCAAAACTATACAAAGTGCCAAAAAGAGCTACTCTGGATTTAAGGATACGGTACAAGTTACCCCTAAAAAAAAAAAAAAAAAAGTTGCGTTTGAGAGGAATATGCAAGAATCTCAAAAGAAATGGGTGTGATTATCGCAAGTACTAGATTGTATGGCTCTCCTAGAGAGGTCTAGAGTGTCCAGTCTAGCTAGTTGGGGTGGCTTTGGCGGCAATAATCCAAACTGGTGGTGAAATTAAAACGATAAGAACTCTGACAAGGCTAATCACGATTATATTAGTAAGACTAATCTGTCGACAAAAAACTGTAACATTCCGGTTTCAGCACCAAGATAAAAGTAAACTCTACACACTACACAGAAAGAGGAACTAGAAGAAAAGGATCTTATACGGAAATTAAGCAAGGTAAAGATGAGTTTATACATATACATACATAAATAAATAAATAAATAAATATTATATATATATATATATATATAGATGTAAAGGCTAAAACCTAAGATGAGAGAAAAAAAAGTAAATTCATCATGGGCCAGTCCTAGTTCATTAGGTCGGATAATTAACATGATTCCGTAGTGGTATTTTTATTTCAGAGTTCAAAGGGAAGAACATGGATTGATGCTACTAGTCTAAAACATCAATGAAAATTGAAAGCAATTGAATCCTAAGGAAACTGGAGTCAAAGAAACAAGATCAAGGAGGATTTGTTAGGCTGTTTAGGATTATTGAAGCCTAGACTAATACTAGAGCCAAACAGTTAACCATGGCAAAAGGTAAGTTGACTGAAGTATTTAAAAGAAAAGAATTTAGTTGATTAGTAAACCAAATAATTGATTTTGTTTTCTATGATTGAATGGCCCGATTGAGACAAATTTGTCACTTTAGGGATTAAGCGCTAGTTCAAATTGAGGCTAAGAAAGATTTGAATTTCATGTGAGCAAAAGAATCAAATTAGTTGTTTGCTTTATTGTTATAATATGCCAAATGTTCAAAAGCTTAATCATATATGGTGTATGTAGAGATTACATGATCGTTCCATGAGATGACATAATGGTATGAGATTATGATATCGGCATGTGTGAAAATCAAACTTGACATTCTCTCATAACCTAAATTGGCCTTTTCAACCATTTGTATCCAAAGTTTCCAACCAATATTGACTTATCAATATATATTACCTTGAACTTATGAATTATGATTAATTCACTCCCACAATCTACACAAGAGTTTCACTCTCTTAGGGGTATCACAAACCTATTAAACATGCATTGCCATATAGTGGGCCTAAAGCTTGTCCTTTTTCAATTTCTGATTTGATTCACTATTGTCACTCCCTAGTACAGATATGAATATGAAGATTTCAAGACTGATATGAATTCAAAGATTCTACATTGACCAACTTCCACCTTAATTCATTAAAAAGTGATATACCTACTTGTAAGGGTAGATTTTAATATCATTTGTAATGCCTAACTAAAAATAGTAAAACCAATCTAATAGGTGACTAATGAGTCTTTTCAATTCACTTGTCTCCAAATTTCTAACTAATATTGAATTATTAGTTGCTATCATGATCTTATAAATTATAACAAATTCCCCTCAATAATCCTTGTAAAACTTTACCTTCTTTAGATATCACACATTATTTGGATATAATCAAAGCATCCAAATTATAGATGTGAGATTATAATTGGCATATGATGCACTTATAAACTTAGATGTTTAAGAAACATCTCAAGTATAGATTTATAGAGGACATTAATGCCTAAAAAATATTGCTGTAGATTGGCTTCATGAGCTATAATATTGTGACTCATTTGGTGAAAAAGCACTCATGTAAGACTTCTAGGGTCATTCATTAAGATTCAATTCTTCATGTCTAATGCAATTTGGAAGATTAAGGTTTTGAGGACCTTATGGTTCATCAATATGGAGTTAATGTAAACTAATAGGTTGCATGTTGAGGTTAGTAATGTCTAAGGTAGCAAGTAGTTACAAGAGTTGACTACTAGGAAGGGTTAAAATGTCATAATGAGTTATGTGAGGAAATAATTAAGGCAATTGATTGAATATAATGAAGTTTAACTCATAAATGTTATTGGGTTTTGGTTGTAAGATAGATCAAAACGTATGTTGTGATTGAGATGAGATATGTATGTTCATGAGTTGGTAATACTCAAATTTGGATGTTTTTCCTTGTGTTGTGTACTAGTTTTGTGGATCCAATGGTTTTATCCCAAAAGAAGCATATCTTTTTTATAAAAAAGGGTAACATTTGCCTAGAGAAAATTCATATTCAACCATGGAATAGTGGAGGAAAATCACATAGGGAAGATAAAACAAGATTACAACAATCAAAGCTATTTAAAAATCAAGATTAGGAAACAAAACACTAACGTAGTTTTTATTCATGATAAAGAGACAATTGTAGACCTATAAACATAATCAAAACAGTTTATTATTATTTTCTTTTTGGATAAGTAGAAAAATTTCATTCATGAAGGAAGAATGTACAAAGAAGGTTTACACAACAACTCCTATAAATACCAAGAGTTAACAAAAAGCTGCGGAAACAAAAGTAAACTCAGAAAAGTGCTATGTAAACCTAACATGAGCTAAAATCTAGCTGGCTTGCAAGATTAGAGATGGAATTTGTCTCCTTAAGTGGATGTTATTCCTTATGCACCAAATATAGAATATTGCTACTACTAAAGTTACTCTCTATGTTTTTATGAGGGCCAATTTTGAGTTTGCTATAGCGACAAGACCAATAGAGGCATCATGCTATGAGTTGTAACAAGATAGACAATTTAAGGTGGCATATATTTGCACCTACACCTAAGAAGAAAACTAGTAACCAAAAAACAAGTAGACATAGGTTTCTTGCACATTGGCACAAAGATAGGAAATGGAGAAAGCAAAAATTCCCTATCGAAGTACACGATCAAAAGTCTAAAGTTTTCCAAGCCATGCCAACCAAAGGAAGAATGCATGTCTTAGAATAGTTGTTGGGTTCCATATAATCATGTGCCTTAGCATCAAAGGAGAAGATTGAACTAGGAACTCATAACCTTATTTTAAAGAGTTAAAGTCTGCTAACTAATATAAAGTGTCAAGTTGCCATAGATTTAGACAACAACAATTTATTATTATAGTATTCATGTAATAAAAGCAATTGTTGCATTAGTTGATTTATATGATAAGAAGAGAAACTATAAAGAAGAGAGGGAAGGAGGAAGTTAGGTGATACAAAGAGAGGAAGATAGAGAGAAAGATTGTTAAAAACTTATTGAAGATCAACTTATCCTTAATTGAGTTAACCTATATAACAAATATAACAAGGAGATCTTGTCATGAGCTTGAGGTTCAAGTGGTAAGCCAGATGGCAAACAAGTTTATTCTCATTACTAATGTTTTGTAATAGAAATGAAATGTTTAAGGTGCTTTTAGATTTTTTCTTTTTTTTTCAGGTATTATTGCAATATCTATTATATGTTTGATCTATACTTGCTTAAATTCCAATGTTTGGAAAAGTAAATAACTTATGTCTAATTTGTTTTAGCTTCAAATCTAATGTTTGAGTAAATTATCTCTTTTACATCTTGATTCTATGAGGTGGTGAATGGAAAATGAGAAATAGAGGTGAAAGTTTATGTACCTTTAACAAAGGTTGAATAAATACAATTTATTCAGTGATTTTTAAAAAACTAAATAGTATTAGAGGTAAGTAAAGTCCAACTTCATAAGGATTTATTAACCATTTAGTTTTATAAAATAGTGAACATATATGTATAATTATATTTTCATTTTTTTGGCATCTCATATTCGTAAATATACGATTTCAAAATAGTATCAAAATGATGCTAAAGTAACCAACCAAGAAGGCCTTTAATCTAATTACTTGATTAAGCAATTATTTACCGTCATGTTTAGTTGGTAACCCTAGTTTTAGGCACCCCAAGAGTCATGACTAGTCAAGAAGGGATTTCTAAATAATTTATCGCAATAAAGGTCTCTTATTCATAAAATTAGGGGGAAAGAAACATAATATATATGTGAGTACGATTCTGTAGTTTATTAAACCAAGAAGAATGGTATTTTTCTTACCTTTTTGCGGAGCTCTTCCATTTGTTCTATCATGAGCTGTGTCTGGAAATTGAAACAACACAATGTGATCGGTTAATTCAAGACTCTCTTCTCCCGGGAGTCAGGTCCTTTTTTGCTTTTCATCATCTATGACATATAGCTTAATTTTAAAGTTATTCTAGATAGATAATTCCGTAAATTAGGCATCCATATCATACTTTCTCTTCAGTAGCTTAAAGGAGATAAATAATAAATTGATTGGTTCTTCTAGGCCAGAAAATACACCATAATACTCAACTATAGGTTTTATATACTGATGCTTGCATAAATGTACATTTATCATATATGCTTTCATGCGTACATGATTGGCAAAATGCAACATATTGAACTAAATATAATCTCCTATCACATTGAGTTTACATTGCATGATTGTCATATCTCCACTTGTTCAAATTAATTGGCCAAACGGACGAAATAAAAGGGGAAAAAGTAAAAAGCATACGAGCCTTTAGAGAGTTCTACGGAGGATTGATGTCAATACCTTTCGTTGCCTGGCCTGTGAAAGAGCACCTTCAAGCTGCTTCTCCAGATTTTGCAGCTCTTTCACATTAAGAGGTCCAAGATCTTCCCCAAGCAAATGCCTTTCCAATAGAACAATTATCAATAAAAAATCACTATATTAATGTCAACATCCATTACTTGACAGCAAATACAAATTATGAAAAGTTTGAACATAAAGAAAAATCATTTGTAAATTTTCATGCCACTCTCATTGATATGAGGACGTGTATATTTATATACACACACTTCAATTAATAAATTTATATGTTTAGACTAAGAGAAAATATGGACTATAAATGAGAGGTGTTATATGAATAGTTGCTACGGTTGCCAATTTTTAGTAGTAAGTTTATTTACACCGACATTCTTCTTCGGCAATTTTTTCATATTATCACGTTAACTTATACATTACAAACACTCTTTAATTCCTAAACTCTGCGATAAAAATTCAGCCTGAAAATTCACTACACTGATATGGTATACCAAATACTCTTATGCAGTTAGTTCTTACAAGCCATTGAATGTATTTGGGATACTATAATCAAGGTATAAATTTCAATTAATCTTTTATATTGTGAAATTTAAAAAGCATCCTAAAATATAGTTTGTTGCTATAGTAAAAAAGGAAAAAGAAGAAAGTCGGTGTAATAGATGCATACTAAAAATTGAATTGTGAATAAAAATAGGCAGCTGTAACGAATTTAAAGTCCCAATTGTTCAATTTCTTGCGGTGTTATTTAGTAGTTATAAAACTATAATGCTAAGGCTCCTAAGGGCCACATGTACAATTAAAAAAAAATAAAAATAAAGGAAAAGGCCCTAATAACGATATGTTAAATTAGCTGAGCATTACCTTTGAGTGCGTTGGAGAGATTCATATTTTGCCTTCAGCTTAGACACCTCATGAGACCAACTCTGCATTGTAAAAGAGCATCATCTTCAATTTTATAATTAATAAAATACAAGCATTCAAGATATCTGCCAAATCAAAGACCTGTGTATCGTGCTCGGCATTGTGGTCTTTAGGATTGAAGCTGCATCGTTGGTACCGCTCAAGGGTCTTTGCTATGCTGTGTGCACAAAACATGCAAATTTTCACTTTCTTTTTTTTTTTTTTTTTAACCTTGGCTGAATTGGTAAAAGTAAAAATTTAAATTTCTAATATGTCTCCTAGGACTGGACATCTACTGCATAAAAATAAAACAGATTCGCCTAATGGAGAAAAAAATGTTTATGATGTTTTGAGTTATTTATGACCAAACGAGGTGAGTCAATTACATAAAAAAAATAAATAAATAAATAAGATTGACAAAGTTCTTTTTTAGCAATCTTCTATGATACATCATATTAAGTGCTCGGAATAGATGATTTGATTTCCTTAATAAGAAAACAGCAAAAGGTTTAATTATGAAGCCTGTGCAAGAAAAACAACTATTTGAAGCAAAGCTATGGCAGACAGATACACAGAGGGACATCGGACATTTATGGTGCCTATCTTAAAATTAACCCAAGATTAGTGAACTTGAAGACTTAATCAAACCCTAATGGAAAAAGCTAATTAATTTCATGTCACACACTATGATAGAAATAAAGTAGGGTTCAAATATATAAGATATAGGGTAAAAGTGTGAAATATTCAAGCAAACTTGAAGATATAGATTTAATTTAAGTTGCTTTTGGAAAAGAATATAGAGAATGAGAAAAAGTTTCTGCTATTATTAACAGAACATGACTTTATGTTAATAACATGTTCAAAACAAGCCAATATGACCTTAGCTTGGTACTCTAGCTTGTGTCTATACAAAAGATGGGTTTGCCTGTGCAGATGTTTACAGGTTCAAAAAGGAAAATACCTCTCTCTCTCAGACACACACACACACACACACAAACACACACCAGAATTAAGGGGGGAGAGAGATCTTTTTGACCAAAGAAAATGAAGCAAAGCTTTCATAATATCAGCTGTCGTAAAATTGCCTTATTTAACCTATGTTAGGGAAGTAGATATCTCCACTCTGACTGGACAAAAATAGATTATTTGAGTAAAGAACAGCATGTGATTTCCTGAAAAAAAAAATTGGAAAAAAAAAGACCTCGAAAATGACAAAATGAAAAAAAAAAAAAGACCTTGTAATGAAACTTAACATAAAAGATTGCCATTTTCTCTTAAGTCTGTCCTTTCTTAAAGCCCTAATTTGCACTTATGAGGTAAGTAACCGCGTTACCATTGTACATCTCACTCTTAATTCATAATATACAATAAATTAAAAGTTCAAGATAACCACAGGGGGAAGAGAGAGAGAGTGAGGCATGAGTACTTCATGCCCTAACATACCAAAATCTGAAATTTGGAATATACTATATACCTCGTTAATGATGTTACACTGGATGGATTATCAAACATGAAGAGAAGATGTCAAGATGATAAGAACAGGAAATTACTAGAGAGAGAGAGAGATGTTGGGACATGAAGAATAGGTTTTCGTTTTTGTTGTTGGGTTTCATGAGTGTTGCTATGTGTGATAGACCATCAGTAACAAAGGATACTGTCAAGAACCCAAAGGATCCAACAACGAAAATGCTTTTATAAAATATAGCAAAAAGCTTACAAGCTGTAATCTTTTTTTTGTTTTTTTTACCCAATATCTTCTTTCTAGAGAGAATGGAAGATGAGACTCACAGCTCACAGCTCATTAAAACACACGTAACAAGATCTTGCACAGAGGACACAGAGAGGAAACACCAACAACAACAGAACAGTCAGTCCAAATAATTAAAAAGCAAGAGTTCTTTTGTATTGTATTGTGTCGTGTGAGTGGTGTTGATCGAAAAAAAATAACGCCCAGAAGAAGATCAGAATTAAACAGACAGAAAAGTTCGACGAAAGAGAAAAAAAGAAGGAAAGCTGCACTGCCAAAGGAGGGCTGTAACGTGTCCACTTCCCATTGGTTTTCGCTCATCTTTAACTGACCCTCCTCTTCTCCTCTCTTGTTTCCGAAACCCAAAAACAAATTATAGTAAAAAGAAGAAAAAAAAAAAAACATACACACATCCCATGTCTATGAGCCTAGAACTCGAAAAACACACCTAAAACCTTCAGAAGAACTCATAAAATAATCAAACAACAAAAAGTTGGAGAGAGAATTTTTTTCTTTTTTTTTTATGTCTGTGAAGAAATCAATACCCCAATAATGAAACAGATCACTGAAAACTTAGCTTTGAAATCAACTACATTAGAAGAAATAAGTGTTAATAATATGGGTATACTTACAGAAAAAATAAAATAAAAATAAATAAATAAAAAATATGGTACTTCACCATGGAAAATTTAAAAAAGGAAAGAGAAAAAAGAAAAAAAGAAACTAATTGTTATTAAAATTCATGTGGAATGAGCAAGAGCGAAGAATTATTTAAAGTACCCAGCACTGCCGAATTCATAAAGCTTGCCACGACTAGAGAAGATGATCAAGGCGACCTCGGCGTCACAAAGTATGGAGAGTTCATAGGCTTTCTTAAGCAATCCATTTCTTCTCTTGGAGAAGGTCACTTGCCTGTTAATTTTGTTTTCTATCCTCTTCAATACCACTCTTCCTCTGCCCATTATTTTTTATCCTTCTTCTCTTTCTCTCAATGGAATGCAACTTGTTGATGTTTGGACTAATAACAGATGTTAGTCGATTTTTTCTTGGAGGCCTTTGCACCTTTGAAATAAAAGATGGAGAGAGAAGAGAATAAAATTTACTGGGACCTATGTGTAGTTCAATAGTAATTAATAATGGGGATGTGTATATGTAGATAGAAATTGCAAAAACTGAGGAGGAATACTGGAATTTCTCTTTGTAACAAAATGGAAAGTAGGAAACCCCTTCTCTTTAGTTGTTGCTCTCTGTATCTCCCCTCACGCTCCTAATCTTGGTGCGTGTGGAAATTTTCTTAGGGCTTCTTTTTATTATATTTTCCGGTTATTATTATCATATTTTGCATACATATTGTTAAAGATGTTATATTGACTTTTATTGGATCTACTACAATTTCACTCCACGTTCACGCTATTCATCAACATGCATGAATTCAACAATAAAATTTGACTCGGCGAAATGGTCCTAAAAATAAAATGTCCGGCAATTGTTATATACAAGTTTCATGAAAAATTAGGATACATCTACATGGTCATCGATTAGCAAGCAGCTATAACATTCATATTTACATATGCTTTACTTTATTGCTATGAACTATTTTTTTATAATGTAAATTTTATAGTGTAAGTGACATGAATACTGCTGTCTTACTGAAATAGAGTAGAATCAATTCCCGCTTCTCATCAATGGCAACAAATTTGGTTTTCAAAGAAGGTCTTTCATCTGCGTCTAAATATAGGCTATGAGTTTTGCTTTTAAGTGGCTCGGGAAATATTGAAAATAACAGTTCCACAGGCAAAGTAATCCAATCAGAAGATAAACATTTTTCTCTATGAAATGACGCTTTCAGATGCTTGGGAAATATTCGATACATATGGCAAAACAATGGGAACAAACAATCCAATACATATACAATAATAAGGAATAAATAAATTTTCCGCTAGAGAAAAATCTTACACGAGCAATGTCAATCCCATAAAACAATTTTACCTAAACTAGTAGGGTTTCCGATAAAGTGCTCCTGGAGGAAAAAGTATTTGGGAAAAAAAAAAAAAACAAAAAGCACGTTTCGGCTTCTTCAAGCATGACATTCCATCGAAGGATGTAGGATTAGTGAAAGAAATGAAATGAAATTGTAAGGCATGGTTCTTTTCAAATATGGTGCGATTTGTGGTGCAATTTAAACCTCCATCTATGCATAGTGATTAAGTTTAAAATTCCATGTTCGATCAAAACTGCATTGGTGAAAGAAAAGGAAAAACCAATAACTTATGTAGAGAAGTATCCATTTCACCTTCCATATTATCAATTTCAATTTGATTAACTGATATTATTTAATTTTATTTGATCTAAATCATTCTTACATTAAAATTTTCTACATACATACATACCTCCAAATATATAGACATTCATTAGATGAGTAAAAAGTTTTTTTTTTTATATATATAAATAATAAAGCATTACTAAAAAAGTAAAAATGTCAAATTAGCTACAAATGAAGATAAAATATATTAAAATAAAATCATAAATGTTGGTTAAATGGAAAAGTAACTAAAATTAAGATGATGTGATTCAAATTGAAATTTAAGTAAATCAATTTAAAGTACTTCCAATTTGGTTCTTAAACTATTCAAGTGGTTTGGCTTAGAAGATTATTTCAAAACCTAACATATTGGGAACTGTTGATGAAACAATAGTAGTTGGAAATTTTGGAAAAGTACATCTAAAAATTATGAAAAATATTTAGAGTAAACCTATTAATACACATTGACCTTTCCTATATTTTCTTTTGAACCCCCTTTAGCTTAGGGGTGTTAAATAGGTTGTACTTACACCTCTCTATGCCAAATAATTGTTAGTCTCACATGTTCTTACCTTTTCATGTTGAAGCCCAATGTGCCCTGTATATGTGTGCCCATTCCTTTTGAATGCTATGGTTGGGTTGCCTATTTATTTTCATCTTGTGCTTAGGTAGCCCATATGCCTTTAGATAGGCTTGATTATCTCTGCATGTTACATTTTTTTAAGGGAATTTTCATCTTTTCTTGTCATTATCAATTAAATCAATATGTGTAAGAAAATGTGGAAAGTAATATTCAAATGATCTATTTTATTTTGAATGAGAAATTAAATTACAAATGGACAAGTTTAAGAAAGAATAATAAAAAAATGAAGAAACTATAGAAATTCAAACTTTATATTAGCCTAAAAATAATAATCTAGAGGTTAAATAGAGAGGGAGAGGATGTTGGACCTTGAGGAGGTGAAGGCAATGCTAGGCAACATTGGTTAATCTTGAAAGCAATCTTGAGATTCAATTCTTACTTAGAAAAGTCTGAAATGGAAATTTCTTTACACTAACTTATTCCATGTTACTCATGTTTTGTCGTACATTCTCCTTAAGTACTCAATTATTTCTTGCATCAATTGGGCTTGAGACTACAATGTATCAAGTAGCTGTGTGTTTTTACACCTCATGCTCCTTCTTGGGATATTACTTAAAACCATAATCTTCCTAATTCAACATAGGCTTGAGTGTTAGCATTAGCAATGGCATTAGATCTCAACTTAGCTTGGCTAGTCGATCCTTAGTCCATAGTCGATGCTCTCATCCTTATGGAATTGCATCTTCGATTTGACAACTTAAATGTTTAAGGGGGTTGAAAACTTGAATATGTACTTTAACTCAAAAGTGAATTCAAAACCTTAAGAAGTAAGGTTAGAAGTAATGAGCTAGACATAACCAAACTATGATTCCCTTTACATTAGTATGCATAATGTGCAGCTAACCATTGGTTCCCTCATAGTTTAACTAGTGTTTTGATGTGTCTAAGGAGACAATCATTAAAATATCATTAGTTAACTATTTAACTATTTACCAAAAACCCCATAATTCCAATAGAGAGGCAAGGGTTTAAATAATTAAAAGGAAAACTCAAGGATGCAATAAGCCAAATTGAACAAGGACGTACTCACCATGCTTAAATTAGTAACATAATCGCTAAAATTTGTTAAGTTGATAAGATTATGGAAGTAAAGAGTTAAGACTCGATACAAGGATTAGGACTAGTAATAATGTCCAAAAGAAGCAAATATAAACTATTTAGTATAAAGAAAATAAGGGTAATTAAGTAAATTAGACTAAAAATAGCAAATCGTCTAAATTAGGTAAAGCTAGCAAGATTGTAGCTAGAACAATCCACTTGTCAATTTGTGGAAATGTTGGAGTTGGCTTGACAGAAGTTGTAATGATATTCAAGCTAGTGTAAAGGCTTTGTTAGAGAAGCTAGCAAGCTTTTGTTTCGAGTACTAACCTTATAGTGTAGTAGAGAACTGGCTTACTGGGATAGAGGCTTCGTTAGAGGGTTTGCTAAGCTTCCATTCTGGATATCAACTTGATGGTGGCTTACCTATACTAATTCTTCTTAGCGAAATAATTTTGAACTCATGCTATAACACTTGGTCTCTTTACTTGGTCCATGACAACATAATAAAATAAAATGAACATAAATATTAGTATGTAATTTTGTTAGGAATCTAGTTGACTAAATTTTGCTAAGAATCCTATACTATGCCATACCACACGCCCCTCCCCCCCCAAACATGGTAAAGCTTCTTATATTTCCAATTTTAAGCCCATCAGTCTTTGCTCTACTTTATATAAGGCTACAACTAAAGTTCAAGTCATTTAGCTAAGACCCTTTCTTGATGATCTCATAAACTTAACTTAAGCTAGTTTTGTTTCAAGAAGGAAAGTTGCTAACAATGTCTTCTTGTTAAATGAGATTATCCACTCCTATCATGGAAAGAAAGGTGGTAAAGGGTATATGATTATCAATTTAGAAATAGCCAAGGCTTTTGATAATTTTGAATGAGACTTTTTAAGTCTCATAGAATCATGATTTTCCATCTTGATGGGTCAAATTAATAATGAGTTGCATTTCTTTAGTTTAGTTAGAAGTAATCCTCAATAGAAAATTGTTGGAGCTATTTAACATTCAAAAGGGGTAGGGGTGAATTGATTGTTATAATTTAAAAATTTTTTGACAATTATAAAACTATAAGTTTGTAGATATTTAAAACCCCCTCAAGTTGTTAATACTAAATGGCTTAAAGTAATTGTAACGAAAAGTAAATAAATAATGCAAAAATTAAAAGGTGTAGGGAAAAGAAGATTGAGGGCAGATATTTTGTAGAGATTTTGATCTTCTCTTACAGCTCCACTATTGGGATCTAATCGTCTTCATGGGGGTCGTTCCACTATAGCAATCAATCAAATTTTAAAAGAGTGCAATTACTTAGTCACCATGACCTCAAATATATTGTCTCGTCTCATAGCTTCTATTAAAAGTTAAAATAGGCTATAGCTATGTACCCTCTCTCTCAAAATTACAACAAATCAATGAGGAAATATAATTGATTTTGATCATGGACAATTAAGCTCAAAACAAAAGGACAATATAGAGAAACGATTAAAGTTTTAGAGCTTTATGAAATCTTAAATGTAATTGACTTATCATGAGAAGATAATAACTAATCTCTCTCTTGATGTTTTTCAAATGCCACCATTTAGACAAGTTGTAGGCCAATGTTCATTTGAATATTTTTCTCCTTAAATAATGATTAATTTGGATTTGCTTTTATCAATTTAACAGTTGAAAGATAGATTTAAATTGAGTCACCGTTGATTTAAAATTTAAATATAGAAAATATCTTACTAAGCTTTATCTTGAAAAACACTTCAAAATTCCATCCAAAAAGTATCTCCTTCTTTTACTCTTGATATTCTTCACTAAATCCTTAAGGAAATATCCTAAAACCTTATCTTTACATATGTATATATGTATCTTACCTTACTTGGATATGAAATGCTATAAAAATCTCTTGAAACCTTATCCATATTTCCTTGTTAAAAAACAACTCTTTCCATCTCAACAAATATCCTTATACCACATCTCTAACCTAAATTTAAAGAAAAAATATCCATAACTAAATCTACACCAAATCCTTAACTCCAAATTTAAATTTGAATTTGAAAAATTCATCCCATAACAAATATTCTTCATCACTGCAATAACAAACTGTATTAACTTTTAACCCATTGTAGCTATGGAAACATGAAATGACTTTTCATCTCTAAGTTGATATGAAGATATTATTTTAATAGTTTCCATGTGTTGCTTTGGACATGTTTAGCTTATGCTTTCCATATGCTTTAATAATTAAAATAATTAAACCCATCGCTATTTAAATAATAATCATCACACATTAGCGTGCTTGTTCATAAATTGTCACCTGTTCCATATTGAATTTCTTTTCTCATTAAAATTGTGAGCACATATTGATATTTGATGAAAAATTGCTCAAACTGCCATGCATGAAAAGGAATCCAAGACTTGAACTAATATAATACGTTGACGAAATCACTTGAAGATTGATCAAACATACAATCTATATATTCATTCTACTTCTATAAGTCAATCCCCATGATATTAATCTAACTTTAGTGAAATGAGACATCATATTACCCATATGTGCTCAATTAGTAAATCTAAGTCTTAGAATCCTTTAATCCAATTTAAATCATCAAGATGAAATTTTATGTGCATGTTCGGTAATACTAGTTTCTAGCTTTTACTCAACCTTCTATAGCTTTTCAAGTAAATGTTTAATATCCCTTATTAGTCACACCTTTTGCTAAAGTATCTATGAGTGCTTAATACGTTTTTTAGCTTAAAGCTTCTACTTAGCTTCTCGACCATATAATATCCTCAAGCTTTTATTAAAGCTTCTAAAAGAGTTCTAAAGCCTTGTTTAATAAATGATAACCTTTATATAAGATCTACATGTCTCTATTTTGTTGATATCAATAGTGACAAATCTTTTATTTTACCTTCTACATTGTACTACAAACTTAATAAATTTATTAGTATTCACTTAATATAAGTTTTGTTATCATCAAAACTAATTAAGAGACTTCAACAAAAATTGCTTCCCTCTTTCAACCCATGAAGACAAATTAGACAAGATGATCCTTATCACCTTGCTTATTTATCCTTTGCATAAACTTGCTTAGCAAATCAATTGAAATGGAAAGGGATAGATGCCTTCTAAAATACAAGGATCTAAAATGCAGATTTCACATATTGCTTTTATTGATGACATTGTTTTATGTGCATAAGGTAATATTCAAAATGCCAATACAATAAATCATGTACTTAACTGGTTTTCTAATTTTTTTTGTTTACAAGTGAACAAATTGAAGTGAGGGATCTTCTTTTCTTGAAACATTTCTCTAACTATGAGACAAGAAATAACTAATTATATCAAAACAAAAGAATTAACTTCATTTGGCATATATCTTAGCTTTCTATTGAACAAAAGGACTTCAAACCAAAGCTGCTGAGCTCAATTTTATCATTAAGAAAGCCCAGCACAAACTCAATGGTTGGAAAGCCAAATGCCATAATATGGTTGGGAAAATAGTACTAACTAAGTTAATGCTTTAACGTTTACTAGTATACTTCATATCTTTAAGCATTATAGATAAATTAACTCATATCACAATAAATATATATGGTCTAATAATGAAGAAAGATAAAAAATTCAATGGTTAAGTTCGGAGAATATTGCTAAACTTATAGAAAGGAGGGTAGGTAGGTGTGCAGTGGGGGGTGGTGTGGGAGATGGGGGATAGAGGGGGTTAGGTCTTCTAAACCTTAATGTATGGAAGAAAGAATGTGCAATCAAAAGATATTTTAAAGTTAGAACTATAAAAATGCTCTAGGTTCAACTCTTGAATGCCAAATACAAGAGGTAGAATGATGGGGTAGATCACAGAAGTAATCAAAGTCTCTCCTACATTACAAAACAATTTTTACAATCTACTTCCTCAATTCAACTCTCTCCAATTGTGTTTATAAGCAATGGCAAGAGAGCTAGCTTTTTTATTGACTCTTAGATTCGAATTGGGCTAATAAGAAATCTCATTAAGGTCCTCTCATAGAATCAAGCATTAAACTTATTGTATGGGATTGCTAGACCTCAATAAACTCTTAGGATGACTTAAGAATTAGTTTTTGCTTATCTAACATTCTTTTTAAGCATATTGGTCCACTAACTTTGAAATCTAAAGCAAATGATGAAAGAGTTATAGATTTTAATTGGAAGAATTCCTACACTATAAGACATTCACTTTGCTTTGGCTAACTAAGGTAAGTGAAGCATCAACCGAAATTAGATCTAGAAAACAAATTTCCTACCAAAAGTTAAGATTTTCCTCTAAAGGTTAGCACATTTTTCTTTCCTAATTACTTAAAAATTATCCTTCAAAGGAATTACTCAAATGGCTTTCTATCTAAGATGTGGAGGGCAAAATGAAACCTACATCCATGCTTTCCTCTTCTATCTTCATGTAACTGACATCATAAGCTCATGAGAATCCATTCCCTGCAAATATTCCAATTTTTGAGGACTCTTTTCTTCATTGGACTAGATCAAATTGCCACTTAAAGAATAAGGATATGGTAAATCCATACCTTCTACCATCTTTTACTTTTGATGTCATGTTATGGAAATTATAACAGTAAAGGAATCAAATTTTCTTCAATCATAAGAATATCTTTGAGAACATAAATCAATCTATCCAAGCAACTACTCATGAACATTGGGTACACTTGAAAGTCTTAAGAGAGCTTTACAAAACTGAGAACTTAAGTCTTTCTTAAAGCCCTCCATCAAAGGGGTAGATCAAATTAAATATGGATGGATCCTTCTTAGCTTCTAAAAACCAAACAATAGTAGAAGGAGTCCTAAGGGACTTAAATGGGAAAAGGATTTATGGTTTTCCAAAAAAAGTTGGCTCAATCAATATCTAATCAACAAAACTTTGGGCTTTATTTAAGGACTTCACTATTGTTTTAAACTTAATATGTTAGATGTCATGACCCTAACGGGAGCCTAGTAGGATTGCCTAAAATTTTCACATCATGTGTGTACCCATGATTTGAAAATCATCTTGCAAGTTAGAGATTGCAAGATTCTAAATAATTAGTCACTAAAGTTTTTATTTATTTATTTAATTAGCTTACGACTACATATATGTGACTATAGATATCCGATAAGTTACAGTCCAACAGAACCATAGAGAATCAGTATCCCCTACCAAATAATAAAATTGGGTAGTAAAGTTCTAAAACTCAAACTTACTAAAGTCACAGAATTTAAATAGAGTATACAAGATTTCCAATCAACCATATAGTCTGTCCTCAAAGTCTAATTTCTATGCATTTCGACGTTGGCACTCAACCTTCAGTTCTTAACCTATACCCGATCATCTGGCAACCTACAAAAGAAAACTATTGAGGAGTAAGTTACAAGAGCTTAGTGAGTTAACCCTTGTACTATACCAACAAACAAGTTATCAAACAGTTTATTAACAAACATATGAATGCATGAACAAGCAGTATGCCAAACAATATATATGCAGTTGACCGGTACTGTATATAACATCGGAATTTAACGCCTTCCGAAGTAAGGGTTAGAGATACATCAGCACCAATCATAACCGGGCTCTAGCACCTGGGTTTTTACCCTCATATCATTATATAAGAATTCCCTGTTTCATAAAATAGGTTTCTACTTCCATCAATCAATAGTATACAAATATCCAGGTTTAGCGGTGAACGGACTCACGCAGTCTACGCTCATACCCTACAGCGGTGGTCTCTAGACATGACCCCCAACCACCCACGGTTAACGTCTCCGGCGCCAATAAAATCCGCGAGCCAAAGGTAGGGTCTTGTTATACTAATGCTCATGCACTGTATTAATCAAATCATGTGGGAATCCATCCCTTCAAGGCCCCTCATTACCAACCGCGTGAGGTGACGGCCGGAACATTATATGCAATGCTCGTGATCTATGCATGATCTGTTTAATTTTTGCTTGGTTGAATATGATTAAGTCAATTTATGAGGTGGTCAAACATTATCAACAAATCATCCAAATAATGCAACAACTAATTATATAATCACATTTAACAGTATTTTGCA